>JARFJB010002489.1:670000-755619 GCA_036346205.1 Vesta saturnalis
AGACAGCAGCTTCCAATGGCAAATGATGTTTTCTTTCCAAATCGGCCACTCCAGTCACTTATTTTAATTTGGTAATTTTTATTTAAATAGATTAAAAACTTAATGATTGTTATCGGTTTAAAAAGAAATGCTTAAATGTTATCCAAACTTTTGTTATTATCACTTTTATTTTAGATACCGGATCAAATTTATTTTATTTAGAAGAAATTGTACGTAGAAATAAAACACCAATAACCAAATAAATATGCTTTTAATTTGGTAGAACGGAATTAAATTAAATACGATAACACGAAAAATTCTTAACAAAAACGTAACACAAATCAACTCGTACAATTATTTTCCGAAAATTAGCAGGTATCGGAGACCGAACTATTTTATTTAACCGCCGGTATAAAAACAATTGCTCTCGAATTATTTTCTTCGTAAAATGTAACTTTCTTTACGATGATTTAATTAGGTTATGAAAACTTACTTTTTTTTTCACAAATGCACAACACTGCTTTAACCTTATTTTAAATTTTAACAAAACTAGAGAGAGATTAGCATTTCCAGGGCAATTCCTTTTATACCTTTTTGGTTGTTACTAAAAATTCAATTTTTTTTCAGCCATACTGCCTAAGTAACTAAGGCTATTATTGGTCGAAACATTTACAAATTTGGACTAAAATGGAAATTTGGCCATAACTTTCTTATACATTAACGAATCTAAAAACTAACAACAAAAATGAAAACTACATAAAATTTCGAACAAACAGACACCTAACAAGCTATGGTTCCTAAAATTAATATACGAAATCACTTAATCTAAACTGAATATGCTTATAACTATTTAAACTTGCAAGCTACACTTAATCTAATTACATAAACGGAATTCTGAGACAATTTTACATAAGAATACATACTTTTAGTGTTAGAAATATTGAATTTAAAGGAATTTTGAGTTTATGTAAAAATATTCTAGATTTACCTAAAATTTCACACAATTTTGCGGTGAAAGGCAATGTATCCTTATAAAAACAGTGAGATACTGTGAAAGAACGCCTAATAATTGCTTTAAGAGCAAAATTAAAGCCTAATAATATGAAAAAACTATAAAATTATGGAAAAAACCTAGAAATTATAACCTAACCAAACTTAAATCTAAAATTGGAAATAACTCATATTTAAAAATGTCTTCAACACTCAAAATGTCATGTTCGAGGTTTGTAATGCTTGTCTTTATTATTTTCACTATATATTTCTAGTGCATAGAGTCATATATTGTTGCATTAAAAAAGTCTCTTCGTCTAACACACTTATTGAAATTTTTATTATAAAACTGTATATCACTATGAATGTCTTTATGCTAAATTGTTTTATGCATTATTCTTGCTGTTAAACTTAAATCACAATGTTCGTCACTGAATTGCTTCCAGAAATATGTGCGAAAAATGTCTAAAATGTCCATATTATAACCAATTTATGAAATTTTTTTACATTTCCTGCTTTTGAAAACTATTTATACAATATCCTTAACATAATCCTAACTATACAATTTATGTTTAAACACCTGTAAAGTGTTCACTTCCCAAAATACCCTACAAAAATTGACTTTTATTGAAAAAAATGAAATGCTAAAATGACTTTACGAAAATAGGTGTATTTAACATTCTTGACATCTTTGTTGGTAGCACAATGCTTTTTATGATGAAACCAAACTATGTAAATAATATTCAGACTAATTTATACACAACAAATCTATTTAAAACACATCGTGACCCAGATTTCTATAAAAATGTCTCGCACATGTATCGAGCTTGAAATCGCCCCTTTTTATTACTAAATTGTCATTCAAACTGTACGATCCTTCCTTACCAACCTCCTACGTCAAATTAGGCCATTTATTTTTTATTATTTGAATTAATAAGTAGAGAATCATTCTAAAGGTTCCCAAACTCCTAAGGCGCTAGTTTAAATATTAAACGGTAAGTGGCTGTATGTTTACAAACGCCTATGTCAAATATTTCCTTCTTTTAAAACGCCATACTTCTATGTCAAATTTTACTGACATAGGAGGTTGTAGCATAAAAATTTTGATAACCTTACTTTATGTAACTCGCATGTCAACGTGGTGTTGTGTCGTGTTATTTTAATTATTAATAATTATTTTCGTTTGATCGTTGTTTTAAAAAAGATAGTTTTAGTGCTATTTGGTGAAAATAATGTTTCCTTCAGAGGGACTTCGTAGAGGGATCGCTATTGTAAATATGTGCTTCAAAGATAAAAACAAGATTAATAAACAGCAAAGTCCTCAGGTTCGTACCTACTTTATTTATAAAATACTTATTATTTTTACTTATTTTACAATTCACAAAGTAGAATTATAAACAGTGTTTTATAATAATATTTAATTCTGATTATTATTAGAAAGTACTTCCTTAAATATTTATTTTTTAGGCAGCTATAAGTTTGTCTCCTACTGTTTCCTCTGCGATTGGCGGCAATAATTCTTTTTGTACCACTATAAAGGAATCGAATAGTACTACGATTTCGCCTGAAAATGATGGTGTTATTGTTTTAGGTACGCTCCTTTATATTTTTCTAATTCATCCAGTATGTTTATTATATGAGCAATTAATTCTAGCTGAGGAAGAAATTCCCGTGGTTCTGGCAGTATCAGAAAAAGAAGAATCGATTAATTTTGTTTTGAATGAAAGAGAGAACGTTTAAATTCAGCAAATAGTTAATATTAATGGCACTACGTCAAATGGGGACAATAATTCTTTTTCTACCACTATAAAGGAATTAAGTAACAACATTTCTCCCGACAATAATAGTTTTATCATTTTGGGTAAGCTCATTTAACGTTTACAAATTCATCCATTTATTGTATGATCTATTAATTTTAGCTGAAGAAGAAATACCCATGGTTCTAGCACCATCAGAAACGGAAGAAGCAGTTAATTTTGATTTGAACGAAACGAATAATTATAGTGCTAGTCAAAGTTTTAATGAGAGTAAGACTTTTATTCAATCAATGTTTTCTGTATTCTAAATTCTTTATTTGTAGACGAAGAAAATATTGACTCCTCCATTAGGGATGATGATGATCCCCATTTTCTTCCTGATAATGAATCCAACGATCCAGTGAATATGAGCAGGAGGATACTAATGAATAATAAATGCCAGTGCCAGCAAATCAACAAACAGAAGAAGAACAACAAGCGCAAGATGAAACAGGACGTAGAAGAAAAAGAAAACCAGAGTCATCGTCTTGAAAACGAAATGTTAAGCAGCGATTGAGAAAAGAAGGAAAAGTTTATGAATACAAAGCAAGAGGAAAAGAAAATAAAGGAAAAATCGTAAAAGCAAAAGAAAGAAAGCTTGGTCCTCGTTGCACACGAAAAACTTGCGAAAAATCCAAAAAGCGATTTTGTCAAAACTTTTCGGAAGAAGTAAGAAGAGATGTGTATAAGAATTTCTGGAAAGTTTTAACCTGGGACGAAAGGAAAACTTTAGTTAGTTCTTTAGTAGATTGTACGATGCCTGTGCAAAAAAGAAGAGCGGAGTCTGGAGATAGAAGAGGTACTTCTTTCCATTATCATTTAAAATTAAATAATGAACGAAAAGAAGTGTGCAAAGAGATGTTCTGCAATACTCTCTCTTTGAATAGTTGGTCTTGTCAGAATTGGGCTAAAAAAGGAGAGCATGGTATGAGCTCTGTCGGTCAAGTTAACACTTCTCGTTTAAAGGGCGAGTGACAAAAAGAAATATGCCAAAGAGTTTGTCGATTCTTTACCAAAACTAGAGTCGCATTACTGTAGGAAAGATACCAACAAATGGTATCTTGAACCAATCATTGGTTCTTATGAACAGTTGTACAGACTATATTTGGAGAAATGTAAGGAAACAGATAAAGAGTCTGTATCAACGACATCTTTTAGAGACATCCTTTTAACAAAAAATATCTCTGTTTTCTCCTAAAAAAGATCAGTGTGACACCTGCTGTCAACATGCTGCTGGAAATTTAAATGATGATGAGTGGGCAGCTCATAGAAACGAAAAAGAGCTGGCCCGAGCAGAAAAGGGTACAGACGAGACGATGGGGAAAGCAAATAACTGCCCCATCTTTAAAAGCTTCTGCGTTATACTTTAAAACCAAACTTTGCTGCCACAATTATACAATTTTTGATATGGTAACTTCTGATACAATGTACTACTGATGGGACGAAAGCGAAGGAGAACTGAAATCTTTCAATTTTACAAGTTGCTTAATAAATTATTTAGAAGAATTGGTTTGTGCCTAGCCAGCTGATATGCCACGCGAAGTTATAATTTGGAGCGATAGTTATGGCTGTCAAAATAAGAACAAGGTTCTTAGCAATGCTTTGCTCGAATTTTCATTTGCCAACAATATTACGATTACACAAAAATATCTTGTTCGTGGACACACTCAGATGGAGTGTGACTCCGTGCATGCTATGATTGAGAAAAAAACTAAGAAACAGGAAAATTTATTTACCACATGATTATATATCCGTAACAAAATAAGCTCTCTGCTCCAACTGTACATGACATGTGCTCAATCAAGTAGACTCCCGAAGGAAAATTATACTATAAGTTAAAGTATGAGGATGATTTCATAGAACTCAACCGTCTGGTCAAAAGAGTTGAAACTGTTCGTTATCCCCGAATGTATAAGGAAAGGTTAAAAATAAAAGACACAAAATTCGTACATCTTCAACAGGTAAAAGCTGTAATACCGTCTACAGCGCACATATTTTATGATAACTTGCCTCATTAATTCTTTAGCATTAGAAGATTGTAACAAATGTTAGATTTAATTAAAAGTTAGGAGTATGATTATTTTATTATTGCTTGTTACCCAAACTCCTATGTCTTTATAATTTTCTATCCAATAGTGCTCAAACTCCTATGTCAAGTTATAATTCAAATATTTAAAATAATACAAAAATTAAAATTCATTCTTACTAAAATAACAATATTTCATCTATATTTCAAAACACGTTTCAATTACTTCACCAGTTTAAGTTAAAAATGGTTTTGTTGCTCCCCTGAAAAGTTAGCGATTTTGACAAAGGAGATTGGTAACTTTAACTATCGATATATATATATATATATCAACATCACCAAATTATTTTAGTAAATATTTTTCATTTTAACCCATTTTTTACCTATATGCGTTTACGCACCAGTAACTTTGTTATTATTTTTCCTTAGATATAATTAATGTTATGGTTGTATGTAAAACGTAGGTTCTATTTGCAATGTTTGTAGGTCGTCATAAAAAATTTTCAACAAAATCTATACATTATTTATATATAAACAATTCTGACAAAGTTAGGTAAAAATTCAGTTTTAAAACTAACCAATTTGTTTACATCATTTAACTACGAAATGTATTTTTTATATACTTCTTTTCGATAAAATCGATTGTACTATATATCTAACATCACTACTAAAACATTTAAACTGATAACCTAGAAAAAAACTAACAAATATGAGTGGTGCGCAAACCATTGGTAAAATGTATGACTACAAACGTTTACCCTTTTTACAAGTTAGTACTTGCAGTTCCTACGAACAGTTACTGTTGTTTTTACTCTTTCTAAGTTTTATTATTGACGAATGCGTGTGTGTAGTTAGTTTTGTTTTGTGAAAGCATAAAAAAAATAATAAAAAATGAAGAGATATCTTACACAAAAAGAAGTAGAGGCGGCGGTTGAAGAAATTATTGACGAGTTAGAAAACGAAAGTAGTAAGTTATTTTACAATACTGTTGTTCTTTTAGTATTTAGTAGGTATTTCAATTTGATACATACTTGCGATTTAACGCCTACATACATTACTTTACCTTGATATTGGACGAGGAGCATATAAAGGGCCGTTATAATTTCCGTTTCTTATATAGCGATTGATGCAGTATATATATATATATATATATATATATATATATATATATATATATATATATATATATATATATATATATATATTTAATATATATATATATATATTATATATATATATATATATATATATATATATATATATATATATATATATATATACCACCTGATGTTGATCAACTAACCGATGAAGAAGACATCGATGACGATTGTGTGGGTCGGCGGCAAGTAGAGTGTTTAGACGATGTGGATATCGCCGGAACGTTTGAATTGCACAGACACGAAGACGGCGATTACGAATCTTCAGATGAGGAAACATTAGCAGAGAAGAAGCGAAAAATGTCTCAATCGAAAAAAATCACTGAAAAAATACCGCAGTGGAAAAAGGGAAATATGTTGCAAATGCAGCCGATATCAAGAGAAGACCAAAATATTAAGAAAATGAGAAATGAGCTAGAAGGAAAAACACCGTTGGATATATTTTTTATGTATTTTGATGACGAGGTTTTGAATACTATAATTAGGTACTCGAAGAAATATTCTCAGCAGAATAATCGTCACGATTTTGACATAAATCGTACTGATTTGCTAAATTTTATGGGAATACTAATTGTGTCAGGATACCATATTCTACCTCAAACTCAATTATATTGGTCAACTGACGAAGACAAGGGATTAGATATTGTAAAAAAATGTATGAGCAGAAATAAGTTTTATAATATAAAAAGAAATATTCATTTGTCCGATAACAATGAACTGGATAAAAAGGATAAATTTACGAAACGACGCCCATTCTTCGATTTACTAAACAAAAAGTACCTTCAAGTTGGAGTGTTTTCTTTTAGTTTGGCCATTGATGAGCAAATGATACCATATTTTGGAAGTATGGAATGTAAAATGTTAATCAAAGGAAAGCCTGTGAGATTTGGCTTCAAATTATGGTGTATATGTTCATCAGATGGATATCTCTTCAAATTTATACCGTACGGGGGTGCAAGTGCAAACAAGGACAAATCATATTTGGGATTAGGTGGACAAGTTGTTATGGACTGTTTATATATTGTTGAAAATCCCAATCATCATCAAGTTTTTTTTGATAATTATTTTTCATCGTACAAACTTTTCAACGTACTGTGTGAAAAAGGATTTTTTGCTACTGGTACAATCCGGGAAAATATAACAAATAAGTGTCCTCTAATTTCGGTGAAAATAATGTCAAAAAATATTCGTGGGACCTATGATTCTGTTTGTGATGAGACGACTGGAATTTCCTTGGTTAGGTGGCACGACAATTCAGTTGTGGCAACAATTAGTAACCAATTCAATTTTGAACTAGTAACCATAACCAAACGATATAGTCATAAAGAAAAAAAACAAATCAATATAGAGCAACCTAACATTATAAAACAGTACAATACACATATGGGAGGAGTATGCATGATAACGGAGTAGCTAATTATCGTACATCAGTTACAGGAAAAAAATGGTTGTGGCCCCTCTTTATAAATGCTATTGACAGCACAGTTGTCAATTCTTGGAAGAGCTATAGTATTGTAAACAGTAACAAAATGTCACAGTTGGATTTTAAGTCGTATATAGCGCTTCGATTGATGAAACTAGAAAGTCAGCCGAAACCTTGTACTTCAAGAGTACCTGTTCAAGTTAGGTTGGATGGCGTTGGTCATACAATAACAAAGAGTGAGGATAAAGCTAGGAGACGATGCAAACTTTGCCATAACCATACGATATACTTATGTAAAAAATGTAATGTACACATTCATTCAGACTGTTTCGAATTATATCATAATGAATAAAGTGTACTTTTTTAATACATATTTTACCAATGGAGCGTATACGCACCATTAGTTTTCTCAGTCCCTATATATAATTTTTTTTTTTGCTTATACATACGTATTTCTACGGTTAAATGTGGTATCACTACACATCTAAAACCAAATTTATCACGTTATTTCTACCCTTGGTAAAAAATGGGTTAACAAAGGAATAACACTGAGAAAAACGGCTTTAGCTAAATTTTAACTTAGCATTACTTTAATTGTGGTAACTAAAAAAATTGACGTTTATTGAGCTTTACTGATAAATAAAAATACATTTCTACACTACTGTTCTAAGCATTAAACAGCGTGTACTATTTATTAGAATGCATGTTCTTATTATTAATATGTAGGTTACTACTACCCTTGTTTATATACACCAAGGCTGCTACTACCTGCAATTTGCAAACAAAATAAAAATTTCGTCGTTCTCAGTTAACATCCGTAATGTCGCGCTCCAGGCTTATTATATAAACATAGTATATTGTTACAACCTTAATCGTAATTATCTAAGCGCTTAAATTTCAGTCGACGGTGATTCTGCAATATGCACGTGTGTTTATGGAGCTCACAAAACCCCTTCGTGTGGCCCAGATAAATAATAACGTAGCGATAGCGTGAGTCGGTAATGTATTCCACTGGTCTACTTTACCACGCCTTTCCAGAATGCAAAGCATTAAATTCGCCTATTTTAGTTAGACATGGGATAACTTAAATGTAATTATTTATTATTATAATTTTTGGAAGCTCTTTATTTTTTTGGGGGCTCTGCTGCGCTTATCCACCAGCCGCTACTAATGCATATATTCTTGCATTTGCGTTCTTCAAATAATATAATTTCGCAATAATTTAAATATATTTTAGACAATTTTGTTAAATTTGTATTATTACTTTATGTTATAAAAGGAAACTTTGGTAAGATGGCACAAATGACGCATTGCAGAGCGAAAAAAAATATATCATATTTTTTTACAACCGTGAATGTAACTCAGTATCACAGCAATTTTATTATTTTTGTTGCCGACTTCGTAATTTCTAACTGCATTGTGCATAAAATTTTTCAAAATTGAAATTTTTATTTGCTTTGTACATTATCGTGAAATTTCTGTAAATTTTTATGTTGTTTAATAAAAAACGAAATTTATAGGTATCCTGGCACAGTTTCCAATTTATTTTTCAACTTCGAGCTTGCAAAGTTGGAATCTGAGATCATGCTCCGTTGCCATCGTTGATTTTTTAAGGTGCTTATATTACCCAGCCTGTCCCTTAATTTTTTTGTTGCAAAAAATATATGTTGTTACTGATCATATGTTCTTCTAGCGAGTAAATATATTGTATTCTGAGATCTGGTCACTTTGTGAATAATTTGTAAATATAGGTAAGTACATGCTTTTTATTTTATTTTGCCACCATAATGTTCTTTATACGCCCCCAAATGCGGGCGTAATGTGGTCTTTATAGCACGGAAATGTCATTGTTGCTAAACAGCATGATTGACAGCAAACACATGACATGATATGTTGCGTTTTCACCTTCCATTTTAGAATGCAAATTATTTACAAACAAACAGTACCTTAGCAACAATTTAGCAATATCACAGTATTAGTAACAACAAATTAGCCTACTGTCGACTTTATTTCACTGCATTTGCATTTAAAAACTTGCCGAAAATACTGAATCTTTTTAAAATCTTGTTCCAGTTAAAATAAAACATTGTATGTACCACGGGCATAATTCTAGATTATGGCTCTCAGGAATATAAAAGCCCTCCGCTTCGCGTCGGGCTTTTAACATTCCCTCGAGCCATAATCTTCTGATTATGCCCTTAATAAATATCTATTAATATGCAATGCTCGAATATATTATTATTAGCTATAATTTATTATAACTTGAATATTTGTGGTTTATTAAAGCTTGTAAACCCTATCTGTAGAATTATAATATATTAAAATGGCACTATTAGCATCTTTAATGTTGTAAAAGTGAATTAATACGAAATAAATTATAACGTCCAAGAGCGTTTAGTATTTATCTGGTCCACTGTTAAATGCGTGTTTCTGGTTTTAAAAGTGGTTCTATCTTCAGCCACGTGAGTTGATCAAGGTATTTAAATCCTGTCCTGTGGTACCGGTGAACAGTTCATATCAATCTAAAATGAGTAAAAGAAAACAACCGACCCTTCAACAATTTTTGCAGAAAAAAACGACCCCTGCAATGATTAACACATTCATTGCTGATGTATCGAATACGAGACATGACGGATTTGAATTTATGCGCATGTCTCGTTTTCAAGACATTGGTTATGATGCATTTAAAGAGAGTAGTACCACAGAAAAAGGACCCTTTACAGAAGTAACACTTTACTGTAATTTTGTCCAAAATTGCATCACGCGCAGCCTCGGTGCGCACATATGGAAGCATTGCATGAGATAATTATTGTTTTGTTTATTCCTACCACAGTAGTTGTGAAAAAAAAAACGTGCAAGTCTAATTTAGTGAGTGAAGTGATAATTAGTTCGATCTATCATTCATAATGGTTAATTATTGTTGTGAGTATAACTGTAAAAACAATAACCGTACTCATACAAATTTAAAATATTTTTCTATGCCAAAAGAATCAACTAGGTAAGTAAAATATAAAGCAGCAGAAAAGAACGCATTTTTATAAATTTATTTCTATGTGAATTCTAATTTGAAATGTGTTTGTGAGCCTGCATGAAGGTTAACCGCAAAATCATTATTTTTCTTTATGATTAGTATAAAAAACAGTAAATTTTATTCCAGACAAATTCAATGGTTGTGTACAATTGGTCGAAATGAATTTATATTAGAAGAAGCGATTGTAATTGTCAAGAAAAGGATATGCAGTGAACATTTTTCCGAAACACAGATTTCAGGCAGCAGATTGAAAAAAGATGCCGTACCTAATTTATTTAAAGATGGTGTAGGGTATAAAGGTAAAATCTTCTAAAAGCATTATAATAATTATCTCACTTTAGTAATAAAAATGCATCAACCTCATCTGCAGGAGATCCGGATTTGAAAGAGTCACATAATATTCCAGTCCCTGTTGAGATTGCGGGAAAAGAAAATATCTCTCCAAATATCAGCCACAGCATTACTCAAACATCTCCTGTTCTTTCTGCTTCAACACCACGCAAAAGAAAACTTCAATCCGATGTACGTTCATTAAAAAGGAAATGTCAACATTTATCATCACCTTCAATAAACCAAACAACAAATGTTTCTAAAGAAGAATTTATTAAATTCTGTAAGGATAAATTTGATGATGCATTAGCAAATTTTATAATTACACAACTTGAATTACGTGATCGAAGTACAAAAGGACATAGATATTCTGAGGCGTACAAGCAATTTGCAGTTATTGTTTATTTTCTTGGACCAAAAGTGTATAGATTTTTAAGAAAAATCTTTCATCTTCCTCACAAAGCAACTTTGTGTCGCTTCACTTCATCTTGTGATATGTCAAGTGGGTTTAATGAGTATTTATTTGAAGTAATTTCTTTGAAAGTACGAAATTTAAATGATCGTGCCAAAGACTGCATTATTTGCATTGATGAAATGCCCATCAAAACTCATTTGTTCTATAATAGATCAATATTGTAGGATTTCATCGGAACAAGGAAAGGAGTTTTCAACCTGCTAATTATGCACTAGTTGTTATGGCAAGGGGCATAAATTTTAATTGGAAACAACCAGTGGTTTATTTTTTTGTGCATAATACATGTGAAGTTGGATATTTGTTCGAAATAGCTTATACATGTATACGCAAATTAAAGTCTGTGGGACTTAATGCACTCGGAACTGTTAGTGATCAGGGATCAAATTTTATAAGGTTCTCCAAAGAATTAGGTGTATGCCCCAATCAACCATACTTTTATGTTGATAATAACAAACTGTATTATTTTTTCGATACTCCACACTTACTAAAGTCTACTAGAAATAATTTATTTAAGCATAATTTCTACATTGAAAATAATATAATTGAGAAAAAACATATTGAGAATCTATATGCTTTTGATAAAGGTCGACTTCTACCAAAAATATCAAACAATCATGTTAACCCCAACGCATTTCAGAAAATGAATGTAGCTTTAGCAACTCAAATTTTTAGCAATTCTGTAGCTACAGGCATGGAGACTCTCATAAGTTTTGGTTATTTACCTTCAAGTGCAATTCACACTTCTATATTTATTGCAGATGTGGACAAATTATTCGACATCCTTAATTCGGTGTCATTTTCATCTAAAAAGATCTATAACAAACCGTTTAAAGGAACATCAGAACAATTAGACCATCTTCAAAAAATGGAAAACATTTTTTCAAATCTAAAAATCGTTAATCTTCAAGGTAAAGATGTAACGAAAAGTGTAAAATTTTTAAGTGGTTGGTGTATAACCATTAAAGCTCTGAAAATGATCTGGGAGGACCTGAAAGATATTCAGAAGTTTCTTTGCACCCGTTACTTAAATCAGGACCTACTTGAAAACATGTTTGGTAATTTGAGAAATCAATGTGGAAATGTAACAAATCCTACACCTATTCAATTTCAAAATGCTTTTAAAAAAATATTTTGTTTAAATTATATTCATTACAATCCTGGTGCCAATTGTGCCCAAGATTTTAATAATTTATTCATTAAATCTTCAACTACAATCATGGAATCAATTCCTGCTATAGAAGAATCGCAAGCCACAACTCTCTTTAACGAAGTGTTACAAATAAAATTTGAGGACTATGGAAATATGGATATTCCAGAAAAGAATGCCCTTTCTTGGGTAGCAGGCTATTTGATAAAAAAGTGTTTAGATGTTCACTCATGTGATACGTGCAACGGATATTCTAAGACTCAATATCAAACAAAAACAAAAACTTTATTTGGTAATTTGAAAATACCTTCAAAATTATTTTACATATATGTACATGAAACGGACAATATATTTTGTTTATACTTTCCAAAAATAGCAGTGGCAAAAATGTGGGCCTGAAACTTAAAAATGAATTAGACAAAATTCCTTTTGAGCATCCGTGTTCATATTTCCCCAGGAATTATTTACTAAATCTTTTTGTAAGATTAAGAATATTTTACACATTAAGATATTGTAACAAAAATTTTGCAAGCCAAAAAATTGGCAGAAAGAATGCAAAAATTATAAAACTTCAACATTTATAAGACATTTATATTTCGTTGATTTTAATTTATTATTTCCTAGCTATTTGTTATATTTGTTAATGAGCCAAAATATTATGTTAAGCGAGGATATATAAAAGTTCGAACCCAGAGCGATGATTGTACTTAGATGTATTTATTATGTAGTTTGAAAGAAATAGTTGTCTAAATTTAAAAATTTTGCCTTTTATTTCAATTTGAATATTAGTTAAATTGCTTTTCATTTTATTTTGTTACTTAATTTGATAATTGGGTACGAACTTTAACCTGATTTAACCTTTCGTTACTGGCGCTCGGTGTGTCAGACCGACGCATGGCTTAAAGTGTAAAATACAAGGGTGGGGGGCAACAGCAGATCTGTGAGCCTTAGTACCTCTCGAGAAGTGTCTCTAGTTTCGTGTGTGTGGTTGTAACGAGTTACATTTTATTCCGATTTTCGGTGCAAGAGACCGACGCCAGTATTAGTGGTCACTTTAGCACGTAGAGTCGGTGAGTTTTTTTTTTAATCTATTGGTGTTTTGTTATAAAAATTTTCATTTATTTTAGTAATGGATTATGAGAAAGAGCAACAGAGACTGCTAAAGTTAATGGAGGTCACCGAATTTGATGACGAGGCAGAAGAAACTGAGGATAATTTGGAAATTAGAGAGGAATACAGTGAAAGTGAACAGGAATTGGAGAGTGATGGGGAGATGGATGTGGTGAACGAAGGACCGTTTATGTTTGGGAAAGATGGTGTTACCAAATGGAAAAATCATATCTCACAGAAAAGCAATGTTCGAACCCGGTTTATAAATCTTGTGAAACATTTGCCGGGCGCAAAATCAAACTTTCAAAGTTTCAAAGAACCGCTTGATATTTGGCAGTTATTTTTTACCGAAAATATTATGAATATCGTGGTAGAAAATACAAACAAGTATATTTAAAAAGCCAAGGATAATTATTCAAGAGAAAGAAATTGTAAGCCTACTAACATTCAGGAAATAAAGGCGTTATTCGGTTTATTGTATATTTCAGCAGCAAGGAAATGCAATCACGTTAACGCCAGTGATTTATTCAAAACTGACGGCACCTCAATGGAAATTTTTCGACTAGTCATGTCACTTTACAGGTTTCGTTTTCTACTGGACCATATTCGCTTCGACGACAAAGATAGCCGAGAAGAAAGACAACGAATTGATAAACTTGCACCAATTAGGGAATTGTTCGAGTGCTTTATTTCTCAATGTAAACAGCCATATTCTTTGTCTGAGTATACCACAATAGACGAAAAGTTGGAGGCATGTAGAGGAAATTGTCGATTTCGCCAGTACATTCCCTCTACACCAAACAAATATGGCATCAAAATTTTTGCTTTAGTACATGCTAAAATGTTCTACACAGCAAACCTAGAGGTATATGTAGGTACACAGCCACCTGGGCCTTTTGAAATTGACAATAGACCGTTTGCGTTAGTGCAGCGATTATGTGAGCCAATTTCAGGAAGTGGACGTAATGTAACAACCGACAATTGGTTCACAAGTATCGAATTGGTCGACATACTTCGTACCGATCACAAGCTGACTTTGTTAGGCAGTATACGCAAGAACAAAAGGCAAATACCACCACTGTTTGTGCAAGGAAAAGTTCGTCCTGCCGGATCCAGTACGTTTGGTTTCCAACAAAACACCACATTAGTTTCCTATATTCCAAAACCTGGAAAGACTGTCCTGCTAGTTTCTACTACGCATTTTGATGACAACAGCGATGAAGAAACTGGAAAACCGGAAATGATAGTGGACTATAATAAAACAAAAGGGGGAGTGGACTTAGTCGATAAGTTAAGTGCAACCTATAATTGTGCAAGACCCACAAGGCGTTGGCCCATGGTGGTTTTTTATAGTCTAATGAACATCGCTGGTATCAATTCTTTCATAATTCATACTGCAAATAACCCGAACAAGGACATGGGTCACAAAGACTTTTTACTTCGTCTTGGGTTTGATTTAGTATCTGATCAAATGAAAACGCGTGCTGCTTTAGATTACATACCTAGAACCCTAAGAAGTCGCATTTCAGAAGTATGTGGTTTAAGTCAAAACCAACCTCAAGATGATCAAAGGGTACAAGTCACCGGCCGTTGTGCTATTTGCAGTTCTAAGAAAAATCGCAAGACTCGATTTTGTTGCAGAAAATGTAGAAAGTTTTTGTGCTTAGAACACATAGAAATATTGTGTGAAGAGTGTTATAACAACCTCAATTTGTAATGCCTTCTTCCTTTTTAATCTTCAAGAAGTACGTTTTTAATTTTTAATAATATGTTTTTGAAATGACTGTTTTGCTCCTAAGTTACTTATATAGAATATAGTTTTTCAATCAGTTTTTAAGTTTCTATTCGATAAAATGATGTTTCTGTTTTTTATAAATAAAAATATGAAAGTTTAATTTGTTACAAATGTCTTTTATTCTGATACATGTAAAAAATACATAATTAAACTTTGGTATATAGCTCATCAGAACAATGCGGTTTGACAGATCGACGCCAGCATTCGTGTCCAATTTCTTCACGCCAGTAACGAAAGGTTAATAGTGTTTTGTTATGTATTGAACCCTTTCATTTTTGTTCTTGTTATTTGATTTATTGATATACTTGTGCAATTACTTATTCATTAATAAATTGAGTTTTCTTTGGTGGTGGTTCTTTCCAAATTTAGCAAAATTAACAGGCTGAACCATCCTTGCACAAAGCTTGTTAATTCTAAGTATTTGTCATTGTTTACCTGCTCCCCAAGATTTAACAATTTCATCCAATCCTATCTCATTCACATAACATGGCGTAGGTTACCACTAGACGTTTAATTCTTTTTTATCAGATTTGAATTTTGCGAGTAATTCAATATCAGACTGGTAAATAAATTCTGATATTTTAATTATTGCCAGCAAATTAAACTTAATAAATTTGAGTAATAGCATTATTCTTAGTAAAGTCAAAATACATCTTTTAGAAATTGTTTTGTTCTTGAATTTGCATTATTGCGAATAAGTTCAAATTACACTTTTCAAGATAGGGTACCTTAGGAACACTACAAACAAGTTCCGCTAAACAAAGGTCTGGTTTGGCTTATACCTAAACGTGAAGCCAATCCATTAATTACTGTATTTAGTTATTAATCCATACAGATTGGTCTTGCACGAAGAGTGGTGTTTTCTCAAATATATTTCGCTCTCGTACTTATCTAAATGTAACAAAAAATATCAAATCACGTTCACAGAAATAAATATCGATTATGGTACAAGTTGTTTGATTAAAATCGGCCTAATAATTTTCAAAATATAAACGTTTAAAGTCAGGTACCTTTTTATTTTGATAGTAGTGTGGAAGATAAGTAAAATGTAATTGTGGAAGTAATTAATAAAATATACCTAAATATTTTCTTATAATTGTATTCTACGGTATTATTCTTTTATTTCTATAAGTATTTAAAAAAAAAACAATATCTTTAGAAACTCAACCATCGAGCAATGATTTAGGGGAAGAAAGCAACTCCGATGAGTTAAATACAGGTATGTTATTGTTTTTATAATCATAGTGGGTTTCACCGATAATTAGACCTGTGCAATATGGCTGCCATTTATTTGTTACCAAATTAAGCGCGGGAACACTCATTGGCGTAGTACCTTTTTTCATATAAAAAGTGAAAAATTTACTTGAATAAATTTTAATAAATTTTCAGAAATTGTTAACAATAATGATATTTATTTCGAACATTCCTTTATTTTAACAATGTTTCCTTCTTACAATAATTATTAATAATTGTAAAATTTTCAAATTTACTAACCTAAGCTACCTCTCCGCTACTGAGTTGACAAATAATATTTTAATAATATTAGAGAAGTCTAATTACTGGTTTAGTCCACTATACCTTGTCACTTATTTATAAGTATAATGCCTGTAGACGATGAAACTGCAAGTGGTAGAACCACCCCAAACACAACCACAGTACCAGTACCGCCTCCTGGATTTTCCTGGAATACTACGTCAACGCGCACGAACAACTTTGATTTTTCTAAAACTAATCAGCTTTTGGTACCCATACCTGGACAGAAGCCTTTAGATTACTTTAGGATGTTAGCTGATACGTTTTTAGATTCAATCGTACAACAAACAAATTTATATGCTGAAGAAGTGTTTCAATCATCAGGAGGAGCAGTATCATCTCGTATCAGTAGGTGGAAACCACTAACTCGTGACGAACTCCTAAAATTTATCGCATTAGTGTTACACACAGGGACCATCAGACTAAACATAATAAGTGATTATTGGAAAATACATCCTCTATTTAATTTAAAATGTTTTTCTACTCTCACGAACCGAGATAGATTTTTAATAATCATGCGCTGTTTGCATTTTGCTTCGAATCCTGATAACCAAGAACCGATTACTGACCGTCTGTTTAAAATAAGGCCGATTTTGGACTATTTCAATCAAAAAATGCTTAGTATTTATTATCCTGGAAAAAATATATCTCTCGATGAATACATGATGTTATGGCGAGGCCGTTTGCTATTCCGCCAGTACATTAGGAATAAAAGACACAAATATGGCACTAAATTCTATATGATGTCAGAACCAAACGGCATCGTTCTAAAATTATTAGTTTATACGGGATCTGAAGACAGTATTAGAGGCAAAGGCCATGCATCAAAAATAGTTATGGAATTAATGAAAGAGAAGTTAGACTCCGAACATTCCTTATACATGGACAATTATTATAACAGTAATGAGTTGGCAGAAAAACTACTAAATAGAAAAACGTATGTACAGGAACGTTGAGAAAGTCCCTCAAGGCAAATTGTACCGAAGTGGAATCGGCAAAAATAAAAAAGGGTGAAACCATTGCCAGATACTCTAATGACATTTTGAATGGAAAATGGAGGGACAAACGCGAGGTTCTATATATATCGACAGAATTTCCCAATACTATGATGGAGTACACCAATAAACGAAACGAAGTTGTTACAAAGCCCATGCTCATACTCGAATATAACAAGTATATGGGAGGCGTCGACCGTCAGGATCAACTCCTGTTTTATTACCCCTGCGAGAGAAAAACAGTTAGGTGGTATAAAAAAGTATTTCTGCATATCTTACAACTGCAGTAAATTTAGGCTAGAAGTTATTGGAGAATTACTTCAAGTAAATATGACAAGAGATCCGCTTGGTCCAAAACCAAAATCAACAACACATTTTCCAACTAAAATTATTGAAAAAGGCAAGAAAGGAGAAACGCAACGAAAACGTTGCAGGGTGTGCCACAAAAATAAATTGAAAAAATTATCAATTTATGAATGTAGTTCTTGTCCAGAAAAACCAGGCTTGTGTCCAGGTAGTTGTTTTACCGACTATCACGATAAATGAGTTATGTATTAGTATAGTTTGTGATACTTATTCAGTGCCGGATTACCCATTAGGCGGAGTAGACAATTGCCTATGGGCCCCACGCTTTTTAGGGGCCCCGCAACATTAGATTAAACGGTATATTATATACTGTACACATTTATTGTGGGAATTAGGGGGTTCAAAATCAAACAGGCAAAATTTAAAGTATATTAAATAAAACTAAAGTATAGCTATTTTGTAGTACCTACACCTCAGCAACGGTGCACATTATTAAATTATTTGTTTAACCCTTTTCTAACAATAAGCGTTTGTACCTGGTAAGGGGTTGGTGGTACCTACTAGAGGCCGTCTACTAGCGGTTGGCGAGACTACCTGGCGGTTCTGACCCCAAATACTCATTCTTAAGTTAAGCTTCTTAGAATAATTGAAATTAACATAAAAGTGCAAGAAATCCAGTGGCGTCTTAGTGATTACACAAAATTTGTAAATTAAAAGGTTTTTTACTTTTTATTAGATGCTATTATATGTACAAACTACTACATACATAGATAAGGGCAACCAATCAATGAACATGTACTATTTTAACGTTAATCACTGTCATTATAATGTTCGTCATCACTTTCACTAGAAGAGTCGCCAGTAGTAGACATAATTAATGGTTCGATGTGCAAATCTAATGTCTGTTCACGATCTAAATACATGTTTTTCCGAACTTGTTTCTTCAACGGTTTGTGTTCGATTGTAGACATATTCAATACACTTCAACTACTTCTTAGAGAATATGAATTGGTACTGAAAAAGTTTCTTAAACGAAAGTCATTTGAATACCGATAGCAATTGCATTGCAATTAGTAGTCTAATTGCACTATTATATTATTATAATGACAGTGATTAACGTTAAAATACTAAATGTTCTTTAATCAGTTGCCCTTATCTATGTATGTAGTAGTTTGTACATATAATAGCATCTAATAATAGTAATAAAAAGTAAAAAACATTTTAATTAAAAAAATTTTTTGAAACTGTGACGCCACTGGATTTCCTGAACTTCCACTTTTATGTTAATTTCAATTATTTAACAAGTTCCTTAACCTACATAACAGTATACATAAGCTAAGGTTAACTTAAAAAAAAGTGTTTGGATAAATCGTCTTTGCTTAAATGCTTAAATCGTCTTTTCCACTTTAACTAGTCGCAACTTGCACAAAGGGGCTCTAAACTTATTTGTATAATAATTTTAATAATTAAGTGGAAAATAATACATTAAGGTGTTAGGTGTCCGTGACTCGTGAGTTTTTTTTTGACGTTCAAAATCCGCGTGTTCTACTCGCACTCGCTGTTAAACAATAAAATAAGAACTACAGAATTTCGGGAGTGTGAGCATATTCTAATATATTCTAGTGTTCATCGTATTAAATATAGTACCTTAAAATTAAGTTTTGATTTAGTGATCTATTTCATGACTTGTTATCGAATGTGTGTATATTTTATTGAAAACTGAAACATTTATACATCTAGGTAAGTTATTTATGACTTTTTCGCTAGGGGCAAGGGCTCAAAAAATATATTTCGAACGTCTACATGGTTATAATAAAATTCTAAAAAGGTCACCGTCCATAACGTCCTTCTTCTAGACTCTTACTTATTTTTGGCTGAGACTTAGAGATTTACTTTTTTTTATTTTATTTTTGTCGTTTTTTGTACTCCAAAATGTCGACGCCAGTAAAGAAGAGGTACCTAAGTGGTGCAGAAAAACGAAAAAATCAAAAAAAGAAATCAAACAAGCTTACCGAACAAATGAAAAAAAACATAAACTTTTTCAACTTGGCTTCACTCGTAGAATATCTACGGACAATCAACTTGATACTTCTCCAAGTACGTCTACAGGTGAAATTATGGCAGTAGATCTTCCACCTGAAAAGATTGTTTAAGATGAAAATAATATTATTCAGATAAAGGATGATATCCAAACGGGTTCGAATGTTCAGTTAGATATTCATAACAGTAACAGAAACCACCTGGGACCAGAATATCAAAGTGATATTGGATTATGGCGTAATATTACTGTAGAAGTGCGAAATTTCTGGTGTAAAAGAGATTCTGCGGAATGTCAACATTTTAACAATGACTTTTCGGCTTCATGCAGACAGTATGACGATTGTAAAAGAAAATTTTCTCATTTGATGGTGTTTCGAAAACATTTAAGTGGTGAACAAATCAAAAAAGAATGGCTCATGTACTCTCCATCCACAGGAAATGTATATTGTTTCTCATGCGTCTTATTTAGTGAAACATCTGCTTTCCAAACTCAATTTTTAGAAGGATTTTCTGACTGGAAGAATGCGGCACAAAGGATGAAAATGCATGAAGACAGTTCAACGCATCGGGCATGTGTACAGACACTTATTTGTAGAAGACGCATACATAGTCGAATCGACAGTTCTTTGGAGATTCAATTTAATAAAGAACAAGAATATTGGATCAAAGTTCTGCAAAAGGTAGTGACAGTAATCAAATTTCTGTCATCACGTGGATTAGCATTTCGTGGAGATGTAGAACTCATTGGTTCACAACATAATGGCAACTACTTGGGAATTTTAGAGATAATCGCGGAGTACGACCCTTTTCTTAGTTCGCATATAGCCAAATACGGCAATAAAGGTCGAGGAAAACCTTCCTACTTGTCTTCTACAATATGTGAAGAAATAGTTGACATAATGGGAAATAAAGTTCAGGAAACTATTATAAAGGAAATCCAGGAAGCTAAATACTTTTCTCTGAGCGTTGATTCCACACCTGACATAGCTCATACTGACCAATTGACAGTAGTGCTCAGATATGTGGGAGTATCTGATGGTGAAATGCTAGAACGCGGCATTGATATAAAAAACCTAAGGGGGCAATCTTATGACAATGCAGCAAATATGTCAGGGTGCTACAATAGTCTGCAAGCGCATATTTTAAAGATAAATCAGCTTGCACACTACATTCCGTGCGCAGCACACTCGCTGAATTTAGTTGGAGTATGTGCTGCAGAAAGCTGTGTTGGAGCAGTTTCATTCTTCTGGCTTATGCAAACAATGTACAACTTTTTCTCGAAGTCCACACACCGTTGGGCGATTATGTTGCAATGTGTTGAGCCTGAGGACAGCGATAATGAATATCAGCGAGACTCTGCGTTAGTTCTAAAAAAAGTGAATGACACGAGGTGGTGTGCAAGAGCTGATGCCACTAAAGCCTTATCTAAAGGTTATAGTAGCCTTCAGAAAGCTTTGCAGGTCATTGCTGAAGATGTGAATCAAAAGCCACAAGTAATTTATGAAGCTAAATGCCTCGTAAATGACTTGTCAAAGAAAGAAAATGTTATTATGGCAGGCTTTTGGGATGCAATCTTAAACCGGATCAATGGAGTAAATAAATCTCTGCAGATGAAATCGATAGAACTTCAAACAGCCGTCAATCTTCTGAAATCGTTGCTCGAGTTTTTAAATTCGCAAAGAGAAATGTTCGACGAATACGAAAGAAAGGCAAATGAGAAAATGGATTCGCAATACACCGATGAATGTAGACGTGTGCGCATAAGAAAACGACATTAAGATGACGGTGACGCAGAAAATGTTGTGCTTCAAGGAAGCGAAAAATTCAAAATTGAAACTTATCTACCTATATTAGACAATTTACGTGGAGAACTTTCCCGTCGTTTGCAAGCATATAGTAAAATATCTTTTCTATTTGGATTTCTCGTTGACTTCCCACTATGGGAAGATACAGAAATTAAAAAAGCTGCCGAAAGATTTAGAGAACATTATCCTGAGGACATCGAATTCGAATTCGCAGATGAAATGGTTCATTTTAAGTACTTCATATTACAAATAGAAGATTTTAAAAATGAAGAAACGATACCAGCAGCGATCATATAAACTTATTTTCGAAAACTTGGTGCAATCAACATTTCCCAATGTTATGACAGCATTAAAAATATATAGGTGTCTCATGATAACAAACGCTACTGGTGAACGAAGCTTTTCAAAATTAAAAGTGCTAAAAAACTGTCATCGATCTTCAATGGCACAAAAAAGATTGAATTCACTTGCTATTATGGCCATTGAATACGACATCTTGCAGAACATAGAATTCCAAGATATTCTAAAACAGTTCACGACCAATAAATTGAGAAAACCAAATATTTAGTTGTTTTTAGTTTTTTGTAATTGTATATAATATTTAAAGTAAGAGTTTGAGGTAAACATGGGTATATAAATAAGGAGTAATATAAACCTACTTTACTTATCGTTTAATTAATCATTTAAAATTTTGTTCCACACTTTTATTCAATTTGCCAAACTACAAAATAGATCAATTGCAAACTATCCACAATAGAGCCATATTACAATGTAACAGATATACCTACACCACTTCAAACTATGTTAAATGTACTTTAATTTCATGTCAGTGAACCAAAAAATTATGTTTGACATAATATGTATATTTATTATTAAAATTAAACAGCAATGTGTTCCCGATTCTGTTTGTGAAAGAGTTAGCTATTTTAAAGATGTACAAGTACATTAGTATAACACAGGAAATTGTGATGAGTTTGCTCTAAGCGAGTGATATTCCGGTCAAATGTAAAACTCGATATTAAATAAGGGTTTAAGTGAATTTAAAACACTACCGCCAAACATTAAAAATTGTGATACTATTACTAAACTTAAAAGGCTTTTGTGTGGTCATATATTAAACAAATCGTGATAGTATGTTCTAATTTGGTATATTTGCTGGTACTTGATTGTATGCTATAAGGCTAAATAAATATTATTATTATTTATATTTTATATCAATTTGTTGATAATTTGTTATTTTTTTGTGCGGTAAAATTACATTCATGAAACTATTATGTAATAAAACCATATTCGTAAAATTATTACATGACAGGGGCCCCACATTTCAACTGCCTAAGGGCCCCCATCTTGTTTAATCCGGCACTGTACTTATTAGTTTATAAGTCTTTGTGTTTGTTTTTTTAGTAGTATTTTAACGATAATAAACATTTGTATTGATACGTTATCATTTCTACCCAAAGTTCTGTAGTAAGGACATGTAACGAATATGAGACAATCACCATACAGAATAAAAAATTAATGGCGAGTGTGCATGTCTCATATTCGAGTCATGGGGCTATAAATACTGAAACACTCTGTATATATCACAACATACCAATAGCATGCAAGATTATAGGTTAATTAACAGTACAACACAAAAACATGCTTCCGTATATAGGTGAGCAGGGTTCTTGAGAGAAGTAATGAATGTGTTAAGGAGCAGACAGATTTAGAAAAAGTGGAAAAAGCATCATCAAATTCAAAGTGCGAAAATTACGAAAGTGCAATGCTATCTGATCCTACTTCAATAGAAGGAGAGAATAGCTATTCTAAAACAGATAACGTTCACGTTGCTTTAAGTGGAACACTTTCTACTGTTGATGTTGCCAAATATATAAATACCCAAACTTCTGATTTTGAAAATTGTAAATATTCTTTTATCCCTGCAGAAAATTTTGTGTTTCCATATTCTGTTCATCAGAAAAATCAAAAAGATGTGAAATGTTATTTATCAAAAAAGCATTTTGATAATTTTAAGTGGCTAACACATTCAGTAGAAATGGAAGGCTTGTTTTGTAAATATTGCATAGTATTTTCCAAGTTAGGCGGTGTACATAAATTAACACCATTAAATAAGTTTGTAAAAAAATATTCCAAATTGCTTGGCAAAGATGGAGACCTAATGGTACATGGTCAACATATATATCATAGGGAGGCTCTAAATCAAGCAAATATGGTAAGGTCGGGTAAGAGTGCGCGTTCTGTAAGAGTACGCGGTGTCGTTTTTGTGTATTTAACAGCATGCCGCCACCTGTTAACTACCACGATAATGTTCCATTTAATGTAGTATGTCTGATGGTAACACAGATTTTTGTAACCGCTTGAGCTGTTCGGTAAAATTCAGTTCGTATTCAAAACCGTGTTAGTCACTGTAACTTTTGCAGCGAAATAAATAAGCCTTAATTAATGCTGTGAGTTAAAAGACAAAGTGTTTGTAAATTCGGCACGTTAACTGTAGTGTTTGGTAAGTTGTTTTACTTTTTATTTCATGTTTTCGTATTATTTGAGCAGACCATTACTAATAAATGTCATTTATGAACCAGTTTATAAGAGTGCGCATTTTAAAGTCTTTAAGAGTACGCAGTCCGTACTCTTACAAACTTACTGCGTACTCTTACAAGCAGACAAATCTAAAGACTAAAATGACGTTTTCTAACATTGGTATAACATCACAAAGTAGTAATAATACGTATCGTTTTTCCTATAGGAATAACGAGCTATGGCGTATTATAAAAGGACAAGTGAACGTAAATTGGTTTTCACCGTGGATCTTCTCCAAGAAATACGTGAAAAGATCGAAAATGGCCAAAGTAAAAGAAGTGTGGCTAAGGAATTTGGTATCCCACAAGCTACCCTGCGCAAAAGACTGAACGCTGGCACAATACCTTTATCGTTAGGTCGCTTCAGCTGTACTTTTTCATCAGAAATGGAAGCTCAACTAGCCGATTACGTCAAAGATATGGATGCTAGATTCTATGGGCTTACTTTAAGAGATCTTAGATTACTAGCCTTTCAATTTGCAGAAGCTAACCATATTCCCCATAGGTTTAATACAGAAAAAAAAAATAGCTGGAAAAACCTGGGCTCGTGATTTTCGCAAACGTCAAAATTTTTCTGTAAGACAACCCGAAAAGTGTTCGATTGGACGAATGATGGGATTTAATAGAGTACAGGTTCAAAAGCTCTATACAAATTTAAGATCACTGTACGAGAAATTCAACTTTCCTCCTCATCATATATACAATATGGATGAGACAGGGCTGTCGACAGTTCCTAATAAAGTGCCTAAAGTTGTGGCTACTAGGGGCAAAAAACTCATTGGAAAAGCCGCAAGTGGTGAAAGGGGAGAACTATACACAGCTATATGTTGCATGAGCAGTGCTGGTACGTATGTGCCACCAGCTATTATTTTCAAGAGGAAAAGGATGAATGAAGATCTCTTTAAAGATACACCTTTTGGAACCCTGCGACAAATTTCAGATTCTGGTTTGATAAATTCAGATCTGTTGCTGGAATGGATGAAGCATTTTAGGCAGCATACTAATCCAACAAAGGAAAATCCAGTTTTGCTCATCTTCGACAATTATATTTCCTATAGAACTTTAGTAGTAATTAATTACTGTAGAGAAAATTATATTCACCTCTTGACCATACCACCTCATTCCAGTCACAAAATCCAGCCGCTTGACAGAGGATACTTTGGTCCACTGAAAACTGCCTACAGCCACTTTTGTGATGAGTGGATGGTAAATAACCCGGGAAAGGTAATCACTCAAAAAAATGTCGGAGAATTATTTACAAAAGCGTATAATATAATATCAAATGTTGAAAAGGCAGTCAATGCTTTTAAATCGACTGGAATTTGGCCTCTTAATTAAGAAATTTTTGATGATGAGGACTTCACGCCATCACTAGTCACAGACAGAAAATATGAAGCTCAGCAGCCAGTACTTGTGGAAGAAATCCACCAAGACGACAATATTATTCTAGAAATTTACAATCAGGCAAATGAGGATGCAAATAGCACGTTAAATATATTGAAGGAACCGATGATAGTAATTAATCTTAACGGCGATGGGGTTGAATCTTTTACCGACCCATACGAACCTAGTAGTACTAGTGCAACGAAGACAGGAGTTGGAATAGGATACCACAAAAATAATACATCATATTGCGAACACATCAATCAAACAACAATCGACCCAAAAAGATCAATGACACCAAAGACCCCTGAAATAGAAACAATTGCTGAAGAAATTACATCAGTGACCCCTCAGCAATTACTTCCACTTCCAATGATTAAAACTGAGCAAAATCGGAGACGAATCTCCAAAAAATCGGAGGTTCTAACTAGCACTCCATATAAGAACGAGCTAGAAGAGAAAGAAAATGCAAAAGCATCTAAAGTCAAAAGAAAGGTAGTACAAAATATTGATGATCGAAGAAAGAAATCAAAAGTAGGCATAGTGAAGAAGTCCAACGGCAATGAAAATACAAGAGAATCCGTAAAGCAGAAGACATCAGAAATAAGAAGAAGTTCAAAGCAAGTGAAAAGCGTCTTGGAGAATAAAACAAACGCGCCCTATGAATCACATGCTATATGTCCTGGCTGTGATGAAGAATTCACAGATCCACCAGACGAGGACTGGATTCAATGTGGAGAATGCGAAAAATAGTGGCATGAGTCCTGCTCAAATTGTCTAGGAGGTAATTACGTTTGCGACTTTTGCCCACAATAGCCGCGTACTCTTAAAATATCTTGTGCGTACTCTTACAACCTCCGACTGCTAAGAGTACGCATGTGCAATACTTTCTTAATTTGATTTTGTTTGTTAAATATGATTTTATTTGAAACATTTTTGTAGTAAACAAGTTAAAGGAATATACAAATTTTTATTTAAAATATTTTCCTAGTTATCTGTATAAACTGTTAATTTGTAATGGATAAAAACAATTTAAGTGCGCACTCTTACAACTCCTTCCCCTAATTTTATAACAATTTACGAAAACCCGCAAAGAGATGTTCGGAATCTACTGGATTCAGAGAGGAAAAAAAAGCAGCTGAAAACCGACAGAGATTAGTACCTACAATTGAAACTATACTGTACTTGGGACGACAAAATATTTCTTTACGAGGACATCGCGATAGTGGAAATTTATATTCAAATGAATCAACATCAATAATGAATGACGGAAATTGAGTTGATACGTTATAGAATTGCTAGTGGAGATGAAAATCTTAAAAAACACATCGAACAAACTGAAGCCAATGCTACATATATCAGTGGTTTAACTCAGAATGAAATAATGCAATGCTGTGGTGAGGAAATTTTGGAACACATATTATTCAGAGTTAAGAAAAGTACATTTTTTGGTATTGTTTTTGATGAAACCACAGATATAAGCCACACTTCTCAAATGTCTCTAATTATACGCTATTTGTACGAAGATTGTATTTACGAAGATTTTGTGGGTTTTATTGATTGCCATAAAAATAATTACGACGATATTAGAATGGAACCTGTGTGGACAGGAAAAATATTGGCTGAAACTTCATTAACTGTTATGAAAAAATTTAATTTAGATCTTAAATATTGCGTTGGGATTGGTACAGATACTTGCAATTTAATGTTGGGGGAACACAAAGGAGCAGTCGCCGAACGTAAAAAAAAATTAACAAATGCTTTAAAATGTCCATGCAACAGTCATTCTTTAAACCCTTTTATTTCAAAAACCTCAAACGTGCAGGAAATCAGAAATGCAGTAGGTACAATCAAAGAAGTTACTGCGTTTTTAAAGCATCGGAAAAAAGAAACTCAGTTTTGAAGAAAAAAATGGATGGCCAACTCAAATCGCTCGGTGCAACAAGATGGGTCGAAAGGCATGACGCTGTAGTGATATTTCAAGCCAATTTAGTAGATATTGTTGAATTACTAGAGGTAATTTCTATGTGGAAAGAGCGAGAAAGTTCTTCAAAGGCTAATTGTCTAAAACAGTAGCAGTAGCTTCCACCAGTTTTATGGTTGCTATCTTCTGTTTATCTGACATCTTGGGACTAACAATTAATTTGAGCACAATCTTGCAAACAAGATCAATTGATAAGGGTTACGCAAGCTCAATAATACACAACACTTTGCAGATTCTACATGAAAGACGTGCAAATTCGGATAAATATTTTAATAATATATATAAAAATGTAATAAAAATTCACGAAAAATTAGGAATTCAAATATCTGTCCCTCGTTTAAATCAACATCCGACTAATAGGAGCAACGTAAAAATCAACAGTGCCGAACATTATTTCAGAATTACTGCAGACAATCCAATTCTCGATAACATTACCCAAGATCTTCTTTTCCGATTTGATGACGAATCGTTAAGCAATTTTAACCTGAACTGCGTGATACCTTTCATTTGCATAAACAAGAATTTAGCTGAGATAAATGTAGATCTTAAAAATGTAGCTGAGTATCTCACAAAATTGGATGACGGTTCTAATGAAATAATATATTGTAAACTTAAAGCTGAAATGGATTTATGGCAGGTGACGCACAGAAATTCAGCTGAAAATTTAGACACAGCTTTGTCTGCTTTTAAAAAGTGTGATGTGATTTGTTTCCATACATAAAAAAATGTCTGCACATACTCAACACCCTACCAGTTAGTGTGGCATCAGCTGAACGGAGCTTTTCCTCTTTAAAGCGATTGAAAACCTGGCTTCGGTCTACAATGGATCAAGAACGGCTAGTAGGACTTGCCCTACTACATATTCACAGGGACATAAAAATAGACGTTTCCAGAATAATAGACAGATTCTCAAACAAGAAAAATAGAAGATTGGACTTTATTTTATAATTAATTTTAGTGTTAAGAATAAATACATAATTATGGCATTTTTCTTATTTGAACATCATCATTGAAGATGATTGAATTAATAGGCTGTAAGCTTTGATTTTTATTCAAATAACCAAAGATAATATGGATCATTTTGATCTCAATAAATGTATGTAATAAATTAATATAAATGTATAAAATTTGTTATACACTTAAAATAGTATGTGCATCTCTTGATAACACTACTAAAGTCTCTTTTATATCTTCTACTCTTTATGTTTTTTCTCATTTGCTCATTTTTTTTCTTTTCTCATTTTTATTACCCCCCCGAAACAAAATTTCTAGATACGCCGTTGTTAGTCATTTTAGGTAAAGTAAGTGGTCATTTGTTAAGTTCTTGGTATGATGTAAACATTCATCCCTAAATGTCAGTCAAGATTACGTTTTAGCAAGAAACGTTTTCGTTAGTAACCTAAGGTTCCTAGAACCTTACTACAACTAGTGACTTTTCCGTATGATTCATTTGTCAATCTTAACAATAGGTACATTGTTGTAGAACAAGTTCAAGTAGTAATAGCGTTGATTGAATGATTGGTAATAGTCTATAATTGTTAATGTATGCAATTAATTACGATTACGTAAGCGACAACGCAAAAATGATCAAGCTATCACCAATCCAATGACTGCTGTCGCATCATAAAGAAAGGTCGAGTGCTTATTCAATGATACATAATTATGTAGTGTAATTACCAGCGACGGCTTCAGAGTTTTGTGCGCTCTGAGGCAAAGGATAAAATATGCGCCCCCCCCCCCCCACACAAAACAAAAACATGTCATCAAAATATTTTTTATTAAACCAAATACAGACAAATATGTAAGTGTTATGTTAAGAAATAAGATGTTCTATAACGTAACATGCACATGAACTCTTTATTGAAAATCAGTAAATTTTAATTTAATACGCCTACATTTAGCCATCGCAAATTCTTCTCTTGACGTCTATTTTTATCCATATCTGTATTTGAAAGTGCTGATACATGTTTATATATAAGCAAGAGTATTTAATATTTTAATTTCAAGTATCATATTACTGTTAGTGTTAGTATAATTGTTTATAGATACTTTTTCGAACAACTCCTATCATCATCATTATTTTTAAGTTCTTTCGCGATTATTTATTAATATTATTATTAGTTTAAGATAAAAGTATATAAGTAGTCATGACTGTCATGAGTTTCAGAGCACGTCTGTTTAAGCACGGAGTCCATTACGAACGGCCGGCTCTGCTCGGCACGGCACGGCACTTTAACAGAAAAAATCTTTTACGTTGATTCTAGTCTTTGAATAAAAAACCATAGGAAGGAGCATAAGACTATAACTCTGCGTAAAGAAGTGCGAACGGAAACGGCCATGACAGCGCTCCAGTTGTGACTCATCACTTTGGCATTTGTGCGTCAACGTAGTAAACAGAGTTTAAGGTTAGCAATTTCGAGTGTTAAAATAAGCATTAAAAATGGTTAGTTGTGCATCTTGTGGTTGTTCCATACTACAAAAACAAAAGGATCCTAGTTTATCCTTTCACAGGTAAGGGTTTTAATGATTTTTTCAATAAAATGTATAAATCCAAAATTGGAAGCAAATAGTGAGATTGACATTTAAATCATGTGGTATGCATAGGCGTAACGTAGGGTATGGATAGGAATGAATTTTGTTAATATCTATCATATTATAACGATATAATTGTTTAGTTTCAATCTGTATGAATGTGGTAATTACTTTACTAGAAAATCATCACGTTTATACTAATAAACAGATATCTTCATTATAGGTTTCCTAAAGATGAAAAGAGAAGAGCAGCTTGGATTCAGTTTGTGAAAAACCCAGATTTTTCCCCAAAAGCCAGTAGTGCTTTATGTTCCCATCATTTTTCTGAAAACTGTTTTGATCGAACATCCAAGGCTTTGGTGAGACTACACTCGAATGCAATTCCAACAATTGAAGTGGAACGTTTAAAATTTGTAAGTTTAAAATATGAAAGCCATATCATTTAGTTGTTAACGTTAGTTTTTTAATTATATTGTGACTTTATATTCGAATAAGGTTTACAGTTTTTTGTTCTGTTTACATGAAAACATCTATCATCGATCGTGTTAAAATAATTGTATGTTTTTGTAAAAATTTGGAAATTTATTTCAGGTCAGGACACATAATCCTGTAGTTACAAGACCATCAGAATGTGTTGAAAATATATTGAAAGTCTCTGATATGTCATTATCTATTGATAGACCTTCATCTGCATCTCAATCTCTATCTATGCCCGGACCTTCTTATTTGCCAAGACTTTCTGTTAGAGAACAAACGCCTCCACCTCTTGCAAGCATGCCTTCGATAGGATTGGAAGATACTCCCCATAAGAAAATATTGAAGCGGAAGATTAGTGCACTGCAGGAAATTAATATTTTGAAAACCAGAAAAATACGTAATTTGCAGAAGACTAATTGACGTCAAAAAAGAACAATATTTTCACTGAGATCATTAACAAAGGAGTTGAAAAATAAGAATTTAATATCACATGAAGATATTATGATTCAACATTTTGGAAAGAACAAGGAAATTATTGGAAGGCTATTGAAAAAATCTACAAATCGCAAGTTGAGGAAAACGTATGAACATTCTGTGAGAGCTTTTGCTGTAACCTTGCATTTTTTTTCGCCTAAAGCATATAATTATGTCCGGCAAAAATTTGAGAATTGCTTACCTCATCCGAAAACCTTAGCAAAATGGTATGCTTCAGTAGATGCAAAACCAGGCTTTACGTCAGAAGCTTTGAAATTTTTGAAACTAAAAACCCAAAATTCTGATAAAACACTGTTTTGCTCTTTGGTGTTTGATGAAATGGCAATCAGAAAGCATTTGGAATATGTGGGTAGTGACTATTATGGCTATGTAAATGGTGGTGCTGGCTTGCAAGGGGACTGCATGGATTTAGCTAGCGAGGCTTTGGTATTTATGCTCGTCTGTATTAATAAGCCTTGGAAAATACCAATAGGATATTTTTTCATTGCAGGGATTAATAGTCAACAAAAATTATTCCTACTCGAACAAGCTCTGACATTACTGAAAGATGTTGGAGTAATAGTGACAAATGTCACTTTTGATGGGTGCCCTGCAAATTTCAGCTTAGGGAATTCATTGAATTGTGGTCTGAATAGGGTAGATTTTTTATTTCAAAATTCGAAATATTTTTTATTCCCCGATCCAGACCATATAATTAAATTGATTAGAAATTGTTTTGTGGAAAAAAAACTTTTATGAATATGGACGGGGAATTATGATTTCGTATGTAAATTAAATGATTTGCAGGAGAGAGAGGGGCTCCACCTTGGAACCAAACTCAGAAATCAGCATATTAACTTTTTAAAACAAAAGATGAAAGTCAGATTAGCCACACAACTATTAAGTCGTTCGGTATCAGAAGCATTACTCTATTGTAGAGATAATTTAAAATTGAAAGATTTTGCAACTTGTGGTGCAACTGCAAAATTCATTTTATTGATGAATAATGCTTTTGATATTCTGAATTCCCACAAAATTTCTGAGTTTGGTTTCAAACAGGCAGCAAATCCAAAGAATATTGCAGAAATAAAATTATTTTATAATGAATTAAATGAATACATAGATGGTTTAAAATATATTGATGGCACCTCTGTTTCTCGATCTCAAAGGAAGGCTGGTTTTGTGGGCTTATTAATGGGGCTTAAGGCTTTGTTAGGTTTGTATGAGGAATACAGGGTTATTACAAATGATGTTCCTGATTTCGATTGCATATGTCACTGGAATATTATGTATTAAAACCATTTTGGTTGGTACCGCTGGAAAGAAAAACTCATAAAGTTTTGTTTACATTGATTTCGGTATGTATCAGTTGTTTCTTAAGTCCATTGTTGACAGTTTTGTGCAATGGCTGAATTTGAAAACAAGAAAGCATTTTGTGTGCTAGATTATCACGTTAACCAATCAGTTATCAGTGTTCAACGTCACTTTAGAACTAGATTTAATGAAGATCCTCCTAGCAATCACTCTATTCGCAAGTGGTACTTGAAGTTTAAGAGAAATGGCTGCATTTGTATAAAGGAATCAACTGGAAGGCCGTCAGTGAGCAATGAAGTTGTGGAGCAGGTAAGGGAAAGTTTTACCCGCAGTCCACAGAAATCTACTGTTAAATGCAGCAGAGAGCTCGGTATACCACAGCCAACAGTTTGGAAAATTTTACGTAAACGTATTAAATTCAAACCTTACAAACTTCAACTGCTTCAAGCATTAAAACAAAATGACAAAGTTAAAAGACTCTCTTTTTGTGAGAGCATGCAAGTCTTGATTGAGGATGAAAACTTTCTACAGCGTGTGGTCTTTAGTGATGAAGCAACGTTCCACTTATGTGGTAAAGTAAACAGACATAATGTAAGAATATGGGGCTCAGAGAACCCACACGCTTATATTGAGCAAGTGCGTGATTCTCCTAAAGTTAATGTGTTTTGTGCTATTGCTTACAATAAAGTGTACGGACCTTTCTTCTTTATTGAACAAACAATAAATGGAATAGTTTTCTTGGACATGATGACGAAATGGCTTATACCACAATTAGAGCAAGATTCCCCAGATTTCATTCTACAATTGGATGACGCACCTCCATATTACCACTTGGGTGTTAGGGCTGAACTTAACAATCTGCACCTGAGAGATGGATCAGGCGCGTTGGTCCAAATGATGACGCACTCTTGAACTGGCCTCCAAGATCTCCGGACATCACCCCCTGTGATTTTTTCTTGTGGGGATACATCAAGGATAAAGTGTATACACCACCATTACCACAGAGCATACTTGATGTCCAGCGACGGATTGCCAATGCAATCAATCAAGAAACTCTCGACAACGTATGGCGAGAGCTTGATTACAGGCTTGACATCTGTCGTGTCACAAGGGGCTCCCATATTGAACATTTGTAATTCTGAATACCTGTTATGAAACTTTTTGAGTTTTCCTTCAAATGTAACTATTTTTTATATTTGTAAAACGAATAAAACTCGATTTATGTATGCTTGAAATCATGAACATCATTTGTAATAACCCTGTATATTGTTAAGGGATACTTAAAATTCATTCCTACATACAAACTTAACCAAGGCCATATTGAGATTTTTTCGGAACAATAAGATCTCAAGGAGGATACAATAACAACCCCACCTGTAGACAGTTCACTGCTGCCTATAAAAAAATATTGATTCATGCAGAAGTGAGGGATGGTGGTGCTGGAAATTGTATCCCTCTTGAAAATATCAATATCTTAAATGTAAGCTCACAAAAAAACCTCCCATACAGATCATTAATGAATCTGTACCAAATAGGGTAGAGCAAGATATTGAGGAAGATGATATATTCAATGATTTCCTCAACGAACACAGTTACGCTCTAAATTATGACTCATTATCGAATTATAGTTTAGAAGCAGTAACTTACATTGCAGGTTTTGTTTCTTTCAAACTGGGACGAAAACTGCAATGTGAGCCCTGTGTTTCACAACTATTTGGTAAAAGAGAGGATTTTTTTAATTCATTAATTGAACACAAAACCAGGGGAAGTTTGAGTTACCCAGGTGCTGATGTCTTAAAAATTTGTGAAAAAACAGAAATGTTTTTAAGACATGAGCAAACTTGCAAAAAAAAAACCAGCAAACAAGCGGTGTCATCTAAAATTTTGAAATATTTCATTGGGAGAGAGATTTTCATTAATATCTCCCCTCACAGTTTATCTCCCTTGGAAGACCACAATATTTTGTTAATGAAATATGTTGCAGAGTGTTAACTCAACACACGAATAAATTATATATGTAAATCATCAATAACTGCTTCAAAATTCAAATTCTTTCTGAGAATAAAACTGAAATTTTTCTTTATGTTCATGCACAGGCCTATGCGTCACAAAAATGCGTAAATAATGAGTTAAAAGTACTGTATGTAAACAATAATGGATTTCAATCTTCGACTTGTTACAGTATCATAAACACAAATTTTGACGTATAAACACGAAACGCAAAAAGAAGTTAAGCATTATATTCTCGAATAGAGCAACCGACAGTGAGTCAACGACCTTTCCCTCCCCTCCCTTCCAATCAACACTACAGCTTATTTTCATTTTTTTAATTTCATATTGTCCTCAGTCGCACTCTTGTTGTCACTGTGAAGGTGTGTTGTTTTTCAGAGCGTGCACGTGTTTATTTTACAATTCTACAGAACAGTTCTTAGTTGAAGATTGTGTATCAGTACAGTACGTTACCATGTCGTCACTAAAACGTAAACATAACACTTCAAATATCGAGAAGAAACTAGAAATCATAGAAAGACTTAAAAAAGGTGAAAGTGGTGCATCGCTGGCCAAGGAGTATGGAGTTGGTAAGTCGACAATCACCGATATTAAATCGAAACAAGATGCCATAATGCAGTACGCATGTAAACAGGACAGTGGTGAAGGACCTAAAAACAGGAAAACTTTAAAACCAGCTAGTAATATGGCTCTTGAGGACGCGCTGTATTTGTGGTTCACAAGGAGCTTGGGTGAACCAATATCAGGTCCACTTCTTTGCGAAAAGGCATTTCTTTGGATCCACAAAAAATGTTAAAGTTTTTGATTGACACCAATATTTTGTCTACTTTTTCAAATGTTGAAATATTGTTACGATTATATTTAACAATTCCTATTAGCAATGCATCGGGTGAAAGATCCTTTTCTACTTTAAAGCGAGTCAAATCTTATTTAAGAAACTCATGGAATGAAGAGAATCTTGCATCCTTAGCTGTTTTAAATGTCCAACGCGATATTTTGGATAAATTAAACATAGATGGGATAATCAATAAATTCTCCGAAGTAAAAGTGAGGAAGAAAATTTAGGCAATTGTCTGTCTAGTTATTAACAATGTTATTACCTAAATCATAAATACTCAGGTTCCTTTATTTCTTATTAGTCATGCTTAACTTTTGAATGAAAATTTTTCTTTTATTTTTTTTATGTATCTAAATATATTTTTTGTTTTGTTTTGTTTTTTTACATGGACGTCCTCATAACAAAAATTAAAACAGAATCTTTAAGCCTATTGGTTACATTCCAATATACGGATCAAGACAGGGCCCGAAAAATTGATGGTGCCTAGGGCCCAACTCAGTTGAAAATAGGCCTTGAGGGGAAAGCTGTGTCTTCAGTTGCATTTGTAAAAACATTTAAAGAAACTGTAGTTAATGCAGGGTTTTCAAGGGACGATGTTTACAATGCTGACGAGACCGGTGTGAATTGGCGCTCATTGCCGAGAAAATCTCTTGCATCCCATAATGAAAAGCAAAGACAGGGTAACGGCTATGGTTTGCGCAAATGCATGTGGTACCCACTCTCTTCCATTGCTGCTTATTGGTAAAAGTAAGAAACCTCGTTGTTTCAAAAACATAAAATGTCTTCCTGTTACTTACAAAGCACAAAAAAACTCTTGGATGTCAACTTATATTTTTCTCGATTGGTATTCTAACACATTCATCCCAGAGGTAAAAAAATTCAGAGAACAGAAGGGCAAAACAGGAAAAGTGCTTTTAACAATCGACAATGCCCCCACTCATCCTGACATTGATACAATGAACGCCATTAATGAAGACTTCTCAGTTATTTTCCTTCCTTCAAATGTAACAGCCCTCCTCCAGCCAATGGATCAGGGAGTCATTGCAAAAATCAAGGATTGTACAGGAAAGAATTGCTTACGCGGCTACTTTTAGCAGAGAGAGACGAAGAAAGTGTGATTGCATTTACAAAAAAATTAACTTAAAAGACTGTTGCTATATTCTGGTGGATTCTTGGGCAAATCTAACAGGGGAAAATTTGACGAAAGCTTGGAACAAGCTATGGCCTATGCCTGAGAACAATGACGTCGAAAATAATTGTGATGGAGAACATGAAGAATCTCATATTGTCGGAGAAATTGTCGATCTTTGTCAGGCTATTCCTGGGTTTGAGGAGTGTGACGTAACTGATGCAACAGAGTGGATCAATAGTGACAAGAATGATCTAGGATATCAGATTTATAATGAAGATGAAATTCTTTCCATCGTCACCGAGGAAAACGAATCTGAGGAGAGCAGTGAAGATGACGAAACTTCTGACTTGGGACCATCCCATACCGATGCGTTTAGTTCATTAGAGATGGCAATGGACTGGTATGAAAGGCAAACCGAATGCTGCTTACCGCAATTGATGGTTTTAAAGCAAATTCGAGACTTGGCAGCCAAAAAACGCACTTCATCATTTGTTCAGAAGAAAATGACTTTTTTACAGTACAGTAATGTGTGTATTTTATGTTTGTTGATATAGTATGTACCGTACAGATTCCACAATACTGTCTTGTATTTCATGTTATTTTATTCTAAATACTGTAGGTACTGTATAATTTTACATTGTACAGTAGTACTGTAGTGTATAATTTTTTTCTACTGTAATACTTTTTTACTCTATGGTTACTACACCTTGATTACATAAAAAATACAGTACGTATTTTACACTCCAATGTATTTATCTTTTTTCTTTTTTTTCTTTAACACTAATAACCCATTTTAGGCACGTTGTAACTGTTGTTTTATGAAAAGCACAATATGTTCTGTAATCCGAACGATTTGATAATCCGAACCTCCCCCGGTTCCAATTAGTTCGGATTAAAGAGGTTCTACTGTATATAAACATTATGGTGAAATCACTTTCAGTTTTTTTTCATTAATTGAAATCATCAATTAAGAAATTAAATTTGAATATGCTATTATATCCAGTTACGTTTAAAAAACGACGATTTTGTACCTTTTTTCCTAAGAGAACATTGAAAATTATCATTTCCACATGAATGTATTACTCTAGAATATACAGGAATACTGATTAATAGATTTTTAATTAAATTAAAGTTTTATTAAATCCTTTATCAAATTTTTATTAATAACTTTATTCATAACACGAATAAAAAAGTTTATAATATATTATGTAATAAAAAATAATGTAAGTAGAGTTGAAATTGTTGCGTGTACCAGCGAAAAATAAGTAAAGAAAAAAGGAAGTGCGTATATTAGTACAATATATTTGATACTAGCAGAGTGCTTTCGGCTATTGCATAGCCATCCTTAGTGCATTATTGTCAGGAAGAATTCCAGTTAACCCATTTACGAGTTGCAAACATATGTGTCAGACACCGTCATAAAAATCATATAAAAATATTAAAACACATTAAAACACTTTGAAACAGTCACATAAGATACCCTAAGAGAGTTGAAGGTTTCAACCCTCTTAGGGTCTTTTACGTGACTGTTTTAATATGATTTAATATTGTTAGGTATATGATTTTTATGACTGTGTCAGGCACATATGTTTTCAACTCGTAAATGGGTTAACTACAGTTCTTCTTGACCATGATGCACTGAGGATGGCTATGCGACAGCCGAAAGCGCTCTGCTAGTTTCAAAATAATATCGTGGGTATGAAGGTAAAAGTCATTAACTGCAAATGAGTAATTTATAATTTTTATAAAATTTAAGAAATAGTCCCTAGTTCCCTATTTAATTAAGGAGAAATTTAAGTTTTTTGATGTTTTAGTAAAAAACTTATTGTTTTGATCGTAAAAAGTATGACGCCATGATATTTTTAAATGAATTTTTGACAACAAATGTCACTTAATGACTTTTACCTTTACACCCATGATATATTGTACCAATATACACACTTCCTGTTGTCTTTGCTTATAATGTAAGTAATTTTATAACGTCAGCGTATTGTTTTATGTCTTTATCACTATGTCAGTTACGACAAATGGGTCTACTTCGTCTGCATTCATTTCCTTCCAGCATAAATACGCTCATACTGATAACTTAAACTTCCTTCCGGAGAAACGAAGTAACTTGCGAAACTTTCTCGAACAGTTTCGGCGTCAAATGAATTCCTACCTCCAGTACGAGGAAGATTACCCAAAAGGTTAAAGTCCAGTTCTTCCAACTCTCCAGGGCGCCATAAGCATTTGTCGTTCCTTAGATAATTGTGCAAAGCAGTTGTGGCTAGTATTATTTTATCTACATTTTTTGGTAGAAGGTTGTATTTTGTAGAATACCACTTAAACTTTTTCGTAAGCAGTCCAAAGGCGTTCTCTACTACTCTTCGTGCTCTAGAGTGACGGTAATTATAAACCTTCGTCTCATTGTTTTCCACATCCGCTTCCGGGTATGGTCTCATTATGTTCTTCTTTAAAGGAAACGCAGCATCAGCGACCACGACATAGGGAAGCACTTTTTTTGTCTTTGGAAGGGCTTTGTCGGGAGGAATATTAAGTGTGTTATTTATTAATTTCTTTCCCATAGTTGAGGATTTGAATATTCCACCATCACTGTTTCTGCCATAAGCTCCTACATCAACGCACACAAATCTGTAGTTAGCGTCAACTAATGCCATTAACACTATACTGTGTGTGTTTACAGTTATAAAATAAGGAACCACAGCAATTCGGGAAATTCCAAATTTTGTAGAAGTCCCTTTCGATTTCTCTCCAATGTTCTGCTGTTGGAGTTGGCGCAGAAGCTTGTCACAAATCGTTTCAATAGTTTCATAAACGATAGCTCGCACTGTTTTATACCCTAGTCGGTAACTGAACGACAATGTTGTAAACGAATTAACATGGCCCAGATATCTAAAAAATGGAAAAATTACTAGCATTGCACAACACTGTACTGCAGCCATAATGTGCCGAAAAAGATGGATGTCTCTTCGGGACAGTTTTCGAAAAGCATACAGAAAAAGAGAAACCACATCAGGACAGGCAGCTAAATCCAAGCGTGTCTGGAAGTACGAGGAAATAATGTTATTTATTATACCGCATATCGCTGAGAGAGAACAAATCTCAAACCTTACTGCAGACAGAGAAGAGGTTGTCGATTCGGATTCGCAGAGTCTGGCTGAATCGATCACGATCACAACTGACAATACCAATATCACTGAAATTAGTAACGAGGAAAATAATGATGCAGCTTGTGCATCACCCGATATCGCAGATGCACCAGACAAAACACCTCGTCACATACCACCAAAATCTAATCGGCGGACTCCGTTGAAAAGAGGGAACGAAACTGCACTAGCTTCCGTTGGTATGGTTCTCCAGAATTATCTGGAAGAAAAGAAAAAACAGACGAGATAAACACCTGTCCCTCTCGTCAGCTATGCACTTACAACTTTTTTTAAAGCCATGGAGGACACAGTACGTACATTTTCAAGATCAAATCAGATTGCTATTAAGGGTAAAATTGCGGCATTAGTGAATGATTGTGAAATCCGCAATTATCATGAACAGCAGAACATCACCTTTCCACCATCTTTTCAACCACAGACACAACACCAGTGGCCTCACACTTCTCCAGGGTCGTCGTCGGCAGCTTCCTCTCCATTCTGCTCTGACCATGTGCAGTTATCCGAACAGCCTCGTTTAACAACACTACTGACTACTGCGGAAGTACATCACGAAATGTCTGACAACTTTTCTCAAGGCAGTACAGTAGACAGCAACCAACATTACTAGTTGTGTGATGGTGACGATTACTTTGATACGTTTTTTAAATATGATATATTATGTTAGTTTATACAACATATATGGTTTACAAGTTTAAGTATTTCTTTTTGTACGTATAACCTTTTGTTTCCTAGACTGCAATCAAAACTGTTAATAATAGATAATTAATTTTTGCTTCTAATCCTTATTAAAATGTTTGATGCCCAATAAAAGTTCGTCATAAAACCGTAACTGCATATAATATAACTACTTACTTCAAGGTTACTGCCAGCCGCTCCTCAGCACTAATTACCCTCCTGAATGGGCTGTAATTAATTTTGACTTGAAGGAGGCTCAAAAGCTCAAAGAACTTTGGTGAAGTTCATCCGAAAATATAAAAAAAATTTGGACTCATCCTTAAGCAGTTCTCCAAAAAGATGATGAAATTCACCGGGTTTCTCTCTTGTAGTAAATATTGGGTGAATCCAATATCGATGTCTTCGTCGCATCCCTTCTTCCTCAGCACACGCAGCAGCAACAACCGCCACGTCTTCTTTAGACGAGCTTTCCATGCTAACTGATAAATTTTTGTCCGGATAGTGCCGGGCTGATCGTTACTAATGGACCTTCCAGTCTTCCGAACTGAGTCGTGCCGTGCCGTGCTGTGCCGTGCCGAGCCGCGCTGTGCCTAGCTGGCCGTTCATAATGGACTCGGTTCGTTATCCGGCCAAATCATTATCCTGTCAGTCCCCCGGTTAAGAGCGAGTCTGTAGTGTCACAGAATACCCTCTGTGGCAGTGTATTTTGTAAACGATTATTTATTTTTGTGTCGCTGTGCTTTTATTAATACGAAAATGGAAGAGTTGCAGAACACAGAACATCTAACAAAAAAAGGGTAAGTACTGGCACTTTTTTTTTGTATTTATTTTTTTTCTAATACATATTTTCATATGTACCTACAATTATTGTATTATATGTATATTGCTTGGCGCGGCATAAGTAGTGTGTTGACCGGTGTGAACTTACCCAATGCAAATATTATTCAAGATTCTGTAACTTAAACACACATTTAGCGCATATATTTTGTATAACAATTTCAATTTTTATATAACAGGAATATTGGAGTATTATTTATCACTTTTTGTTAATAAACAAACTTTAAGTAAATAAATTCCTTAATATTTAGGCTGTGACTATCCGCACGCAAAATTAACCTAAATCTGTTTAAAAACCAAAAAAAACCCCCTTTGGAGCAAAATTTTTTAAAAATTATTTCAATTAAAAGGGGAAAAAATTTTTCCAAAAAAAAAAAATTTTTCCCAAAAAAACCCCAAATTTTTTAATTGTACCAATTTAAAAAAGGGAAATAATAATTAAATTTTTTTTTTCAAATTTTTTCCCCCCAAATTTAATCGGGGTTTTAAAAAAATTTCAAAGGAAAGGGAATTTGGAAAAGGGTTTTTTTTTAACAAAAACAGGGTTTTTTTTTTTTTCCCAAAAAAAAATTTTTAAAAAAAAGGGTTTGTTTTCGGGGAAATTTTCAATTACGGGAAAAATTTTTGAAAATTTGGAAAATAGGTTCCGGAACAAAAACTAAAAATTTAAAATTTAGAAAAAAAGAAAAAAAACTTTAAAGGGAAAGGGTTCCCTCCAAAGGAAAGGGTTTAGTTGACTAATATTTAAACGAAACAAAACCAAATTTTAGTAAACAGAAAAAAATAAAAAGAAAAAACCCCAAATTTTCCCCCCAAAACCCTTTTTTTTTAAAAAATTTGCCCAAACCCTTCTTTGCGGGTTTTTTCCCAGGTTTATTTTATTAAAAATTTTTTAAAATGTTGAAAAGACGTTTTTCCCAAAAAAGGGTTTAAAAACCTTCAAATTAAAGGAAAAAAATTAAAATAAAAAAAAATTTCTTTTTTAAAGAAGGAATTTGGGATTTAAAAAAGGGATATAATATCCGGTAAAAGGAAAAAAAGCTTTTTAAAAGAAAATTTAAAAAATTAGGTCTTTGAAATTTTTTTTTTTTAAATTGGGTTTTAACCCAAAATTAAAAATTTTTTTTTTGGTTAAAAAAAAAACCCAAAAAAATTTTTTCGGGAAAGTTAAAATTTTTAAAATTTTTTCTTTTTCTTTTTTCTTTAAAAATAAAATTTTAAGGGATTGGGAAAAGGTTTTTGGGCAAAATTTTGTTTAAAAACCGGGTGGTTTAAAAAAGTGGAAAAATTTCTTTGGGTTTTAAAATAGGGAAAAATTTTTAAAATTTTTTTATTAAAAAACAAAAAAAAATTTGTTTTTTTTTTTCCATTTTTTAAAAAATTTTCTTTTTTTAATTAAAAAATTTTTTTTGGGGAAATTTTTAAAAATTAAAGAAACCTTTTTAATAATTTAAATTAAAAAAGAAAAATTTCCCCCTTTTAAATTTTAAATTTCCCGAAAAAAAATTTAAAAAAGAAAAATTTTTAAGGGGGAAAAAGGGTTAACAAAAATTTAATAAAAAAAAAAGGGGGGTTTTTTTAAAAATTTGGTTGGAACTTTCTTCTGATTTAAAATAAAAGGGAAAAAAATTAAACCCCGGGGCAAAACTTTTGCCCCTTTTTTTTATTAAAAACAAAAAAAAAAGGGCAAAAAGAAAATTTTTCCCTCCCAAAAGCCTGGTTTAAAATTTTTTTAATTAATTTTTTCTTTAAAAATGTTTAAAAAAGCCTTGATTTTAAAGAAAATAAAGTTTCAAAAATTCAAAAAATTTTTATTTTAAAAAAAAGAAATTTGTTTTTAAAAATTTAATTAAAAGATTTTTTAAATGTTTTTAAAATTAAAAATCTTTAAAATTCCCTTGAATTTAAATGAAAAATTTTTTAAACAAACCTTTTTAAAATTTCCCCGATTTTTAAAAATAAATTTCCGTTTTTTTAAATTTTTTTTTTAACTAAACATTTTAAATGTTTTTATAAAAATTAATGAAATTTTCCATTCCCGGCAATTATTTAAAAATTCCTTAATTAAATTTTATTTTTTTTTGGGGAAAACAATTTAAAAAAAGGGCAAATTAATTTCGAAAAAAATTTTCCTTTTTCAGAAAAAAAAAGGTTTAAAAAAGGAAATTTTTTTTTTAATTTTTAAAAACCCCATAAATTTTTTTTTCTTTTCATAAAATTTTAAAAAGGTTTATATATTTTTATTAAAAAATTTTGGTAAATTGTTTTTAAAAAATAAAAAAAAATTTTTTTTAAATTTTTTTTTTACTCCTTTCTTTTTATAGAAATTTAAAATTTTTTTTTCCAAAAATTGTTCCTTTTTAAAAGGAAACCAAAGCACAGAAAAAATAAAAAAATTTTTTTTTAAACCTTTTTCGGGAAAAAATTTTAAAAAGGTTTGTTAAAATTTTTAATTTTTTTATTTTTAAAATTTAAATTTTTAAATATTTTTTTAAAAAAAATTTTTTAAAAAAAGGGAAAAATTTTTTTGGGGTAAAAAGGGAAAAAACCTTTTTAAAAATTTTTTAAAGAAAAAAAGGGAAAAGAATTTAAAAATTTTTAAAATTTTGAAACCCCAAATTTCCCTTTTAAAATTTTTAAAAAAAATTTTTTTAAAAAAAATTTGTTTTAAATTTTAAAATTTCCCGGTTTTTAAATATAAAAATTTAAATGTTTTTAAATTTCACCCAATTTTACCAAATAAAATTCGTTTTTTAAAAATTTTAGAATTGGGAAAGTTTATTTCCAAAAAAGGGATGGGAAAAACATTTCCCGGGATAAAAAATTTTTAAAACCCTTTTCCTTTAAAAGGAAAATAATTTTATTTTTTTAAAAAGTTTTGCTAAAAGAAACCCAAATTTTAAAAATTACCCAAAAGGAAATTTCCCATTTTCCAATCTCCGGCCTAAATGTTTTAAATTTTAAACGGGAAATTTTTATTTTTTAAAAAATTTATTTGAAATCCCTTTTCCTTTCCCCAAAAACGCCAATTTGCCCCCAAAAAAAACCCCTCCAAATTTTTCCAAACCCTTGGGTTTCCTTAAAAAAAAGGAAAGCAATTTTCCAAACCCCAGGGAAATTTTTTTTGGAAGGGGGGAAAAAATTTTTTAAATTTTTTTGTGAATTTTAAACACCCAAAGTTTTAACCCCCAGAAAATTTAAAACTCCCATTGTTTTAATAAATTGGGCATTATTTTTTGGAAACGCAATTTCGGGAAACCCAAAAAATTTTTCCCTTTAACTTTTCCCAAAAAAAATTTTCCCCAAAATTTAAATTTCCCAAATTTTCCAAAATTTTCTCCAAATTTTTCCAAAGTTAACACAATGGGTTTTGGGAAAAATCCCAAAAAAATTTAAATTTTTTCCACCCAACCTTTGAGCCAAAACCCAAAAATGTTTCTTGGTTTTTTTAAAAAAAAAAAGGAAAACAATTAAAGGACAAAATTTAAAATTTAAAGTTAATTTTTGTTTCCTAAAAAACAAAAAAAAAAGGGAAAAAAAGGGTTTTTTGGAAAATTTTAAATTTTCCAATCCCTAAAAAACAAATTCTAAATTATCGGGGAAAAGGATTTCAATCCCAATTTTGACCCGACAAAACTAAAACCCAAAAAGATGAAAAAAAAAAATTTGACTTTCCCTTTTGAGTTCCCAAAAAATGGGAAAAAAACCTTTCCCTTGTTAAAAAAAACCAAAGGGCCTGTCCCTTTTTTCTCCAAAAAGGGAAAAGAAAAAAGGGGAAAAATTTCCCTTTAAAAAATTTTTCCTTTTTCCCAAAAAGGACCTTTCCGTTTCCAAGTCTCCCGGGCTTTGGGAAACCGGCTTAAAAGGGGCTAATGCCGGTCTTTCCCCAAATTTTTCCCCCCCCAAAAGGGCCCAAAATTCCCAGGGGGTTTATTTTTTGCGTTTTTAAAGTTATTTTTTTTCCTTTTTTTAAATTTGAAATTTTGAAATTTTTGGGCCAGAACCAAACAAAAAATTTTTAAAAAAGCTTTTTTTTAAAATTTTTAAATTTTTTTAAACTTTATGTTTAAATTAAATTTTTTTGTTAATCCCGGCCCGCCCTAAAAAATTTTTGGGGAAAATTAAAATTTTGTTTATTTATTAAAAATTTTTTAAAACCCCAAAAAGTATTTAAATAACCTTTTTTTTTAAATTGGGAATTTGGGGTTTTTTTTTTAAACCAAAAAAAAAATTTCTTTAAATTTTATTACTTTTTTCCCCAAAATTAAAATCTTTTTTGGATAAAATTTTCCAAAATTTCTCGTCCTTTTTCCCCAAACCGGGCCACGCCTTTAGAAAGGGTTCCGAAAATTTTTTTTGGGCGTTTACTTACCCCGGGTTTAAATTTAAACGTTTTTAGGGGTTCCGGGGTTTAAATTTTTCCCCAAACATCCTTTTGGGGGGTGGCGGCTTTTTTTATATTTTTATTTTTGAAACATTATTATTTTTTTTTTTTTAAAGGGGTTGCCAAATTAAAAAATTTTATTCCGGAATTTTAAACCTTTCCTTTTTGAAAAATTTAAGGGGGAATTTTTATTTTATTTATAAATTTTTAAATTTTTAAAAACTTTAATTAAATTTTTTTTTTTTTTAATTTAAAAAATTTTATTTTTTTAAAAAAAAAAATTAAATTTTTAAATTTGGTAAAGGAAAATTAACCTTCGGAAAATTTTTTTTCCATTTTAAAACCTTTCCCCACTTTAAAATCTTCCCAAAGAAACCGGTAAATTTTTTCCTTTTTTATTTAAATTAATCCCCGGGAATTTAACTTGGAGGGGGTCCCGGGAAATTTTTTACCAAAGGGGTGGGTTTTGGGGGGAATTTCCTCATCCTTCTTTTAAGTAAAATTTTTTAAATTTAAAAATAATTTTTCCTTTTGAAAATTTTTTTTTAATGCTTTTTAAAAAAAAAAATTTTTTTATAAGTAAAAATTTTTACTTTAATTACTATTTGGGGAAATTTTTAAACAAGGAAAAATTCTTAATTGACGTTGGGTTGATTTTAATTGAAGGGAAAATTTCAGACTGGAAATTGGGGGAACCCTTAATTTCGGGCTAAAAATGGGTAAAATTGGGGCCCGTTTTTTAAATTAAAGCAAAAAGAAAAAAATTAAAAACCCGGGGACTGATTGGGAAACCCTTTTTAAACAACTTAATCAAAAGGCTTTAAAACCTAAGTGGAAACCCAATTTTCCCCAAAAAAAAGTTACAAAGGGTTGAAAAACCCAAAATTGATAAAAAGGGTGGGTGTTCCCAAAATTAAAGGTCAAAGGAAAAAAAGGGGCCAAACCGAAGGGAAAAGGGCAAAAGGGGACGGGAAAAATTTTCCGTAAAGGAAAAATTTTTTCCCTTTTATTAAGAAAAAAAAACCCGGGCCCCTTTTCACCTTTTAAAAAGGAAATTTCCAATTACAAAAAAAAGTTAAAAATTTTTTGGGGAAAAATTTTACCCTTCAGGACAAAACGGCAAAATAGGGTGGGGAAAACCAAAAATGAAATTTTAACGGGCCCAAGGCAAAAAAAGGGGGAAAATTTTCCACTTTTCCCGGGTTTGTAGGGGCCCAAAAAAAAACCTTTTTATGGGTTATAAATTGGAAAACCTTTAAAATTTGTTTTTAAAAAGTTACATATCAAAAACCCCGGTTTTTTTCCCATGAAAAAAGGGGAAAAACCGGAAATTTAAACTTTTACAAAAAGGAAAAATCAAAGGAAAGGGTTTGGGAAAGGAAAGGGGCCCATTTTAAAAGGGTTCTTTATTTTTTTAAACCCCGAGAAAAGGGGCAATTTTTTTGGGACCTTAAAAAAGGAATGCCCGTTTTGAGACCCCAAAAATTAAATGCCGGAAAAACCCAAAAGGGTCATTGGTGCTTTTTAACCGGGAAAAAAGGGGTCATCTGGGCCCAAAAAAAAATTTAAAAAGGAAAATTTTTTGGGGGGAAAAAAACAAAAATTTGAAAAAAAAAAAAACAAATTTTAAATTTTTTGGAAAAAAAATTAAATTTTTTGAAAAAATTTTTTTAAAAAAATTTTTTCAAAAAAAAATTAAAATAAATAAATATTCTAATTAGGTAAAAATATTTAAAAAAATTTAAGTTAAAAAATTTAATTTGTCTTAAAATTGGTTATTTAAATATTGCAATTTAATGTTGGGGAACACAAAGGAGCAGTCGCCGAACGTAAAAAATTAACAAATGCTTTAAAATGTCCATGCAACAGTCATTCTTTAAACCCTTTTATTTCAAAAACCTCAAACGTGCAGGAAATCAGAAATGCAGTAGGTACAATCAAAGAAGTTACTGCGTTTTTAAAGCATCGGAAAAAAGAAACTCAGTTTTGAAGAAAAAAATGGATGGCCAACTCAAATCGCTCGGTGCAACAAGATGGGTCGAAAGGCATGACGCTGTAGTGATATTTCAAGCCAATTTAGTAGATATTGTTGAATTACTAGAGGTAATTTCCATGTGGAAAGAACGAGAAAGTTCTTCAAAGGCTAATTGTCTAAAACAGTAGCAGTAGCTTCCACCAGTTTTATTGTTGCTATCTTCTGTTTATCTGACATCTTGGGACTAACAATTAATTTGAGCACAATCTTGCAAACAAGATCAATTGATAAGGGTTACGCAAGCTCAGTAATACACAACACTTCGCAGATTTTACATGAAAGACGTGCAAATTCGGATGAATATTTTAATAATATATATATATATATATATATATATATATATATATATATATATATATAAAAATGTAATAAAAATTCACGAAAAATTAGGAATTCAAATATCTGTCCTCGTTTAAATCAACATCAGACTAATAGGGCAACGTAAAAACCAACAGTGCCGAACATTATTTCAGAATTACTGTAGACAATCCAATTCTCGATAACATTACCCAAGATCTTCTTTTCCGATTTGATGACGAATCGTTAAGCAATTTTAACCTGAACTGCGTGATACCTTTCATTTGCATAAACAAGAATTTAGCTGAGATAAATGTAGATCTTAAAAATGTAGCTGAGTATCTCACAAAATTGGATGACGGTTCTAATGAAATAATATATTGTAAACTTAAAGCTGAAATGGATTTATGGCAGGTGACGCACAGAAATTCAGCTGAAAATTTAGACACAGCTTTGTTGCTTTTAAAAAGTGTGATGTGATTTGTTTCCATACATAAAAAATGTCTGCACATACTCAACACCCTACCAGTTAGTGTGGCATCAGCTGAACGGAGCTTTTCCTCTTTAAAGCGATTGAAAACCTGGCTTCGGTCTACAATGGATCAAGAACGGCTAGTAGGACTTGCCCTACTACATATTCACAGGGACATAAAAATAGACGTTTCCAGAATAATAGACAGATTCTCAAACAAGAAAAATATAAGATTGGACTTTATTTTATAATTAATTTTAGTGTTAAGAATAAGTACATAATTATGGCATTTTTCTTATTTGAACATCATCATTGAAGATGATTGAATTAATAGACTGTAAGCTTTGATTTTTATTCAAATAACCAAAGATAATATGGATCATTTTGATCTCAATAAATGTATGTAATAAATTAATATAAATGTATAAAATTTGTTATACACTTAAAATAGTATGTGCTTCTCCTGATAACACTACTAAAGTCTCTCTTATATCTTCTACTCTTTATGTTTTTTCTCATTTGCTCATTTTTTTCTTTTCTCATTTTATTACCCCCCCCCCCAAACAAAATTTCTAGATACGCCGTTGTTAGTCATTTTAGGTAAAGTAAGTGGGTATTTGCTAAGTTCTTGGTATGATGTAAACATTCATCCCTAAATGTCAGTCAAGATTACGTTTTAGCAAGAAACGTTTTCGTTAGTAACCTAAGGTTCCTAGAACCTTACTACAACTAGTGACTTTTCCGTATGATTCATTTGTCAATCTTAACAATAGGTACATTGTTGTAGAACAAGTTCAAGTAGTAATAGCGTTGATTGAATGATTGGTAATAGTCTATAATTGTTAATGTATGCAATTAATTACGATTACGTAAGCGACAACGCAAAATGATCAAGCTATCACCAATTGACTGCTGTCGCATCATAAAGAAAGGTCGAGTGCTTATTCAATGATACATAATTATGTAGTGTAATTACCAGCGACGGCTTCAGAGTTTTGTGCGCTCTGAGGCAAAGGATAAAATATGCCCCCCACACAAAACAAAAACATGTCATCAAAATATTTTTTATTAAACCAAATACAGACAAATATGTAAGTGTTATGTTAAGAAATAAGATGTTCTATAACGTAACATGCACATGAACTCTTTATTGAAAATCAGTAAATTTTAATTTAATACGCCTACATTTAGCCATCGCAAATTCTTCTCTTGACGTCTATTTTTATCCATATCTGTATTTGAAAGTGCTGATACATGTTTATATATAAGCAAGAGTATTTAATATTTTAATTTCAAGTATCATATTACTGTTAGTGTTAGTATAATTGTTTATAGATACTTTTTCGAACAACTCCTATCATCATCATTATTTTTAAGTTCTTTCGCGATTATTTATTAATATTATTATTAGTTTAAGATAAAAGTATATAAGTAGTCATGACTGTCATGAGTTTCAGAGCACGTCTGTTTAAGCACGGAGTCCATTACGAACGGCCCTCTGCTCGGCACGGCACGGCACTTTAACAGAAAAATCTTTTACGTTGATTCTAGTCTTTGAATAAAAAACCATAGGAAGGAGCATAAGACTATAACTCTGCGTAAAGAAGTGGAAAAACGGCCATGACAGCGCTCCAGTTGTGACTCATCACTTTGGCATTTGTGCGTCAACGTAGTAAACAGAGTTTAAGGTTAGCAATTTCAGTGTTAAAATAAGCATTAAAATGGTTAGTTGTGCATCTTGTGGTTGTTCCATACTACAAAAACAAAAGGATCCTAGTTTATCCTTTCACAGGTAAGGGTTTTAATGATTTTTTCAATAAAATGTATAAATCCAAAATTGGAAGCAAATAGTGAGATTGACATTTAAATCATGTGGTATGCATAGGCGTAACGTAGGGTATGGATAGGAATGAATTTTGTTAATATCTATCATATTATAACGATATAATTGTTTAGTTTCAATCTGTATGAATGTGGTAAACTTTACTAGAAAATCATCACGTTTATACTAATAAACAGATATCTTCATTATAGGTTTCCTAAAGATGAAAAGAGAAGAGCAGCTTGGATTCAGTTTGTGAAAAAGATTTTTCCCCAAAAGCCAGTAGTGCTTTATGTTCCCATCATTTTCTGAAAACTGTTTTGATCGAACATCCAAGGCTTTGGTGAGACTACACAATTTCCAACAATTGAAGTGGAACGTTTAAAATTTTAAGTTTAAAATATGAAAGCCATATCATTTAGTTGTTAACGTTAGTTTTTAATTATATTGTGACTTTATATTCGAATAAGGTTTACAGTTTTTTGTTCTGTTTACATGAAAACATCTATCATCGATCGTGTTAAAATAATTGTATGTTTTTGTAAAAATTTGGAAATTTATTTCAGGTCAGGACACATAATCCTGTAGTTACAAGACCATCAGAATGTGTTGAAAATATATTGAAAGTCTCTGATATGTCATTATCTATTGATAGACCTTCATCTGCATCTCAATCTCTATCTATGCCCGGACCTTCTTATTTGCCAAGACTTTCTGTTAGAGAACAAACGCCTCCACCTCTTGCAAGCATGCCTTCGATAGGATTGGAAGATACTCCCCATAAGAAAATATTGAAGCGGAAGATTAGTGCACTGCAGGAAATTAATATTTTGAAAACCAGAAAAATACGTAATTTGCAGAAGACTAATTGACGTCAAAAAGAACAATATTTTCACTGAGATCATTAACAAAGGAGTTGAAAATAAGAATTTAATATCACATGAAGATATTATGATTCAACATTTTGGAAAGAACAAGGAAATTATTGAAGGCTATTGAAAAATCTACAAATCGCAAGTTGAGGAAAACGTATGAACATTCTGTGAGAGCTTTTGCTGTAACCTTGCATTTTTTTCGCCTAAAGCATATAATTATGTCCGGCAAAATTTGAGAATTGCTTACCTCATCCGAAAACCTTAGCAAAATGGTATGCTTCAGTAGATGCAAAAAGGCTTTACGTCAGAAGCTTTGAAATTTTTGAAACTAAAACCCAAAATTCTGATAAAACACTGTTTTGCTCTTTGGTGTTTGATGAAATGGCAATCAGAAAGCATTTGGAATATGTGGGTAGTGACTATTATGGCTATGTAAATGGTGGTGCTGGCTTGCAAGGGACTGCATGGATTTAGCTAGCGAGGCTTTGGTATTTATGCTCGTCTGTATTAATAAGCCTTGGAAAATACCAATAGGATATTTTTTTCATTGCAGGGATTAATAGTCAACAAAATTATTCCTACTCGAACAAGCTCTGACATTACTGAAAGATGTTGGAGTTGGACAAATGTCACTTTTGATGGGTGCCCTGCAAATTTCAGCTTAGGGAATTCATTGAATTGTGGTCTGAATAGGGTAGATTTTTTTTCAAAATTGAAATATTTTTATTCCCCGATCCAGACCATATAATTAAATTGATTAGAAATTGTTTTGTGGAAAAAAACTTTTATGAATATGGACGGGGTTATGATTTCGTATGTAAATTAAATGATTTGCAGGAGAGAGAGGGGCTCTACCTTGGAACCAAACTCAGAAATCAGCATATTAACTTTTTAAAACAAAAGATGAAAGTCAGATTAGCCACACAACTATTAAGTCGTTCGGTATCAGAAGCATTATTTTATTGTAGAGGTAATTTAAAATTGAAAGAATTTGCAACTTGTGGTGCAACTGCAAAATTCATTTTATTGATGAATAATGCTTTTGATATTCTGAATTCCCACAAAATTTCTGAATTTGGTTCAGCAAATCCAAAGAATATTGCAGAAATAAAATTATTTTATAATGAATTAAATGAATACATAGATGGTTTAAAATATATTAATGGCACCTCTGTTTCTCGATCTCAAAGGAAGGCTGGTTTTGTGGGTTTATTAATGGGGCTTAAGGCTTTGTTAGGTTTGTATGAGGAATACAGGGTTATTACAAATGATGTTCCTGATTTCGATTGCATATGTCACTGGAATATTATGTATTAAAACCATTTTGGTTGGTACCGCTGGAAAGAAAAACTCATAAAGTTTTGTTTACATTGATTTCGGTATGTATCGGTTGTTTCTTAAGTCCATTGTTGACAGTTTTGTGCAATGGCTGAATTTGAAAACAAGAAAGCATTTTTGTGCTAGATTATCACGTTAACCAATCAGTTATCAGTGTTCAACGTCACTTTAGAACTAGATTTAATGAAGATCCTCCTAGCAATCACTCTATTCGCAAGTGGTACTTGAAGTTTAAGAGAAATGGCTGCATTTGTATAAAGGAATCAACTGGAAGGCCGTCAGTGAGCAATGAAGTTGTGGAGCAGGTAAGGAAAGTTTTACCCGCAGTCCACAGAAATCTACTGTTAAATGCAGCAGAGGCTCGGTATACCACAGCCAACAGTTTGGAAAATTTTACGTAAACGTATTAAATTCAAACCTTACAAACTTCAACTGCTTCAAGCATTAAAACACAATGACAAAGTTAAAAGACTCTCTTTTTGTGAGAGCATGCAAGTCTTGATTGAGGATGAAAACTTTCTACAGCGTGTGGTCTTTAGTGATGAAGCAACGTTCCACTTATGTGGTAAAGTAAACAGACATAATGTAAGAATATGGGGCTCAGAGAACCCACACGCTTATATTGAGCAAGTGCGTGATTCTCCTAAAGTTAATGTGTTTTGTGCTATTGCTTACAATAAAGTGTACGGACCTTTCTTCTTTATTGAACAAACAATAAATGGAATAGTTTTCTTGGACATGATGACGAAATGGCTTATACCACAATTAGAGCAAGATTCCCCAGATTTCATTCTACAATTGGATGACGCACCTCCATATTACCACTTGGGTGTTAGGGCTGAACTTAACAATCTGCACCTGAGAGATGGATCAGGCGCGTTGGTCCAAATGATGACGCACTCTTGAACTGGCCTCCAAGATCTCCGGACATCACCCCCTGTGATTTTTTCTTGTGGGGATACATCAAGGATAAAGTGTATACACCACCATTACCACAGAGCATACTTGATGTCCAGCGACGGATTGCCAATGCAATCAATCAAGAAACTCTCGACAACGTATGGCGAGAGCTTGATTACAGGCTTGACATCTGTCGTGTCACAAGGGGCTCCCATATTGAACATTTGTAATTCTGAATACCTGTTATGAAACTTTTTGAGTTTTCCTTCAAATGTAACTATTTTTTATATTTGTAAAACGAATAAAACTCGATTTATGTATGCTTGAAATCATGAACATCATTTGTAATAACCCTGTATATTGTTAAGGGATACTTAAAATTCATTCCTACATACAAACTTAACCAAGGCCATATTGAGATTTTTTCGGAACAATAAGATCTCAAGGAGGATACAATAACAACCCCACCTGTAGACAGTTCACTGCTGCCTAAAAAATATTGATTCATGCAGAAGTGAGGGATGGTGGTGCTGGAAATTGTATCCCTCTTGAAAATATCAATATCTTAAATGTAAGCTCACAAAAAAACCTCCCATACAGATCATTAATGAATCTGTACCAAATAGGGTAGAGCAAGATATTGAGGAAGATGATATATTCAATGATTTCCTCAACGAACACAGTTACGCTCTAAATTATGACTCATTATCGAATTATAGTTTAGAAGCAGTAACTTACATTGCAGGTTTTGTTTCTTTCAAACTGGGACGAAAACTGCAATGTGAGCCCTGTGTTTCACAACTATTTTAAAAAGAGGATTTTTAATTCATTAATTGAACACAAAACCAGGGAAGTTTGAGTTACCCAGGTGCTGATGTCTTAAAATTTGTGAAAAACAGAAATGTTTTTAAGACATGAGCAAACTTGCAAAAAAACCAGCAAACAAGCGGTGTCATCTAAAATTTTGAAATATTTCATTGGGAGAGAGATTTTATTAATATCTCCCTCACAGTTTATCTCCTTGGAAGACCACAATATTTTGTTAATGAAATATGTTGCAGAGTGTTAACTCAACACACGAATAAATTATATATGTAAATCATCAATAACTGCTTCAAAATTCAAATTCTTTCTGAGAATAAAACTGAAATTTTTCTTTATGTTCATGCACAGGCCTATGCGTCACAAAATGCGTAAATAATGAGTTAAAAGTACTGTATGTAAACAATAATGGATTTCAATCTTCGACTTGTTACAGTATCATAAACACAAATTTTGACGTATAAACACGAAACGCAAAAAGAAGTTAAGCATTATATTCTCGAATAGAGCAACCGACAGTGAGTCAACGACCTTTCCCTCCCCTCCCTTCCAATCAACACTACAGCTTATTTTCATTTTTTTAATTTCATATTGTCCTCAGTCGCACTCTTGTTGTCACTGTGAAGGTGTGTTGTTTTTCAGAGCGTGCACGTGTTTATTTTACAATTCTACAGAACAGTTCTTAGTTGAAGATTGTGTATCAGTACAGTACGTTACCATGTCGTCACTAAAACGTAAACATAACACTTCAAATATCGAGAAGAAACTAGAAATCATAGAAAGACTTAAAAAAGGTGAAAGTGGTGCATCGCTGGCCAAGGAGTATGGAGTTGGTAAGTCGACAATCACCGATATTAAATCGAAACAAGATGCCATAATGCAGTACGCATGTAAACAGGACAGTGGTGAAGGACCTAAAAACAGGAAAACTTTAAAACCAGCTAGTAATATGGCTCTTGAGGACGCGCTGTATTTGTGGTTCTAAGGAGCTTGGGTGAACCAATATCAGGTCCACTTCTTTGCGAAAAGGCATTTCTTTGGATCCACAAAAAATGTTAAAGTTTTTGATTGACACCAATATTTTGTCTACTTTTCAAATGTTGAAATATTGTTACGATTATATTTAACAATTCCTATTAGCAATGCATCGGGTGAAAGATCCTTTTCTACTTTAAAGCGAGTCAAATCTTATTTAAGAAACTCATGGAATGAAGAGAATCTTGCATCCTTAGCTGTTTTAAATGTCCAACGCGATATTTTGGATAAATTAAACATAGATGGGATAATCAATAAATTCTCCGAAGTAAAAGTGAGGAAGAAAATTTAGGCAATTGTCTGTCTAGTTATTAACAATGTTATTACCTAAATCATAAATACTCAGGTTCCTTTATTTCTTATTAGTCATGCTTAACTTTTGAATGAAAATTTTTCTTTTATTTTTTTTATGTATCTAAATATATTTTTTGTTTTGTTTTGTTTTTTTACATGGACGTCCTCATAACAAAAATTAAAACAGAATCTTTAAGCCTATTGGTTACATTCCAATATACGGATCAAGACAGGGCCCGAAAAATTGATGGTGCCTAGGGCCCAACTCAGTTGAAAATAGGCCTTGAGGGGAAAGCTGTGTCTTCAGTTGCATTTGTAAAACATTTAAAGAAACTGTAGTTAATGCAGGGTTTTCAAGGGACGATGTTTACAATGCTGACGAGACCGGTGTGAATTGGCGCTCATTGCCGAGAAAATCTCTTGCATCCCATAATGAAAAGCAAAGACAGGGTAACGGCTATGGTTTGCGCAAATGCATGTTACCCCTCTCTTCCATTGCTGCTTATTGGTAAAAGTAAGAAACCTCGTTGTTTCAAAAACATAAAATGTCTTCCTGTTACTTACAAAGCACAAAAAAACTCTTGGATGTCAACTTATATTTTCTCGATTGGTATTCTAACACATTCATCCCAGAGGTAAAAAATTCAGAGAACAGAAGGGCAAAACAGGAAAAGTGCTTTTAACAATCGACAATGCCCCCACTCATCCTGACATTGATACAATGAACGCCATTAATGAAGACTTCTCAGTTATTTTCCTTCCTTCAAATGTAACAGCCCTCCTCCAGCCAATGGATCAGGGAGTCATTGCAAAATCAAGGATTGTACAGGAAAGAATTTTACGCGGCTACTTTTAGCAGAGAGAGACGAAGAAAGTGTGATTGCATTTACAAAAAAAATTAACTCGAAAGACTGTTGCTATATTCTGGTGGATTCTTGGGCAAATCTAACAGGGGAAAATTTGACGAAAGCTTGGAACAAGCTATGGCCTATGCCTGAGAACAATGACGTCGAAAATAATTGTGATGGAGAACATGAAGAATCTCATATTGTCGGAGAAATTGTCGATCTTTGTCAGGCTATTCCTGGGTTTGAGGGTGTGACGTAACTGATGCAACAGAGTGGATCAATAGTGACAAGAATGATCTAGGATATCAGATTTATAATGAAGATGAAATTCTTTCCATCGTCACCGAGGAAAACGAATCTGAGGAGAGCAGTGAAGATGACGAAACTTCTGACTTGGGACCATCCCATACCGATGCGTTTAGTTCATTAGAGATGGCAATGGACTGGTATGAAAGGCAAACCGAATGCTGCTTACCGCAATTGATGGTTTTAAAGCAAATTGAGACTTGGCAGCCAAAAAACGCACTTCATCATTTGTTCAGAAGAAAATGACTTTTTTACAGTACAGTAATGTGTGTATTTTATGTTTGTTGATATAGTATGTACCGTACAGATTCCACAATACTGTCTTGTATTTCATGTTATTTTATTCTAAATACTGTAGGTACTGTATAATTTTACATTGTACAGTAGTACTGTAGTGTATAATTTTTCTACTGTAATACTTTTTTACTCTATGGTTACTACACCTTGATTACATAAAAAATACAGTACGTATTTTACACTCCAATGTATTTATCTTTTTTCCTTTTTTTCTTTAACACTAATAACCCATTTTAGGCACGTTGTAACTGTTGTTTTATGAAAAGCACAATATGTTCTGTAATCCGAACGATTTGATAATCCGAACCTCCCCGGTTCCAATTAGTTCGGATTAAAGAGGTTCTACTGTATATAAAATTTGGTGAAATCACTTTCAGTTTTTTTCATTAATTGAAATCATCAATTAAGAAATTAAATTTGAATATGCTATTATATCCAGTTACGTTTAAAAACGACGATTTTGTACCTTTTTCCTAGAGAACATTGAAAATTATCATTTCCACATGAATGTATTACTCTAGAATATACAGGAATACTGATTAATAGATTTTAATTAAATTAAAGTTTTATTAAATCCTTTATCAAATTTTTATTAATAACTTTATTCATAACACGAATAAAAAAGTTTATAATATATTATGTAATAAAAATAATGTAAGTAGAGTTGAAATTGTTGCGTTACCAGCGAAAATAAGTAAAGAAAAAGGAAGTGCGTATATTATAAATTTTTGATACTAGCAGAGTGCTTTCGGCTATTGCATAGCCATCCTTAGTGCATTATTGTCAGGAAGAATTCCAGTTAACCCATTTACGAGTTGCAAACATATGTTCAACCCGTCATAAAAATATTAAAAACACATTAAAACACTTTGAAACAGTCACATAAGATACCCTAAGAGAGTTGAAGGTTTCAACCTCTTAGGGTCTTTTACTGTGTTTTAATATGATTTAATATTGTTAGGTATATGATTTTATGACTGTGTCAGGAATATGTTTTCAACTTTTAAACGCTTCTTAATGATGCACTTCTTCCCAAAATTTTAAAAAATTTTATGAAGGTAAAAGTCATTAACTGCAAATGAGTAATTTATAATTTTTATAAAATTTAAGAAATAGTCCCTAGTTCCCTATTTAATTAAGGAGAAATTTAAGTTTTTTGATGTTTTAGTAAAAAACTTATTGTTTTGATCGTAAAAAGTATGACGCCATGATATTTTTAAATGAATTTTTGACAACAAATGTCACTTAATGACTTTTACCTTTACACCCATGATATATTGTACCAATATACACACTTCCTGTTGTCTTTGCTTATAATGTAAGTAATTTTATAACGTCAGCGTATTGTTTTATGTCTTTATCACTATGTCAGTTACGACAAATGGGTCTACTTCGTCTGCATTCATTTCCTTCCAGCATAAATACGCTCATACTGACTTAAACTTCCTTCCGGAGAAACGAAGTAACTTGCGAAATTTTCTCGAACAGTTTCGGCGTCAAATGAATTCCTACCTCCAGTACGAGGAAGATTACCCAAAAGGTTAAAGTCCATTTCTTCCAACTCTCCAGGGCGCCATAAGCATTTGTCGTTCCTTAGATAATTGTGCAAAGCAGTTGTGGCTAGTATTATTTTATCTACATTTTTTGGTAGAAGGTTGTATTTTGTAGAATACCACTTAAACCTTTTCGTAAGCAGTCCAAAGGCGTTCTCTACTACTCTTCGTGCTCTAGAGTGACGGTAATTATAAACCTTCGTCTCATTGTTTTCCACATCCACTTCCGGGTATGGTTTCATTATGTTCTTCTTTAAAGGAAACGCAGCATCAGCGACCACGACATAGGGAAGCACTTTTTTTGTCTTTGGAAGGGCTTTGTCGGGAGGAATATTAAGTGTGTTATTTATTAATTTCTTTCCCATAGTTGAGGATTTGAATATTCCACCATCACTGTTTCTGCCATAAGCTCCTACATCAACGCACACAAATCTGTAGTTAGCGTCAACTAATGCCATTAACACTATACTGTGTGTGTTTACAGTTATAAAATAAGGAACCACAGCAATTCGGGAAATTCCAAATTTTGTAGAAGTCCTTTCGATTTCTCTCCAATGTTCTGCTGTTGGAGTTGGCGCAGAAGCTTGTCACAAATCGTTTCAATAGTTTCATAAACGATAGCTCGCACTGTTTTATACCCTAGTCGGTAACTGAACGACAATGTTGTAAACGAATTAACATGGCCCAGATATCTAAAAAATGGAAAAATTACTAGCATTGCACAACACTGTACTGCAGCCATAATGTGCCGAAAAAGATGGATGTCTCTTCGGGACAGTTTTCGAAAAGCATACAGAAAAAGAAACCACATCAGGACAGGCAGCTAAATCCCTGGGAAGTAAAATAATGTTATTTATTATACCGCATATCGCTGAGAGAGAACAAATCTCAAACCTTACTGCAGACAGAGAAGAGGTTGTCGATTCGGATTCGCAGAGTCTGGCTGAATCGATCACGATCACAACTGACAATACCAATATCACTGAAATTAGTAACGAGGAAAATAATGATGCAGCTTGTGCATCACCCGATATCGCAGATGCACCAGACAAAACACCTCGTCACATACCACCAAAATCTAATCGGCGGACTCCGTTGAAAAGAGGGAACGAAACTGCACTAGCTTCCGTTGGTATGGTTCTCCAGAATTATCTGGAAGAAAAGAAAAAACAGACGAGATAAACACCTGTCCCTCTCGTCAGCTATGCACTTACAACTTTTTTTAAAGCCATGGAGGACACAGTACGTACATTTTCAAGATCAAATCAGATTGCTATTAAGGGTAAAATTGCGGCATTAGTGAATGATTGTGAAATCCGCAATTATCATGAACACAGAACATCACCTTTCCACCATCTTTTCAACCACAGACACAACACCAGTGGCCTCACACTTCTCCAGGGTCGTCGTCGGCAGCTTCCTCTCCATTCTGCTCTGACCATGTGCAGTTATCCGAACAGCCTCGTTTAACAACACTACTGACTACTGCGGAAGTACATCACGAAATGTCTGACAACTTTTCTCAAGGCAGTACAGTAGACAGCAACCAACATTACTAGTTGTGTGATGGTGACGATTACTTTGATACGTTTTTTAAATATGATATATTATGTTAGTTTATACAACATATATGGTTTACAAGTTTAAGTATTTCTTTTTGTACGTATAACCTTTTGTTTCCTAGACTGCAATCAAAACTGTTAATAATAGATAATTAATTTTTGCTTCTAATCCTTATTAAAATGTTTGATGCCCAATAAAAGTTCGTCATAAAACCGTAACTGCATATAATATAACTACTTACTTCAAGGTTACTGCCAGCCGCTCCTCAGCACTAATTACCCTCCTGAATGGGCTGTAATTAATTTTGACTTGAAGGAGGCTCAAAAGCTCAAAGAACTTTGGTGAAGTTCATCCGAAAATATAAAAAATTTGGACTCCCTTAAGCAGTTCTCCAAAAGATGATGAAATTCACCGGGTTTCTCTCTTGTAGTAAATATTGGGTGAATCCAATATCGATGTCTTCGTCGCATCCCTTCTTCCTCAGCACACGCAGCAGCAACAACCGCCACGTCTTCTTTAGACGAGCTTTCCATGCTAACTGATAAATTTTTGTCCGGATAGTGCCGGGCTGATCGTTACTAATGGACCTTCCAGTCTTCCGAACTGAGTCGTGCCGTGCCGTGCTGTGCCGTGCCGAGCCGCCTGTGCCTAGCTGGCCGTTCATAATGGACTCGGTTCGTTATCCGGCCAAATCATTATCCTGTCAGTCCCCCGGTTAAGAGCGAGTCTGTAGTGTCACAGAATACCCTCTGTGGCAGTGTATTTTGTAAACGATTATTTATTTTGTGTCGCTGTGCTTTTATTAATACGAAAATGGAAGAGTTGCAGAACACAGAACATCTAACAAAAAAAGGGTAAGTACTGGCACTTTTTTTTTGTATTTATTTTTTTTCTAATACATATTTTCATATGTACCTACAATTATTGTATTATATGTATATTGCTTGGCGCGGCATAAGTAGTGTGTTGACCGGTGTGAACTTACCCAATGCAAATATTATTCAAGATTCTGTAACTTAAACACACATTTAGCGCATATATTTTGTATAACAATTTCAATTTTTATATAACAGGAATATTGGAGTATTATTTATCACTTTTTGTTAATAAACAAACTTTAAGTAAATAAATTCCTTAATATTTAGGCTGTGACTATCCGCACGCAAAATTAACCTAAATCTGTTTAAAAAAATGGAAATAAAAAGGGAATGTACAATCTACAGTAACCTTAGGATCCAAGCTACGTTACGCTACAGTCCATTGAGAGAATCCCAGGTTACCGTAGATTTTTTTTTCCTTTTTATTTCCATCTTTAGACAGTTTAACCTTCATCCCCACGAGAGTAAAATTATACGTTGCCCCACGGCGAGGTACCGGGGTACCAATACTCATTTACAACAGGCTCCGTGTAGGTACGATTGGGAGAGTGGCGCTGTAATGTTGCGCTATGACACATTATTGCGCTATGCCTTCGGATTTGCAGTTCAGTTGAGTTTAGTTTACTAAATAGTGTGAATAGTTTGTCTTCATTGTGGATAGGATTGTTGTAATGTCGGACAACGTACGCGATCTATCCTCTGCAGAAATTAGGAGGTAAGATTTTACTTTTTCAGTATAAGTAGAATAAATGTTTGTACGATTTGCAATCTACTTATTTTTTGTTGTTTATTTATAGCTTGACTTATGAGAAACAAATTGCTTATATGAGCAGTTTGGTTGATGAATGCGATAGTGATGGAGATAACGACATTTCTGAGACAGTCGCAGATGACTCCGAGTTGTCTGACGACGAACCCTTGCTTCCAGCCATCAGATCTGAATCTCTACAAGTAGATGAATCAGATGTAGAGGATGTTTACGCTGATCGTGATATTGCAATTGAAATTGATGACGATGAAGAATCCAGCACTGAAGATAGTGACGAGGAAAGTGATCCCGGTGATCATGTATTACGGGCTAAAGATGGCACCGTGTGGAAACCTACACCTCCTACCGGTCATCAAACGCTTATACAAAATATTCTAAGTCAAAAAAGTGGAACATCAAGATGTACACAATATCTTTCCGTGAGGGATACATTCAGATGCATTTTTAACAAAGTGATGTGCAACATTATAATCAAACAAACTAATCGAAAGGCTAATGATGTATACTCTAAGTGGAATAGCTCCAATCCAGGGAAGCCGCAGAAAATGTGGAAGCAGCTTACAGAAGAAGAGTTCGATGGTTATCTGGGAGTCTTGATTACAGCCGGTGTACGCCATTCTAACTCTGAAGATGTCAAAGAGCTTTGGAAAATTGACGCGTACCCATTATATCGCGCTACAATGGCAATCAATAGATTTTGGGCTATCACCAGATTTCTTAGATTCGACAATGCCAATACAAGACCACAACGATTGGAGAGCGACAAGGCAGCTGCTATCTCAGAACTATCTCTTTTATTGAACGACAACTTGAGAGTACACTACGTGCCATCGAAATGCCTTACAGTTGACGAACAATTATTCCCTTACAGAGGAAGAACAAGATTCACTCAGTACATGCCAGCAAAACCGGCAAAATATGGTATAAAGATTTGGTGGGTGTGTGATTCGTCAAACTCTTATCCGCTCACTGGACAAATATACACAGGCAAATCGACCGAAGGTCGAGAACAAAACCAAGGGGAGCGAGTAGTGAATGATTTATGCTACTGGTATAAGAACACTGGTCGAAATATTGTAATGGACAACTTTTTCACCACGCTTCCTTTGGCACGGCTGTTATTGTCATGGGGACTCTCGATAGTTGGAACACTTAAGAAAAATAAGCTATACATTCCACCTCAGATGTTGCCACATAAATCAAGAGACACAGCTTCATCCATTTTCGGATTTGGCGATGACAAAGTTACGATTGTATCTTACGTGCCGAAGCCCAACAAAGCCGTTATATTATTGTCCACAATGCATCATACAACAGATGTGAGTGGGAAGAAAAAACCGGAAATTATAGAGTACTATAACTCTGGAAAAGGCGGTGTTGATTGTATGGATAAGATGGTGACGCACACTAACCAAACGGAAGACTTGTCGTTGGCCTATGGCCATGTTTTATAACATGCTTGATGTAGCTTGCTTGGCATCATTTATTATCTATATGGAGAACAATCCCATGGAGGTAAGAAAGAATCAGCGCCGGCGAATTTTCTTGCAGACCTTAGGGAAACAGTTAGTAATGCCGACTATCGAGAGCCGCGCGAAGAATTCAAGAGTGTCGCAGAACTTTAGTACCAAGTCTGGAATTGAGTGCATGCTAGGTAGACCACTTATCATTCATACCATTGCTGAAGAAGAACAACAGCCAAGGGATGCATCTGGTCGTCTGGTTGTTACAGGAAGATGCCACATTTGCAGGTCATCTGAGAAAAGACAACGAAAAACAAGAAAATTATGTATCGTATGTAAACGTCCAATGTGTGGCGAACATACACAAACCATTTCGAAATGTCATTATTGTGCACAATAGCATTACGTTTTTTGAAAATAAAGTTTTGTTTGCAGAAAATAAAATTAATTAATGCTGAAATTAATTAATTCTACAATATAGGTACGAAAAGTAATTAAATTACAAATAAGATACAACCGGGTACCTCGTCGTGGACATTAGGTATAAAATACTTTAAACATATATAATTTCCAAAATTGAATGTTTTCCATAGCTTTTCTTGATCAACTAGGCTAACATAGACTAGATTAGAGATGTTATGTAACATAGGCGTCAAATATTAATAGTAACATAACTAATTCATAACGTGAACATAGAAATGGTACCCGGGTAACCACGTCATGGGGAAGAAGGTTAAGGTTATAATTTTTGCGTGTGGATAGTCACAGCGTAATATTTAACCCTTTATTAAGATGAAAAATTGCAACGATGTTGGCGTGCATAAATTTTTGTGTAATTTTATATTTAAGTGGAGTAAATGATAAAGAACTACATATTATTTTGATATTTTATCATACATTATCTGTTCTATAAGTATGCCGATTTGCACAAAAATTCATTCGCGCACTCTTGTGAACATTTGAATTCAAAGTTAGTCTCGCTAGTCAATGCAGCTTGAACGTGAAGTCCTACTTTTAACCTTCCGTCGGGCACGGCTGTTCAGATTGATACGTCGACCATTTCTCTTGCGCATGTCTTACTAAATGAAGTGTATTCTCTTGTTGCAACTTCGAATCCTTGTTTATATACATTATAGTTAGTAAATGACTGTGTTAAACTTGGAAACATTTATATGGATGCAAAACGGAGCAGTTTTGGATGCAAACACTAAATTCGCATATCTGGCGCTGTTTGTATCAATATTACAGATTTCTAGGTTGAAAATTAGTAACTTTTATTACAGTTATCTACAACAATAAAGTTGAAAATATTTGTAAACGACATACGTTCTTTTTATTTGATGTTTAAAGGAGCATTATATGCAAAGTAACAAAGCACCGTCTACGTACACAACTGATATTCGAAGAGAATTACATCATTCCTCTGATACAAAACAATACATTTAATGAAATGGACAGTTCTAATTTCTAAATATTTCTTTACAGATTGAAATGAAGGTTGATTTATGTTTTGTAAACGTAAACTATTTTGAAAAAAAATATTGTTAGAAAATTTAAATTAAAATCACAATGAAAGGTACATACAAAAAAAAGCGTAAAACATAAAATTCAAACTACATGTGCGATTTTATTCAACTATAAAGCATTTAGAGAGCGGCAATATATCCGAGCACCGGAAAATCTTACGATTGACTGTCCACCATCTTCTCTTATTTCTAAATACATGCCAAAATTAGGCGTATTAATTCACAAACATTGGCATATTAAAAATCGTTATATTTCTAACACTGTTAACCTCTTGTTGCCGAATGGGTCAAATAAGGAACGTACTGTATTTGACATTAGAATAACTAAACAAATAAAATGTAAGTATTCATATCTATGGTACCCTACTGTTCTAAATTAGGAACATACTATAAAATAGTTTTTGTAGCTTGTGTGGCCATCTGTGAGCAGTAAGTATAACCTATATATTAAATGCGTCTGCGTATGACAGTTCTGATAATCTATGAGCTTTATTTATGAAATCAATTATAAAAGTAAGTAAAACTGCTTAAAATAATATGTACGTGGTTTTTTGTATTTGTTACTTCACAAACATATTTTTCACTATACATTTATATTAATTTTTGTATAAATAAACAAAATCATTTGGTTCCTAATATGGAACATCCGTCTTCACTTCACCATAGTCGCAACAATAGGCATTTGGTTTCTTTTTGATTTCTCATTTGTTTAGGGCAGGAATAACGTGCACAATGGATGCACATTCAAATGCATATCCACCCAGTGAGAGTGAGGATGAAAATTTTGATAATAGTGATGAAGATTCCAATTATATGCCAACAAAAGGGAATTCTTCAGGTGGAGATAGTGATGAAACATTATCAGAAGAGGATGAATCTATTGTTGTCAGCACATCAGCAGGAAGCAAAGAGAAAAACCAAATCAGAAAAGTTACATACACATGGAAAAGAGTGCCTTCTACGTCTCCTCCGTTACAAATGCCATCATTTGTTACTGAAGCACGGAAAGATGAACCTGAAATAGGTAGACCCTGTCACTACTTCCAAGTATACTTTGATAAAAATATTCGGAGTCATATTGTTTTCGAAAGTAACAGATATGCTTTACAAAAAAATGTAAATAAGCCACTCAACCTACATGAAAAAGAGTTGGAAATATTCTTAGGTACTGTGATTTACATGTCAATTTTTGGGTTTCCAAGAACTAGAATGTTTTGGGCAAAAGAAACCAGAATACCACAAATAGCAGAGCGGATATCTCGAGATAGGTGGGAAACTATAAAATCCAATATTCATTTTGCAAATAATGAAGACAATGTGAGGGGGCCTGATCGTGATAAGTTACATAAAATTAGGCCACTTGTTACTCATTTATGTAGTAAATTCAAAGAACAATTACCGTTGCCTCAAATGTTGTGCATAGATGAGCAAATAGTGCCTTTCCGTGGTCATTCATCTCTCAAACAATACAATCCAAAAAAACCTCACAAATGGGGCTATAAAATATTTGTATTGTGCGATGTAAAGGGATGTTCATATAATTTTGAAATTTATACGGGGAAAATCTTACCTGTTACTGGAAAGCATGATATTGGTGCAAGTGGGAACATTGTATTGCAATTGAGTGAAATAATTCCTGACAACATGAATCATTTGTTGTATTTTGATAATTGGTTCTCTTCATTACCTCTGCTGACAGTATTACACAAGAACGGTGTAGGATGTTTGGGCACTATACGAAGTAACAGGATTCCTGCTATAAAACTAATAAGTGATATTGATATGAAAAAGAACGGTAGAGGAAGCTATGAAGAACACGCTAGCCAAGTAGGTGATACTGAAATACGAGTTGTAAAGTGGTTCGACAATAAATCTGTGACTCTTGTTAGTACTTTTTGCGGAGCGCAACCCTTAGATATAGTACAACGTTTTTCAAAAAAAGATAAAACTAAAGTTGATGTTACTCGTCCCAATATTGTAAAGCAGTACAACAAATTCATGGGAGGTGTTGATCTGTTAGATGGCCTAATCTCTTACCGCAGGATAAATATACGGTCTAAAAAGTGGTATCTTCGCATATTTTTCCACTTTATAGATGTGTTTGGTAAACGCTTGGATCAAATATCGTGAAGACTTAGTTGCCCAGGGACTTCAGATGAAGGACATACCCGATCTGTTGGAATTCCGAAACCAAGTGGCCGAAAGCTTATGCCTCCTGGATAAATCAACAATCACAAGGAAACGTGGCCGTCCCATCTGCCAACGAAATAGATGCTTCATACGAAGAAAAGAAAAAAGGGGTCCAACAAAACCAATTCCTCAGTTTGATATGAGACGAGATAACATTGGACATTTCCCTATTGAAGACGCTGTCCGTCAAAGGTGTAAAAAACCTAACTGCGGCCTTAAAACCTTTTTCAAATGTGTTAAATGCAATATATATTTGTGCATTTCAAAAAACGTAATTGTTTTATAACATTTCATAAATGGAGGAAAATTTTGCTGGGTCAAACTAGGTACATACAAAAAAAATTTTTTAGTTTTTCCGTTTGTTAAAAATGAATGTATTGTATGAGTTACTGGCACCCTAAATAAACAATTTTCAAAAAAAAAAATTTTTTTTCTGTCAGAAAAATAATTCAGGCAACAAGAGGTTAAGAAAATAAAACATCTCATTTGGAACAAAAGTTAATGAATTATTCTAATTAAGAATAATATTCCTGACAAATTTATTGCATTCCAGAAGTCAATAACGAAAATACCATAAAAGTCATGTCCTAGTAAAAATTTTATATTATTTATTTTCTATAAAGTGAATAAAACATCTGATTTCTAATTATATATATCGTATACAAATGAACGTTTATATATGTAAGCGTTTTAAACAAACGTGGAATAATAATTAGGAAATTCCAATTACAATTCGATCCTTGTTTTGTGAACAAGGGTTAATTATATTTTTTTACTTTTCAGGCTCCTAATTTTTAACACCCCTGTGTAATATTTGTGTGTCTAGATTTTAAGCGTAATTATATATTTTTCGAGTTCTTTGTAAAATCCTTGTTTATGTATAAATATATATATATATATATATATATATATATATATAAACAAGGGTAAAATGAACTATAAAAGGGCCCAATGACATTGAATAGAGTTCAGATTCACTTTATGGTTAGTACCTACAGTAGTGTAATTTTATAAAAATTACAAAACCACATCTTTATTCGTTTCAATAGTATTTATTAAACATTTCTACGGAGTTAATAGTGAATAATTGTAATAAAAGTACTAAAAAAACGACTTTTCTTAAAGTAGGTAATATAATAATCAAATATTTAATCGCGGATAATAATGTCGGGAAATAAGTGTTTTATTATAAATGTGGGAAAAGTAGAAGAACGAATCCACATCTAGTAATGCACAGATTTCCAGTGAAGGACGAAAAACGCTCAAAAAATGGATTAAAACTGTGGTGAGTACAAATTTCAGTGGAAAACATAAATACATACATTAAAACTTCTAAATAGCGATCACAATTTTTTTGCAAAATGCCTATTTGTTAATGAAAGAATAAATGAAAAAGGTATAGATTTTTGAGGCTATTATCATAAAGTCTAGATATATAAAAGGTGTAGCCAGGATTTAGTCTTGGGGGCAGAATAAAAATGAGTTTAAGATTTTTATGCCATAATTACGAGTAAATAATAATGAAAAAATTATATATAATTTTGCATCCCTTTACATAAGCATCTGGCACTAAAGTATTAACCATTTAAATGCAGAAACATGAACAAAGTTTATTGTACATCACTTAAATACCCTAATAAATACATATTTTTACGATTTCTGGGTAAATTTATCATTTGTTTTGGATTAAACGAAAAACACCAAATGTATATTTTGCATTATTTAAAATTTCATTTTTAAAGTAGAGGCGGTGTGGATCATAAACCTAGGTCCCTAAATTCCGACACATTTTTGTTTATTGTGGTATGCCGGAAGAACATAAATCGGCAATCCTTGCCATCTGCCGTGACTATTGACCAATTACTAGAAAAACCTCCATTTATGTTTAAATTTTTTTGAATGCTGTTTGAATTGTCAACAACTGTGTGATAATGTGTTTATCTAGGTAATTTAAATTTTTTCTATTAAATATAAAATTTTGAAGCCTTCCAAAATGTGAGGGCCCCGCCATTGTTAATACAGCACTGATAACATTATGTACTTATATTTTCAATTTGCTTATCACAATTGCAAAATTGACATGACATACAATCAATTTAAAACTATAAAAAATGGACAGACATTCGAAACTGCAATCAACTTATAATGTATGTCCTAGATTTTTTTCGAATATTATAATAGGATAATTAAAAATTAAAAGTATATCTTAAATTTAAACGTGGTTACCGGGATTTTTATTTTAAAGTTTATTATAAGTATGTATAGTTCTGCATTTTTTTTCGCGTTTGCCGTTTCATGTATGCATTGCGAGTTGTTAGTTGGAAAGTTATAGCAAATTAGTGTGAGTAACACTAACAGGGCCTTATTGATAAATAGGATGATCTCGTTCCTGATTACTTTATGGTCTGTTTCCGCTAATATTTTATCTCTTAGCTTGTAAAAGGGCGTCGAAGAGTGAATGTGAGAGATTGCCCTGTCTGAAATGCAGAAAAAATCAGCGTTCATCGTGGATGAGTTTGATTGAAAATCCAAGGCTATGACAACCTTCGGGGGGCCCACCCCTGGCTACGCCACTGTAAAAAATGTATCTTTCTGTTTTTCTTCGTTTCTCGTTTGCCTGTTATGGTGTCGGTTATTGGAAGTTCAACCAGTTCTCCCATTTTTGTCTGTTTCGAACCGTGTTTCCTAGCTTTTTCTGTTTTCCACATGTTCTGTTTTCTTTCCTAAAGTTTTCCCTGGTCTTGCAATTTTACTGCTCTTTGATTGTATGAGTGTTTTGTTTTCCTTTCCTTTTTGGTCATTCCATGTGAAATCAACGCACCCATTTTACATCACCGTTTTAGATTTTGGTAAAATTTGGTACATTCATAGTGGGTACTGAAACCGTTTTTGAAATATGGCTATGTAAAATTTACAAAAACTAGCCAAAAAAGCGCGCACAGACGGTTTTCAAAGCGCTCTAGGAGCTGCCCTAATTAACCTTTACAGCTGAAAAAGGTGTCATTTTGCAGCATTCTTTATGCTCTTTCTAGTGATATACAACATAACATTAGGTTCTAAATAAGAATTTATTCAAAATACAAATCGAGGTTTTGATTTTTAAAATATTTCCATAAATACTTAATGCTGTTGTAAATCACATGGGAAAATATAAATATGGGATGATGACGACTTCATTGTTAAGAAAAATTATTCCTAAGTCTTGTTTAATTTAATTAAAATATGCAGAAAGCTAACGAAAGAATATCAGAAATATCATCTTAAAACAAACCAATCTGCATATTCTATAATTAAATTAAGTTGATTGCTTACTTTAATTATATACAATTTAAACTATTAATTGGTAAAACAAAAATATTGAACATTGAACCTATACCTACCTATAAGTATTAACAATGATAAATTTTCTGAAAAATCACATGTAACAACAAATTCCAATTCATTAACGTTTTCTTTTGTGGAGTTAAGAAATGCTCTTTATTGTTTGGCAATGAAGTAATGCCAAACCAAATCTTACTATAGAATAAATCTATAAATTCCTCGGAAGTTTTCTGTATGATTTCCAGATTACACCGGTCACCTAACACCCACTGGTGGAATTCAACTCATTCAATTAAATGTTCATCAAGAGAGTCTTGTAAAATTTGACGTTTACAGTTTCTCCTGGGGAATATTCACAATTTTCCATGTTACAATCAATTGATGATGGGTTGCAAAGCATTTTACAATGCATTGCCATTCGTTACCAATTTAGTTTGGCGTTGTCTATTATTAATTTTATGTTTTGGTGAGTTGTGTACACACAAACAGAGTGTGTGTCACTCTGTCCAGCTAATATACATGTGTTGGTCTCAACTCAGCAAATTTATAGAAACACATTTTTATGTTAGGAAAGTTGTCTTTAAAATGTAGGCTTCTTTAAGGTTACACAAAATAAATCATTTTGATATTTTTGCTTAACTTCCATTTGGTTCTGTGATCGTCACACAATCTTTAATACCTGGCAGTGACCGGCTAACTTTACCATTTTCATAAAATGGTTGTACAGTTTTGAAAGTTTCTATTGGTAAACATATCCCTTCCATAAACCCTTTTTCTTTCAAAATTTTTTTGGATTACCGAACAGTGTAATCAGGAGCATTAAAGTCATTCCTTATCTTCCTGATACTCCAATTTTCAGGTAAACTTAATATAATCATTAGTTTTATTGCCCTATTTGTAAAATGAGAAAAGTTAGTTTTGAGATTTAATTATCCACCTTAGAAGGAAATAATACAGATTGTATCATTTCTGTAAAATTAACCACTCAGCATTGCTTATTCTTGAACCAATCACGAACGTATTTCATAAAAACACGGCTCGTTTATCCAATGAACTTCTATGTAGCGTATATTTTAGATAATTAGTGACTGCTGATACTGAGACGTTTGTAGTCCCGAAACTGGTGCAGTAAATTAATTAATATACATTTTGTGTCTTTTTTTCCATAATATTTAATAGGTTAATAGTTTAAATATCACTGGGAAGATCATAAAGAATGCTGCAAAATGACACCTTTTTTCTCTGTTGCTCAATTAGGACAGCTCCTGGAGCGATTTGAAAACTGTCTGGTCACACTTTTTGGGCTAGCTTTTTAAATTTTACATAGCCATATTTCAGAAACGGTTTGAGATAAAAAAATGAAATTTGATTCTTTTTAGTCTCAGCGCCCACTATGAGTATGCCAAATTTCAGCAAAATCTAAAATGGTGAGGTAACATGTTTATTCAAAGTGCGTTGATTTGTCACCCTTTTTCATTCACGATATATGTCCAATTCACATCAATAGCTTCCTTTTAAATTTTTCCCTGTTTGGTTTTCTCGTATACATATTTGTCTATTCTCCATTTATAGAACATTGATATACCTAATATTTTTATAAAAATTTCATTTCTATAGCTCACAGCCTCTTTTCATGCTTTAGTTGAGTGGCCTGTGCTTCTAAATTATATGTATAATGCCGTTATGACAAAACCATTACAAATTATTGTATGTGTTTCGGGAGAGTTCTCTTTTACCTAAAATCGTTTTGTTTGTTGTACAGTAGATTTTTGTTGCTTTGTTTATTTTACAAAGCAATGTTATAGCTATCATCTGTTACAATCGGATTATTTACTTTTTTGTATAGATAGTTAGTATTAGATTTCTTTTGATTCCTTCAGGTTAATAGTCTTGTTCTCAACGTCAATGGTCTCGAACCACTCGACCGAATCCACATTAGAAGCAGTTATTGTCCATTTTTAACACCACTTTCCGTGTTTTCAGAGTCGGAATTGAAATCTTCGTTTTCGCTTTCCTCGATTTCATGCAATTTAAATTGACAAACTTACAGATTGAAAATTAACATACCTACGTTAAAGAACAATGTCCACATAGTATGTAATTACATTTTTTTGATGTGATCCAAAATGGAAGTTTTACTGTACAGTTTTGTGCTTTGTGTGTCAATTAATAGTAGTCCAAATACCCTGTTTCCTATACAGTTTTTCATCTAAATTTGTTAAATTTAATTTAATCTAATGTCGATCGGTCTCTTACAGGCAATACAAATTTGGTATTACTGTTACCGGAACAGTTAAGATGTAAATACATTTGTAATGAGCATTTTTTGGAAGAAGATTTTTTGGGACCGGATAAAAGATTAAAACGATCTGCTATTCCAATACCATATTCGTCTAATCAATCGAAAGTGCAAACGTTATCTCAAAATATTAGCTGAAGCGTATATCCTAACCAACCTGGCCCTTCTCATGTTTTGGAATTTCCACATACGCCACAGAAAATTGTATCATCGTCGTCAGTTACACCGAAAGCATTACCCAATTCTCCGGCAACACAGCAGTGGTTAGTTGATATTTCTGTCTTACCTAGTCCTCAATCGTCAACCAAAATTAAAAGAAAATTATTCTGTCCATCAGATGTAGACACACCAACAAAGAAGCGGCTTAAATCAGCCGTGCAAAATCTCAAAAAAAAACTTGCTTATAAAACTTCATTACTTTCAAAATCCAAGAAAAAATACTATTCACAGCTGATTTCAAGAACATTTTGGAAAGGCGCTTTTATGTATCTTCCCAATCAAGAGCTCTTGTACGGATGCAATTGCTGCATACGAAAAAATCATCGTGGTTAAAGGATGAAAGAGATTTTGCATTAGGACTGTACTTTAAGTCTCCTGCTACATACAAAATGCTTCGTACACAATTAATATTACCATCTGTTTCGGTCATAAAACAATGGATTGGTAAAAAGTCATTCTTTAGAACGGGATTTAACGAGGTGCTTCTTACTGATTTAAAACTGAAAATTAATTCTCAAGAAGAAAGATACTGTACGTTGTGCTTTGATGAAATGTCGATCAATAATGTTTTTAGAGTATTCAAAAGCGATTGATGTAATAAAAGGATTTCAGGATTTAGGCACATTGGATAGAACAAATAAACTTGCGAAAGAGGCGTTGCTATTTGTAGCTCGTGGATTATATGCACCTTGGAAAATTCCCTTGTGCTATTTCTTATCTGCTAGCGCCACCAATCACAGATCACTTAAAGACTTAATAATATTTGTAATTGGAATAATAAAAGAAATAGGACTTGTATTAAAAGCTTTAGTTTGTGACCAAGGAACTAATAATCGTGGTGCTATTACAAGCTTAGGTGTAGTAGATACTAACGAACCATACTTTTCTATGAAGAATGTAAATACTTTGTAATATATGATGTACCACATCTTTTAAAAGTTTAAGGAATAACTTATTAAGTGGAAATGTTGTACTTCAAAATAAAATAATTAGTTTTAAATCAATAGTGAAAACATTTGATATTGATCAAAATGTAAACTCAGCTAGGTCACTACTGAAAATTACACCAGCACATCTAAACCCAAATGCATTTCAAAAACTATCTGTTAAGTTAGCTGTACAAATTTTTAGTAACAGTGTTGGCAGCTATCCGTACTGCAGTACAATCTGGTGATTTAGATGACGATACAGCAACGGCTACAGCAGAATTTTTACAACGAGAAATAATTTGTTTGACTGTCTTAACTCGGTATTTTAAAAATCATAAAAAAAAAAAAGTAAACACTTAATAATTTAAAAATTTAAAAAATTCAAAAATTTTTAAAATCAAAGAAATTTTGGATATCTTTGAATTCAAAACGATAAATGCAATTTTATATGAAGAAGAAGAACGAGGGACTACATTTTAACATCTCGACTAAATCAAGATGTTTAAATTTTTTTTAGTTAGACAAAAATTCAACAAAAATCTAACTGTCAAGTTAGATTAAATTTCGAATATTTCAAAATTTGAAAGTTATTTATAGAACTGTTGAAGATACGGATACTTTCGAACTGAGAATTTGAAAAAGTAAAATTATTTAAGGAAGGTTTTTTAAGTTATATTGAAAAAGAACAAAAAATGTATAAAAAATGTGAAAATATTGAAATAACTTTCTAAAAAATTGCAATTACGTTTTTGTGGCTTTTAAAAAGATTATTTGAACTTTAATGGAAGGAAAAAATTAAGAAACAAATTTTTTTAAAGATAAGCTAATATATTTTAAATAGCCATAAAAAAAATTAAACTTACAGCTCCCAGTGTATTAAAACTTCCAGTTTTTAAAGGTTTTTAAATTTTTAAAATTTATTTTAGGAAAATCTGAAATTCAAACTATAAACGCAATTTTAAGGAAATTCCTGAAGACTTTGTTTGAGGAGCCCATATTAAACGTGAAACGTATAATTTCCATAATTGTTTTAAAATTTATTTTTGAGCGTAGCTTTTTAGGCGCTATAAATTGCTTTTTAGGATTATTCTGAATTCGCGTTTGCAAGTGGATTGAAACGTTTTAACTTAGTATTGCATATTTACAAAAAACAATTTTGAAGAAAATACAAAAGAATTTAATCAACCTCACGCAACTGGGTGAGTTTTACCCACTTAGCTAAAAAAATTAACCATGCTATAGCCTTTGTTTTAGACCTAACAGGGTCCCTTGCTTCTTACCAAATATTTTTTAAGATTTTTTTTTTTTTGTTTTTAAGATTATTTAAAGAATCGAAAAAATAAAAGTTACCCACTTAATAAATAAAATTTTGCTCTTTTCAGGAAAAATTATTTAGGGCGACACCATTAAGAAGGAGTTTCTCCAAGTCAAAGAACTTGGAAAGGAAACAACATTTTTAAATCTCATTGATATTTACATCGAGAGTTTATTCGCGGAGAGGAGGCATCTGTTGAGTAGGTGAAAAAGCATGCGTTGGAAAATGGACACAAAGATATTTTAAAATCCAGCTAACATCACTGGGCACCTCAAAGGAAGGTCTTTGGTGGATGTCGCCAGGTAAAAGTGCTTAACCTTGTTCAGCCAAGGAAAACTAATAGTGCCCTGCTTTTTTTTCATGGGTAGGTATTTATTCGACTTCTGCTTGTTGATTCAAGCAAGATTTTTACTGTACAACTTTTCCCAATCTTTATAAAATGGGTCGAGAAAAGACGGGGAAACCTAAGATAAAAAACTGGTCTTTTACAAAATCTGCAGAACATTGTGATGGACAACCAAATTTTGAATAATTCTTGATCAGTATGGGTGAAGACAATAATAATCACTTTTCTCCAAGGGCGAAAGGAAATTAAGACTCACTATGGGTAAATTCTATAACTGCATCCTGGAAAAGCCCGTTGGAATTTTAAAGGAGCCTAAAGATTTCTTTGGGAGGTGGCAAAAATAAGAACTGGACGGTTGGATGAAGCTATTTTACGGCGCGGAAATTAACCAGGACTTCGGTGCGTTTGTCCAACGTTGTAAATGTCGGTCCAACAAGTGTTCCTCTTGAAACATGGACGTTTTCTTGAGCACCATTATTTCATCAAAACCCGACAGCAAGTTGTGGACAAAAATGGTGGGAAACTATTATGTCCGAAGGTCCCCCTTTTTGTCGCCTGTTCTCTGGGTGTGGGTGTTTCCTAAGACCTGAAAAGGCATTAATCGATGTTCTGAGTACCGAACTAGCATCCTAAAGAATTCAACGGAAGTATTTTCTGTACCTTTCATCGCATAGCGTTTATGATCAAAGATTGAAAGGTTTGTCGTTTTTCGTTGGTTTCTCTTGAAGAACCTCCAAGCGGAAAATAAAAGGGTTCCCCGTGCTTTGCAACGGGACTTAACGTGGCCCTTTCGGCCTGGAATGTCCACTTTAGGCGTTGTTTGTTCCCGCGTCCAGCGGAAAATCCTCCGGCGCATCCTAAGACCTCTACAAACGATTTGGAGAAGGCAAAACTCCATACTTGGAACCAAGAATCCTCAAGGATTGAAGAAGTTACTTTGAGAAGTTCGTACATTTCAAGCGCATAGACTTCATCGGTCTCTTGTCTGTGACCCTTATGGGCTCGGGACTGGAGGAAACGTTGACTTGCCTGGAAGGGCATAGGTTGCGCGAACGGAAAATTCATTTAAAATGCTCCAATGACCCTTTATCATTGGTGATCTAACCCAGGCATATCAGGCGTTCGTTTCTTGGGCGAAGTTTGGAGTCAAAAGAGTGTCTGGTAACCTTCGATCACCACTGTTGCCGCACGAAAAGGGCTGGCATCAAACGGACCTAACTTTCGGTTGGGAATTCCACTTTTGAGCCTTCCGGGAGTTTGGTTTTTTAGCGGAGCGGTCTGGAAAACTTGGATGGGTTACCCAAAGCACCAGGGCCCTTGAGTCTGGACAGCCACCAAGGCGATTGGCACACCTCTTGACCTGAAGTTTGTCTGTGGTTATCTTAGAAAGATTAGTAAAAAAAGTAACTTTTGCTTTACTGGGTTTTCCAAAAAATGTCCCATTAAAAATCCGGGAATTTTAAGAAAATTAACTTGTCAACAAAAGTACCAGTAAACTTTTATAATGAACAATACCTAATTCATTTTTCTCGACAGCGCATTGGCTGGGAATGATCTTCAAGCGGTGAAATTTGCCTTACTTTCACCTGCCGGGCTCTAATTTGGAAATCTTCGCCCTGTACACGCAAATGGAAGATTTACAAACAAATTCTGAAGAATTCCATCAGTTCAAAACAGGGTTCTTCCCCCGGACATCAGAACCATGGAAGGATTTGGACAATTTTTGAAAATTTTGCGTAATTCAAAGCCCGAGGAGGCCTTATGTAGTGGCACACAACAACCCCTTCTTTTGTTTGGTTCCCATATCCAAAGGTTTGACCTCTTGAAATTAACGGAGTGACCTACGAGCACAGTTACTTCACTCTCAAACCGAAACAAGATGTATAATTAAAATGGTTAGAATATCCCTTACTGGAAAATCAATTTCACTATTCTTTTTGTGGGCAGAAAAAGAATGTGATTGCCGTTTTGGTTCGGCGGCCGTGAAGACTTATTGGACATTCTTCGGGGATTGAAGTTCGGAAAATACCGGGTAAAGCCCTAGCACCGTGGAAAAATTACGTCCAGAAGAAGCCCGGAATCCCCAACGCCCAGGCATAGCCTTTTATAGGTCCAAAGGATTTAAAAGGGGAACTTCCCCTTTGCCTTTTCATAAATAATCGGAAAACTAAAATTTCCCGTGTTGCAAGAGAAAAATTCGAGGCCAGGTTATGGTGGTCATTTTCCAGCCGTTTTTTGGTGGGATTTTAAAATATAATGTCGTAATTAATAAAAAGAGGTTATTACAGTAATGTGGTATTTATGGATATGAGAAATATAAGGCTCACGAAAGAACGGGATTCAAAGACGAAGGAATTATCTTTGAGAAAAACCTGGTTAAAACGCCCAACAAGATTTCTTAAGAGTGCGAGAAAAGACTGATGTTGATTTGTACCATCTTGGTGCAATAGATTGACACGCGGATTACGACAATTAAGTGTTGGGTTAAGGGAAAAGCGGGCCGGTACGGACTATTAGATCTTATTGTGGGGAAAATGATTTAAACAAAGGATCCGGAACCAGATACTGCGGAAGCTTTAAAGTAATGGGATAGAAAGTTTGGAGGAAAGATTGTGGTTTTGAGTTTAGGAGGCAATTGTTTGTACCCCGGAAAAAGAAGGCGTGGAAGTATTAAAAAAATGAACCTTCAAAAACTTATTTTTAAAACTAAAAACCGAATTTGCCCGGGGTTTTGGTGGTTTTACCGAAAAGGAATTAACTTTCGGTGTCGTATATCGAATAAGAAACGCTTACCTTTTCATTGGAAACCCCCCAAAAGCCCTTGACAACACCTTACTTGACTTAGGTTAGTTTGTGTTTTCCCAATTTTAGAAAAACTTATTTATTTACAAAAATTACGTAAAAACTTCAATTGGAAAGTTGGTTAAATTTGCTTAAAAGTAACCTTTTTAACTTATTAAAGAAAATTAATTTCCGTCATTAAAAAGTAAAAATAAAATTTAATATAAATTTTAAATATTTTGATATTTTCACATTCCTTTGTTTCTTTCAATTCAAGGGGCCCGGAAATTTAAAAAGGGATGGGGAGGAAACAACTTCGGGGCACCGTTCCCAAACTCGAAACCTCTCCTGGTCTTCTAAATATTTATTCCTGTAAAAACTCGAAATGTTATAAACATTTATAGTTAGTATATGTGTACTGGAACATTAAATTCCCAAACCGAAGAAGTGATCAATATCCGATTGTTGAATACAAAAATTAAAATTTTGTAAATTTTATTTTCGTTTTATTAAAACATAGGTTGAATTTGAAAGCCTTTTATTATGTAGACTATTCAATTAACCTTCTTTTATTGTTATTAGGATCATTTTAAAAAATCTTAATTTCTACAAAATATCCCCAGTGAATGAAGTAATTTTTCCAAAATTAAAAATTTTTTAAAATTTTTTTATAAAAGGGTAAATTAAAAAATTAAAAATTGGGTTTTTTAACTAGGCTAAAAAATATAACAAACAAATCTAACATGAAAGGTCCCCAAACCACTATAAGAATTAAGGTTTTTTTTTAAAAATTTTTCCCTTTGTAAATCGGGCGTTTTAAATTTTTTAATTTAAAAATAAAAAAAAATTTTAAATTTTTTTTAAATTTTTTTTAATTTTTAAAAAATTTTATTTAAAAAATTTAAAAATTTTATTCCCAAAATTCTAATTAAACTTTTTTCCCAAAAAAACCTTTTCTTTAACTGAATTTTTCTTCCAAAAATTTTTCAAATTTTTAATTTTAATTTTTTAAATCTTTGGGTTTAAAGATTTTACTTACCTTTTTCCGGCATTTTCAAAAATTTTTTTTGGGGGAAATTAAAAACCTTTTAAAATCTTATAAAAAAAAATTTTAAATTGGAAAAATTTTAAAACGAAAATTTTTTTAAATGAAAACAAAAAAGTAGGCCCCTTTGAAAAAAGAAAATTTCAAAAGGAAAAAAAACCTTTAAAAAAATTTTTAAAAAAGGAAAAAATTTTTTAAAGAAATTTTTTTTTTTGTTTTTTAAAAAAATTTTAAAAATTTAAAAAATTTAAAAAAAGGGAAACCAACAAATTTTTCAAGGAATTTTTAAACCCAAAAAACTAAACTTTAATTGGGGCCCAAAAATTTAAAATTGTTAATTTATTTAAATTTAAAAAGGGAAATATTTTAAAAAAAAGAAAAAAATTTATTAAAATTTCCTTTGGGTTTAAACCCAAAAAAAAATAAAAAAATAAAATGGGATTTTTTATTTTTAAAATTAAAAAAAAATTTTGGGGAAAACTTGAGCGTAATTTTCCTTATTTTTTAAATAACCCAAAAAAGGTTTTTTAAAAATTTTTTAATTTAAAAAAAGAATTTTAAATTTTTAAAAGGTTCCAACCTTTTAAAATTTAAAATTTTTAAAAAAAAAAAACCCAAAAAATGAAATTTTTATTACCCTTGTAAATGGTTTTTTTTTTACTTTGTTTTTGGGGGGCCACTTAGAAATTAAATTTTTAAAATTGGTTGAATTTTAAATTAAAGATTTAAAAAAAATTTAAGAAATTTAAAATTTAAAAGGTAAATTTTTTTAAAAAGGGACCCAATTTTTCATTAAATTTTAAAATTTTTTTTTAAAACTTTTGGGGAAAAAGGAAACCTTTTTTCCAAACCAAGGGAAATTTTTTTTTATTCAAAAAGGGGCGAATTTCCAAAAATAAATGCCATCAAAAAAAAAAGGGTTAAAAAAATTTTTTGGAAAAATTAATTTTTTAAAAAAAGGGTTTGGGAAAAAAAACCAAAAACCCAAAAAGGGGAAATTTGGAAATGGGAAAAAAAAAAAACATTTAAAAAGGAATTTTAAAAAGTTTTTCCCATTTTTTTCCTTTTTAAAATTTTAAAAAACAATTTTCAAAGGGAAAAAATTTTGGGCCAAATTTAAAAAAACTTCCAAAACCCAAAAAGAAATTTAAAAAATATTGAAAAATTTTTAATAAAAAAATTTTATACAAAAAATTTTTTTACTAAAATAATAAAAATTGGGAAATTTATTTGGATTAATTTTTTGGGAAAAAACTTTTTTTTAAAAAAAATTCCCTTTTGGGCAAGGGAAAACCAAAGGTTTTTAAACTTAAAAAAATTTTTTTAAAAATTTAAAAAAGGGTTTGATTAAAAAAATTTAAAAAAAAAAAAGGGGAAATTTTAATTTAAAATTCAAAAAATTTTGGGTTTCGGGAAATAAAATAAAACCCTTTTTTTCCCAAAAAAAAAAATTTTTCCCAAAAAAAAAAAATTTTGGGTATTTTTGAAATTCAAAAAGGGAATATTTTTAATAAAAATTTTTTAAAGGGGAAAAATGAATTTAAAGGGGAAAGGGAAACATTTAGGATTTAACCGAAAACGCCAAAATTTTTTTGTAAATCCCAATTTTAAAAAAATCCAAAAAATTTAATGCATAAAAAAAGGGCCAAAAAAAAAAAAATTTGAATAAAAAGGTAAAAGAACCCAAAGGGGAAAAAGGGAAAAACCTAAACGTAAATTTTAAAAAAAATTTTAAATTTTTCCCTTTAAAAATTTATTTTTTAACTTTTGGGGCGAAAATTAAAAAAAAAAATTTTTTTTTTGGGTAAAATAAAGTTTTGATGCCCCCAAATTTTAAAAAATTTTTAAAAAAAATTTTTTTTCTTTAAAAGATTTTAAAGAAAATAAATTTGGAAAAATTTTATTTCCCAAAAAAATTTTATTTAAATTTTTTAAATTGGAAAAAAAACGTGAAATTTTAAAAATTTTCAAAATTAAAAAGCAAATTTTTTTAATCAAAAATTTAAAGTTTTACCTTAAAATAAAATTAAAGGAAAAAAAATTTTTTTGGGGAAAAAAAATTTTTTTTCCTAAAAAGAAAAAAGGGGTTTAAAAAAAAATTTTATTTTTAAATTTTAAACCGGGTTTTTTTAATTTTTTAAATTAAATTTTTAAATTCCCGGGCCCAAAATTTAAAATTGTTTTTAAAGATTAAAGTTTTAAAATAAAATTTTAAACCCATTTAAATAAATTTTAAAATTTTTTAAATTTTTTGGTCCCCTTAAATTTAAAAAATTTTTTAAAACCGGGTTTGTTAAAAATATTATTTATGTTTGGGGGCAACCCCCAAAAAATTTTAAAAAAAATTTTTTTTTTTGGGGTTTAAAACCAAATTAAAAATTTAAAACTTCTTTTAAACAAATTTTTTTTAAAAGTTTATTTTTTTGAAAATTTAAAAGGGTTTTTTTTGGGCATTTAAATAAAAAATAAAAAAAGGGTAAAGGAAATTTTTAAAAATTTAAAATTTTTTTAAAATAAAAAAAAATTTTAAAAAAATTTTATTAATTTTATTTTAAGCTTTTCACTAAATTTTTAAAACCTTTAAATTCAAAAATTTTTTAAAAAAAATATTTATTTTTTTTTCTTTTTTTTTTTAAAAAAAAATGTAATATTTTGTTATTTAAAATTTTTAAAAAAATTTTTCAAAATCCCTTTTTTTTTAAAAAAAAAAATTAAATTTATTTTATATTAAAACAAAAATTTAATAAAAAAATTTTTAAAATTTAAGTTTTAATTAAATTTATAAGTTTTACAAATTTTTTTTTTTTTTTTAAAAACCAAAAACCGATTTAAATTTCAACTGATAAATTTAGATTAATTTTAAAAATTTTACAAAAAATTTTCTAAAATTTTTAAAATTTAAAAATTTAACCCCAAAAATTAAAATTTTATTTTTAAATAATTTTTTTTAAATTTTAAATTTTGGGGGAATTTTTTTTTTAAAATTTTTTTTATTTTTCCTTTGGTAGAAAAACCGTTGGTTAAAATTTTATAAAATTTTTGTTAAAATTTAAAAAACCTTTAAAAATAAAATTTTTTTTTTCAAATTCCTTTTTTTTTAAAAAATTTTAAATTTTGAAAAGGTTTTTTAAATTTTTAAAGGGAAAATTTATTATTGGGGAAAAAAATTTTTCTTTAAAAATTTTTTTTTTTCCTTTCCTTTAAATTTTATTTGAAAAAAATTTAAATTTTTGTTTTTGGTTTTTTGGGTTTTTGTTTTTAACCTTTTTTTCCTTTTAAAAATTTTTTAATTTTATTTTAAATAAATTTTTTTTTTTTGTTTCCTGGGAAAACATTTTTTAAAAACGGAAAAAAAATTAAGGGGTTATTTAAAAATTTTTTTTAAAAATTTAAAATTTTTAAAAAAACCGGGGTCAAACCAACCCCTTTTTTTTGGGAAAATTTTGGGGTTTTACCGGAATAAAATTTTTTTGAATTTTCCAAAAAAAAAATTTTATTTTTAAAAACCCCATTAAAATTTGAAATTTTGAAAATTTTAAAATGGTAAAATTTTTTAAAGTTTTTATTTTTAAATTTTAAAACCAAAAATAAATAAAATTAAATTTTCCCCCTTTTGTTTTATAAATTTTGTCTTATTTTTCAATTTTTTAAATTTAAACCAAAAAATTTTTAATAAAAAATTTTAAAAATTAAAATCAAAATTGCCTTCAATTATAATTTTTTTGGGTTTTAAAAAATTTTTATTGTTTTTAAAAAAAAATTTTTTTTAAAAATTTAAATTTGGGGTTTTTTTTTTTAAAAGTTTAAAATTTTAATCATTTTTTTTGGGTTTTTAAATTTTTTATTCCCGGTTTTAAATTTTGTTTAACAATTTGGGGGCCAAACAACCCTATTGAAATTTTTTTTAAATTTTGGGTTTTCTTTATTAAATTTTTTTTTTATTTTCAAAAAGGGCCTTAAGGGAAAATTAATTTTGAAAACCAAAAAATGAAACTTTTTATGGGAAAATTGGGTTTATGCCCTTTTGGTTCCCAAATTAAAAGTATTTTTTTTTTTCCTGTTGTTCTTATATTGACAAGGTCATTAAAACCCCTCCGCCGACAAGAACTACACCTGGAAAGCTGTTAGAAGAAATATCACCAATTCCCAATACTACCTGTGTCCAAAAGGTGAAGAGACGCGGACGTCAGCTGGCTGAAGTTCTCAATACCTCTGAAATTATTGAGGTGCTGAAGAACAAGAAACGTCCACTAACTAAGAAAACAACTCTTTTAAAAAAAGGAAACATGAAAAAGGCAAAACGTGCCACCAAAACAACAAATGCTTCTACCTCTGACACTTCTGATTCGGATGGTAACCTCGAATTAGATGACAACAGCAGTGATGATGAAGAAGAAGATACTGCTGAATGTGTAGGCTGTGGAGAACAGTATTGTAGAACTAAACGTAAGGATGAATGGCTCTGCTGCATTATTTGCCAACGTTGGATGCATGAGGGATGTACTGGTTACACCAACATTTGTAACGAATGTGGAAAATTAGCGACAAAAAAGAAGTAATAGAAAATCATTTGTTTTGTTTTAATTTTGAATTGGTTGTTTTATTACAGTTTTTATTGATTTACGTTAAACATAGTAGTGTTATAATTATTCTAGAAACTGTTTGTAAGATGTAGGCACACATTTTCTTGTGGTCCATCTGACCCGGAGCCAGTGGTCCATCTAACCCTGATGCGGTCCATCTCACCCAAGAATTTTTTAGTTTTTTGAATTATTCATTTTGAGAGTTATATTTTTTAGTTTTGTGGTTATTATGTGATACTATTCTTTATAATAAATTGTTATAGCACATGTTCATATTTTTATTTAAATTTTTATAGAAATTATGTGGATTTTTAAAAAAGTGGTCCAACTATACCGGACTTACCCTATTTCTTTAACAAGTAGGAAAAAGCCGGAACAAGCAGAAGCAGACGCGATTATTAAGAAAATTTCAACATTTGAATTTGTTTTATTAGCATAATAATTTACAAACTATTGAATGAAATCAACTACGCATCCCAAATTTTGCAAAGAAAAAACATTGATCTTCAGCAAGCTTCAGATGCTCTTCAATTAGTTTATAATAATGTTACTGAAATTCGAAACAATTACACCAACTTGAAACTGGATGCAGCAAAATGGCCTCAAAGTGGAACATAGAACCGAAATTTCGAGAAAAGCGTAAAATAAAAGTTAAATGCCATTTTGAGGATATATCTGAATCCTTTCAATTTACAAATCAAGAGAAAATATTTACAGTTAACATTTTTTACAAAATTTTAGGTATAATAATTATGCAAATAAATGAAAGGTTTAACGGTATGCGTACAGTTTACAATTTGTTTCACTTTTTAATGCTAAGCACCTTATTGAAAATGATTATGAATATATTGTAAAACAAGCCGAAAAGTTTAGAGAATATTATCAGCATGATCTATCACCTACTTTCCCACAGCAAATAATAAATGTAAAATCATTTATTTAAAATGATATAAATAAGAACTCCTCAATAAAAGACTTAGCTGAGTTATTGTTAGTGAAAATGCCTTTTATGGAAAGCGAATTTTCTGAGGTAATAACTGCGTTGTTGCTCTTTATAACGTTACCTGTTACAGTAGCATCAGCTGAAAGATCTTTCAGTAAATTAAAACTTATAAAAACATACACCATGAAACAAGATCGTTTAAAATATTTATCATTACTGGCAATTGAGGCCGCAGCAACGAAATATATTAATACTTCTGAACTGATTATACAATTTGCCAATAAAAAAGCTAGAAAAGTAGATATCTGATTATGTTTCATTGTTTCCATAATTCCATTGATGTGTTATTATATTAAAATACAATAGATACAAATTAACTGCATTTTTATTTACTCTAATCCCTCATTAGTCATTAACATAACTAACGTCATGCATACAAACACGTTTCATACATACACTTATGTGGTGGGCCGGGGGGCCTCAAAAGATAGATTTGTGGGGGGGCCTCCAAATTGTAGTTACGCCACACATGGTTGTGTACATAAAATTTATCAATGATTAAATTTTATTCAAAGTTTGTTTTTCTTCGGCAGTGTGCCTGTATAAGAGATTGTTTAAAGATTTTAATATTTCAGGTTTGTTGTAAGCTAATCATGGAAGCTCGCAATAAAAAGTATAATCTATTGAATCCTCGAGATATTGAGGAAGAAGATTTTCAAGACGAAGTTGACACAGAAGGCGAAGATAACATTGAAACACGTCAAGAAAATTCAGACACCGAAGAAGATAATGATGAGGACACAGATATTGACGAAAATGAGGATTATT
>JARFJB010002490.1:0-80000 GCA_036346205.1 Vesta saturnalis
GTCTTGTGTCTTTTGTGTCTGTGTGTCTGTGTGCTGTGTTGGTTGTTGTGTGTGTGTGTGTGTGTCCGTGTGTCTGTGTGTCTGTGTGTCTGTGTGTCTGTGCCTGTGTGTCTGTGTATCTGTGTGTCTGTGTGTCTGTGTGTCTGTGTGTGCTGTGTGTGCGTGTCTGTGTGTCTGTGTGTCTGTGTGTCTGTGTGTCTGTGTGTCTGTGTGTCTGTGTGTCTGTGTGTCTGTGTGTCTGTGTCTGTTGTCTGTGTCTGTGTGTCTGTGTGTCTGTGTCTGTGTGTCTGTGTGTCTGTGTCTGTGTGTCTGTGTGTCTTTGTGTCTGTGTATTTGTGTGTCTGTGTGTCTGAGTGTCTGTGTGTCTGTGTCTGTATGCCTGTGTGTCTGTGTGTCTGTGTGCCCGTCTGTCTGTGTGCCTGTGTGTCTGTTTCTTTGTGTCTGTGTATCTTGTGACTGTGTGTCTGTGTGTCTGTGTGTCTGTGTCTGTGTGTCCGTGTGCCTGTGTGTCTGTGTGTCAGTTTGTTTGTGTGCGTGTGTGTCTGTGAGTCTGTGTTTCTGAGTGTCTGACTCTCTGTGTGTCTGTATGTCAGTGTGTCTGTGTGCCTGTGTGTCTGTGTGTCTGTGTGTCTGTGTGTCTGTGTGTCTGTGTGTCTGTGTGTCTGTGTGTCTGTGTGTCTGTGTGTCTGCGTGTCTGTGAGTCTGTGTGTCTGTGTGTCTGTGTGTCTGTGTGTCTTTGTGTATGTGTATCCGTGCGTCTGTATGTCTGTGTGCCTGTGTCTTTGTGCCTGTATGTCTGTGAGCCTGTATGCCTGTGTGTCTGTGTGTCTGTCTGTCTGGGTGTCTGTGTGTCTGTGTGTCTGTGTGTCTGTGTGTCTGTGTGTCTGTGTGTCTGTGTGTCTGTGTGTCTGTGTGCGTGTGTGTGTGTCTGTGTGTCCGTGTGTCTGTGTGTCTGTGTGTCTGTGTCTGTATGTCTGTGTGCCTGTGTGTCTGTGTATCTGTGTGTCTGTGTGTCTGTGTGTCTGTGTGTCTTGTGCTGGTGTCTGTGTGTCTGTGTGTCTTGTGTCTGTGTGTCTGTGTGTCTGTGTGTCTGTGTGTCTGTGTGTCTGTGTGTCTGTGTGCTTGTGTGTGTGTGTCTGTGTGCCGTGTGTCTGTGTGTCTGTGTCTTGTCTGTATGTCTGTGCCTGTGTGTCTGTGTTCTGTGTGTCTGTGTGTCTGTGTCTTGTGTCTGTGTGTGCCTGCGTGTTGTCTGTGTGTCTTGTGTCTGTGTTGTGTGTCTGTGTGTCTGTGTGTCTGTGTGTCTGTGGTCTGTGCGTCTGTGTGTCTTGTGTCTGTGTCTGTGTGTCTGTGTGTCGTGTGTCTGTGTGTCTGTGTCTGTGTTTGTGTCTTTGTGTCTGTGATTTGTGTCTGTGTGTCTGAGTGTCTTGTGTCTGTGTCTGTTGCCTGTGTGTCTGTGTCTGTGTGCCCGTCTGTCTGTGTGCCTGTGTGTCTGTTTCTTTGTGTCTGTTCTTGTGACTGTGTGTCTGTGTGTCTTGTGTCTGTGTCTGTGTGTCCGTGTGCCTGTGTGTCTGTGTGTCTTTGTTTGTGTGTGTGTGTCTGTGAGCCTGTGTTTCTGAGTGTCTGTCTCGTGTGTCTGTATGTCAGGGTGTGTCTGTGTGCTGTGTGTCTGTGTGTCTGTGTGTCTGTGTGTCTGTGTGTCTGTGTGTCTGTGTGTGTGTGTGTCTGTCTGTGTCTGTGTGTCTGTGTTGTGTGTCTGTGTCTGTTGTCTGTGTGTCTGTGTGTCTGTGTCTGTGTGTCTGTGTGTCTGTGTGTCTGTGTGTCTGTGTGTCTGTGTGCCTGCGTGTCTGTGTGTCTGTGTGTCTGTGTGTCTGTGTGCTGTGTGTCTGTGTGTCTGTGTGTCTGTGTGTCTGTGTCTGTGTGTCTGTGTGCTGTGTGTCTGTGTGTTCTGTGTGTCTGTGTGTCTGTGTGTCTGTGTGTCTGTGTCTGTGTGTCTGTGTCTTTGTGTCTGTGTGTTGTGTGTCTGTGTTGTGTGTCTGTGTGCTGTGTGTCTGTGCTGTGTGCTGTGTGTCGTGTGTCTGTGCTGTGTGTCTGTGTGTCTGTGTGTCTGTGTGTCTGTGTGTCTGTGTGTCTGTGTGTCTGTGTGTCTGTGTGTCTGTGTGTCTGTGTGCTGTGTGTCTGTGTGTCTGTGTCTGTGTGTCTGTGTTGTCGTGTTGTGTCTGTGTGTCTGTGTTTGGTCTGTGTTCTGTGTCTGTATGCCTGTCTGTGTGTCTGTGTGCCCGTCTGTCTGTGTGCCTGTGTGTCTGTTTCTTGTGTCTGTGTTCTTGTGACTGTGTGTCTGTGTGTCTGTGTGTCTGTGTCTGTGTGTCGTGTGCCTGTGTGTCTGTGTGTCTTTGTTTGTGTCTGTGTGTCTGTGTCTGTGTTTCTGTGTCTGATCTTGTGTCTGTGTCAGTGTGTCTGTTGCCTGTGTGTCTGTGTGTCTGTGTGTCTGTGTGTCTGTGTGTCTGTTTCTGTGTGTCTGTGTGTCTGTCTGTGTGTCTGTGTGTCTGTGTGTCTGTGTGTCTGTGTGTCTGTGTCTGTGTCTGCTGTTGTGCTGTGTGTCTGTGTGTCTGTGTGTCTGGTGTCTTTGTGTATGTGTGTCGTGCGTCTGTGTCTGTGTGCCTGTGTCTTTGTGCCTGTTGTCTGTGCCTGTATGCCTGTGTGTCTGTGTGTCTGTCTGTCTGTGTCGTGTGTCTGTGTGTCTGTGTGTCTGTGTGTCTGTGTGTCTGTGTCTGTGTCTGTGTGCTGTGTGTCTGTGTGCTGTGTGTGTGTCTGTTGTCCGTGTCTGTGTGTCTGTGTGTCTGTGTCTGTGTCTGTGTGCCTGTGTCTTGTCTGTGTGTCTGTGTGCTGTGTGTCTGTGTGTCTGTGTGCCTGCGTGTCTGTGTGTCTGTGTGTCTGTGTCTGTGTGTTCTGTGTGTCTGTGTGTGTCTGTGTGTCTGTGTGTCTGTGTGTCTGTTGTGTCTGTGTGTCTGTGTGTGTCTGTGTGTCTGTGTGTCTGTGTGTCTGTGTGTCTGTGTGTTCTGTGTGTCTGTGTGTCTGTTCGTGTGTCTGTGTGTCTGTGTGTCTGTGTGTCTGTGTCTGTGTCTGTGTGTCTGTGTGTCTTGTGTGTGTTTGTGTGTCTGTGTGTCTGAGTGTCTGTGTGTCTGTGTCTGTATGTCTGTGTGTCTGTGTGTCTGTGTGTCTGTGTGCCTGTCTGTCTGTGTGCCTGTGTGTCTGTTTCTTTGTGTCTATGTATCTTGTGACTGTGTGTCTGTGTGTCTGTGTGTCTGTGTGTCTGTGTCTGTGTGTCTGTGTGTCTGTGTGTCTGTGTGTCTGTGTGCCTGTGTGTCTGTGTTCTGTGTGTCTGTGTGTCTGGTGTCTGTGTGTCTGTGTGTCTGTGTGTGGTTGTGTCTGTGTGTCTGTGTGTCTGTGTGTCTGCGTGTCTGTGTGTCTGTGTGTCTGTGTGTCTGTGTGTCTGTGTGTCTGTGTGTCTGTGTCTGTATGTCTGTGTGTCAGTGTTTGTGTGTCTGCGTGCCTGTGTGCCCGTGTGTCTGTGTCTCTGTGTGTCTTTGAGTCTGGGTGTCTGTTTGTCAGTGTGTCTGTGTGGCTGTGTGTCTGTGTTTCTGTGTGGATGTGTCTGTGTGTCTGTACAACTGTGTCTCTGTATTCGTGAGTCTGTGTGTCTGTGTGTCTGTCTATCTGTCTGTCTGTCTATGTGTCTGTCTGTCTGTGTGTCTGTGAGTCTGTGTGCCTGTGTGCCTGTGTGTGGGTTTTTGCGTGTGTTTGCCCGCGTGTGTGCCTTCGTGAGTGCGTGAGTGTGTTTGTGCGTGCGCGTGTGCGTGTGCGTGCAAGTGCGTACGTGTGCGTTCGTGTGCGTCCGTGTGCGCACGTGTGCGTGTCTGTACGTGCCTGTGAGAACGTGTGTGTGTGCATTGTTTGTGCGTCAGTGTGTGCGGGTACCGGCGTGCGTGTCTCCGTTTGTTGTCTGAGCATGATTGCGCTTTCGTGCGCGAGTGTGTGTGTGTGTGTGTGAATGTGTGTGCTTGTATTTGTGCGTGCGTGCATGAATTCGTGCCTGTGTTGTGCGTATGTGTCTGTACCCACGTGCGTGTCTGCGTGTGTTGTGTGAGTATGCGTGCGTGTGCGTGTGTGTGTGGGTGTTGTGTGTGGGTGTGTGCGTGGGTAAGCGTGCGTGTGCGTTGGTGTGTGTTGTATGTACATGCGTGTGCGTGCGTGTATGTGTGTGCGTGCGTGTTGGTACGTGTTCGTGCGTGTGCGAGCCTACTCGTGCGTGGTCGTGCGTATGCGAGCTTGTGCGTATAGGTGTCTGCGCCCGCGTGTGTGTACGTGCGTGTGCGCGAATGTGCGTGCGTGCATATACGTGCGTGTGCTTGCCTGTGACAGCGTGAGCGTATGTGCATGCGTGCTTGTGTGCGTGTGTTGTGTGTGTGTGTGTGTGTGTGTGTCTGTGTATGTGTGGGTGTGTGTACGGGCGCATGTGTGGGTACGTGCGCGTGTATATGGAAGTACATTGGTATCCACGATAATTCCAGTTATAATCGATTTGTTAAGTTGAAAGGATTTGATAAATTTAAGATCTGTTGTAACCAGAAACTTGATTGATGGCTTTCTTTTTAGCGGAAGTCACATTCCGCTTACAAATGGGAGGTAACGTAGGAATACTGTAGAAAAACGGACCTCGACGTTTCGCGTACAACCTTAAAAACATTTTCATGTTTTTAATTACATATTTGAACTTATTCGTTCATAACAAAAACTTATAATAATTTTCATGTGTTGTTTAGAAACTTAGTAATGACATGAAAGAAAACCTATCAAATGGCGCAAACTAAAAAATAATTGCCATTCTCCAAAAAAAATGGGTTTTACCGGACATGAAACGCTAGGTTGTGTTAGAGTTATTTTTACATAGAAAAGATAATCTTGTTTACGTTTTAATCAAAATACGTAGCTTGTAATAAGACATTACTGATAAAATTGGAAGCTTCATAGGTAAATGTCTTGATCCCACTTTATGCATAGTAAATCTTTTCTATACCAAACTGAATTGGGTGATGGGCTTATGGAGAAATGTGCGAAGGTTGCTTGGCATTCTTATACCATACGTTTTGTCGTATGGTGAGGTGTATATTTTTAAATGGTTGTTTAAACTTATTTGTGTCTTTACGTGGCACACTAATATTTAAAAGAATAAACGAATAAAATGCAGACAGACAGAATTTACTACGACGTAATATAATTCACGTTTTACGTAGAAAAAGATTTTAGAGACCGTTTTCATTCCTTAGGGTTGACGCTAGTTTGTTTAGTCTGTGCTCTTAAGAAAACGAGCTGTGTTAGAAATTTTACTGTATTTATACAAATTTACAAATCGCATGGAACATTCAGCTTAGCTGGCTTTGTTTCAAGCACCTGCTTAATTAATACTAATAATAGGTATTCCTCTTTCGTTTAATACGGATATAAGTTTTCTTAAAAACTAAGTGACCTTTCGCTTTAATTAGCGGGTAAATTATCTCATCTTTTACAGTCTATTGGGGGTTTTAATACCGCAAAGAATAATCATTTGTCAAAATTAAAAGTTCAAAATGGCGGATCAAAAATGGGGAATTATCGTGTTTAAAAACCGATATGACCCAAATTCAGGTATTGTGGGCTTTGAAGTTATTTGTTTATATATATATATATATATATATATATATATATATATATATATAGATAAATTATGAATAATGAGATGAGATGATTCTAACATGGGATAGATAATTATATAATAATTTTGTAGTATAATGTTTAATGATGTAATATTTTGATAATATATTTCATCTTAAGGCTAGTAATAATTTCTACGGCTAGAATTAAAAATCGGTAGAACAATGAGACTCATCTAACAGGGGATAGGGATCATTGAAAATTTAGAAGGAACCTGCCTTTAATATTATAAAACAAACTATCATGAAATTGAATTAAATTATTTGTTTGACTACAATAACCATAGTTAACATGACCAAGATACATTAAGGTAATGTCCTATTTAATTTAAAAAATCTTAATTGATTAAATAAATTGGATTATAATCTTTATTTCGCATAGATATCTCTGTTAGACCCTGTACATAACAAATTCTTTTAAAAATATATGTGAGCATGCGCAGCGAATACGCCACCATATGATTTATCATAAAGAAAAGTGAAATTTGACACACCAGTAAGTATAAAGATGTTTGATTAATAAAAACCCAATTATCAAGAAAACATTTAAATTTCTAGAACAAATAACATTCCCTTTTAACATGCATACTTGTTGTTGCACATCATTGTTATTACAAAGGATATAAATTGTGAACATAACAATATAGTATCAATGTCAACAAAGTACTTACATATTTGTCCTTCTTTTCGTGGGTAACTGCTGCACATGACGATTGTAAACACCAGCTGCTGCAATCTGCTATTCTGCCTCTCGAACATCCAAAGTTTTCTTTAAGATACTCAGCTTATTCACTTCGGTAAGTTTCACTATTAATATTAGAATGTTGACGAATCTTTGTTTTAGGTTTATTGCTTCTTTAATAAATTACATTCAAAAGTAAATTTTGAATGAGCATGGAATATGGATGGTTGTCGTAAATTAAACACTTTTTAATAAACAAGGTGTATAATGAAATTAACTTATGGACACCACAATTTAGTGTGCACATCAACATATACGATTCACATTTAAATAAACAAAGTCGAAACGGCAGAAATATTTTTATAACTGAACGAAACTTCCGAAATATGGTTCGAAAAGGTAAACTAACCTTATTTAAAATTATTTCACGAACAAAAGACTATCACTTGTTTCATGATCACTTCCGAAACTAAACCGCTCTTTATTATATTCCCGATGTGATTTAATTTTGTTTAAAATTATATTTTCAAAAACATTTCGCAACAGCTTACTCTGGCAAGTTGTTGCAAAAGTTGAAAATCAAGAGATCAAGAGAAGCTGAAAACGCTTGTATTTATATCTTTTTACTCGACAACCAAATTTTTCGAATGTTTCATTAGTTACGAGAAATATTTGCTTAATTCCTATTGGTTAAAACAATTCTTAAATTACGAAAATTTTTAAAACCTTATAACTTTCTTCCTGTTTAACATTTCTTAAATCTAAAAACATTTCCAAAATCTCCATAATTTTCTCTAAATTTTGAGATCAAACATGATCTAAATCGGACACTTAATAACTATGTTGATTTTACCCTTATTTATTGAATTTAAACTAATTCTATGCAATTTACAGGCTTGAAAATTACCTCCACATGAATAGGGAAGCTACTGCACCTAATATACATCTCAAACATGCCTGCGGCCAATTTGAAAGGAAAAATTCTTAAATCTATCAAAATTCTTACAAACTAAAATTAACAAAATTGGACATAAATATAAGGAATTACAACATAAAATTGAGGCTACCTTACTATTTTTGCCTCTACTAATTTATTTTATAGGAATTGTCTCAATTAAAATTACTTTTCACAAAAATTGTATGTTCGAAGATATGACATAACCTCATATTGTCTCTATCAAATTAATGTTAAATTTCACATTTTTAAGCACAATAACTGTTAATGTACGTGTTTAAAATTATTGTTTAAGTTACAAATTAGTTTATTTAATCACTTTTGTAGGTTGATAAGTTCTCCTACGACTAGTGTCGGAATGTTGTCATACACTAGTTGTGATGAACTGTAGAATTAAACACAATAATTCCAGATCTACTGCATGATTCATGTTATATAGTCACCCACTAATGTGCTTGTTCTGTTTTTTCATAAGTTTTGCACTATTATGAGTTTAACGCACAAATACGAATGTTCTCACAAATCTCGGCTGCGCACATGTAAATTGCGACATTGATACCAGCCTATCTCTAATTGTAACATTATTTTTGTCAACCACAACCTGTATTACATGTCGTTAGGGAATATTGTTTAATATAAACTTATAAACTAAAAGAAAACTGAATTAACTGAAAAACGAAAACAAACATCCCCTATACTTTTATGTACTGTGTTGTCTATTACTAAAATTACCATTATTAACACAACATTAAGAAAATATCTTAAATTTCTCAAACACCTCAATGTTTATTAATCACCTTATTCTACAATTATTTAAGGAAATGTACCATTTTCGTACAAACTAAAGTAAAACTTCACTATGGAAATTACATAGCTACTTGCACGTAATTAGATTCATCTCAATATATATATGGTTCTGCAATGTTATCCCAGAACTCTGCTGTGAAAATCTTTGTTCAGATCGCATGATGCTAAAGGAAAACAAAAATTTGTGATCAGCGGCGATCACTTCTTTGTTATATGTTTATTATAAAAAGAAAGCAAAAACTCATGAGTAATAGCAAATACCCCAAGAAAATGCTTAGAGTAAAAGGTCGGAGTGTGACCATCTACTCCAATTTGTATAAATAATGATTTGTTTATACTCAGGAGGCTTTGCTGAAACAAAATGAGTATCTTCGCGTCGCGTGATTGTTAAACCTGACGAGTCTCGCATAAATTGTTGTAGCTCGTGTTGCGTCTGTAATTGTAATTAAAATGTCTTCAGACGAGTTAGTAGTGTACGTTGTAGAAGTTCATCTTCTAATTGGTAGTCTTCGCCGTTTTGATAATTGTCGTCTGGTTCTGCATTATATTCAAAATCAGCATCTGCCAAGTATTTGGCAATATTGTGAAGTACGATACAACAAATGACTGAAGCAACTTTTTGTAATTTAACTCGGCACATATATTTACAACGGAAAACCTGCGCTTAAGTTGGCCAAAGCATCTTTCAATTTTCACTCTTTCTTTCTTAAACAATCTGTTGTAGGCATGTTTAGATACGTTATTGGGGTTTCTAAATGGTATCATAACCACGGTTCTAATCCATATCCATAATCGCCCAGTAATACTGCACCAGGAAACTGTTGCTTAATTACACGTATATCAGAGTTCCGCCAAATTCTAGTGTCATGTACAGAACCCGGCCAACTTACATAAAGTAAAGTTTCCTAATGAGTTGTATCATGCATGTTGCCTGCACATTTAAAGTTGCCAATCCCTATCTGTACATGTATTCATCACCGTGTTGATTCGGTTTCAAAATCTGAACGTGTGTGCAATCAATTACACCAATAGCACTGGGAAACAGACATTTTTCTTGCCATGCCTACTGTGCTTCATTTACTTTGGGCAATGTTGACAGAAATTTGATCCACAAATGGGCCTTTTCAATTGTTTTGTTCATAACAGATGAAATCGTTTTTGAAACTGTCGACTGATCGATTCCGAGTTCCTCTGCAACCCCGTCTGAAATCCAGGATTTGCCATTTTATGGTTTCAAGAAAGGGCGCGTCCTCTTATTTCATGATTTTCTCCCAAAAGGTAGGTTACCACCCAATATAAGTTGTCCTCTTCAAATCGGTAAAGAGATTTAGAATCTCGCCTATTAGCTTCTCTTCGTACTTTGTATTGCTTCTGTGCACGAAATTCACGAACTCCGCCATTTTATAAGCTCATGATAAGATGAATCTAATACTAACAAGATGAAAAAAATTTAGAGCAATTGCTCAAGGTAGTAAGCAAAACCTTTATTTTATTCATAACAAGTTGAGAAAATACTTAAATGTGAGTAGATGCTCATGCTTATTATACAGTTTTGATCAAAACCCTTTACTTACATTTTTATTCATAAAATATATAGCATATCAGTAGTATACGGACACCACCCCCTCCACTTTTTTTACGTCACAAGTTCCGCCTTCTGGGACACCTCACATTTCACTTTTTAATATGCCCACGTGGGGATCGTATTTTTCACCCCTATGGTTTTTTTCGGAGGGCATTTGTCACCATTTATTTTCACCCTACTTAGAGTCCTTTTGGTTGTGTTAAGAACCTTCTTTATGGCTTCTTTTCGGAGACTATTTTCAACCCTTGATAGAATTTTCACCCTAATTTGATTGTATTAAGAGCCTCTTTGCCAGTTTACCCCCTGGAGGGTAGGAAAATTCGTGCGCATGCAATGTTCTAATAAGGGGCCCTAATGCTTCCTCATAAGACAGCTATAAGAACCTGTGTTACGTCTGAGCCCTCTTGTCGTAGCCCCTTAGACATTATAATTAGATATACATCGAACTATTATTGTTAATGCACGATGTGCGTGCTGGTTTTAGTAAATATTTAAAAGACAGCAACAAATACGGTTATCTTGATGGAGATAAGCATGATAAACAGAGTAGAATATACCTGTGATTGCAGATTTTTTTTCACCTAGTATTTAAGTTGTGATGATAACAGAATACTCTTTAGTATCGGTTAGCGTTTCGATATGGAAGGTCAGTTTAAGCATCCCTTTTCTGAAATAGTATCGGGGCTATCTGGTTGTGGGAAATCGTTGATTTTCTAAAAAATATCGAAACTGTCTGCGATACAGCTTTTGAAAAACTTATCTGGTTTTACGGGGAATGGCAGCCATTATTCAAAGATCTCTTAGTGGATTTTCAGAAAGGATTACCTGATATGGAAGAGTTTGACGGTGAAAAACCTGCCTTAATAATAATTGATGATCTAATGCATGAGACTAACGGTTCGGTGGTTGATATTTTTACTAGCGGTTGTCATCATAGAAATTTAACCGATTTTTTTCTTAACTCAAAACATACTTCATCAAGGACGTGGACCGTGAGATAGCTCTCTCAATGCTTATTGCATAATCTTGTTTAAGAATCCACGTGATAGAGCTCAGATACAGCATTTAGCAAGGCAGCTTTCACCTGACAACCCAAAATTTTAGAGGCTGCGTACCAAGATGGCACTTCTAAGCGGCACGGATATTTATTGTTCGATTTAAAACAGAATACACCGGATGTGCTACGCGATAGGTCAAACATATTCGAGCCTCAAGGTATCTGCCAAGTATACATAGCGAAAAATGGGTTGAAGCCTCACAGTCATAAAGATTACATTATATATGATGCTTGACGCTTTAACCCAAAACACCGATATTCTGCACGAATTAGATTAAGTAAAGTTCAGCGTGACGCTTTATTGAAATGTCTGGATAGTAAGCAGGTGGAATGCATTTGCGAGTGTACGCATAACATTTTAAAAGGTCGTGTACCTCTGTCAGCTGAACAGAAGCAGCGATTCTCTCAACATAAGCACACTTTAAGGCGGCTGGCACAGAGAGGTGAATCTATAAAAAAGAAGAAACATTTTCTCGTACAGAAGGGCAGCGCATTTCTACCGCTCCTGTTAGGACCATTGCTTGGCGGAATTCTGGGTAATTTGTTTCAATAACTATGGACCACAATCTGAAGAAGATGATTAATCTACCTATGGATTTTATACAGCGTCTGCAAACACCAGATGTCACGCAAAACAACATATTAACGCAGTTGGGTAACGACATGGATAAACTATTAAAAACCAAAATGACCGACCATGACAAATGGCAGCAGTACAATCAGGTGCTTCAAAGATATCTACATTTTTCCAATCAGTTACGTCAACCCGCTAGTATAACAATCAGCGGTGATGATGAAGATGATATTAGGGGTTCACCGAAACGCAAAGGTCTGGCAGACGACGAGGTATTATCAACACTGACTGTTTCATACAGGAAGAAAGGCGCTGATTTCATGCGTATTCCGAATGCGGTCGGTGATGTATTTTGGGATAAAAGGGGTACTGTCACAATAAAAGGTGAGACATCTCTCATTATCGATCTGGTTCACGAGACGTTAAGACAGCGAAAAACTACGAACCCACACGGCTGGCGACAATTTGTGACGTACATTAAAGAAATAAATATACCACGAGGGTTTATCGGAAATACTCGAAGACGTGATGCTACTGTATCACCTAACATTGAACCGAGCTTCACAACTATAGGTGAGAATTACGACGCCGCTAGTGAATCAAGGAAAACCCCGCGAAGATCCTTTCGAAGAAGAAGCCTTTCACTAGAATGGGATACGTGGAGGACATAACATGGATGCTGTATACTGCAGAACATCCGGGGGGTTTGCGGGTATAACACCTTTAGTCAATGCTGTAAAGGGTAGATACGGTGAAGTGAAAAAATGGCTGCAGCCTCAGGAGGCTTATACGATTCATAAACCTGCCAGAAAAGAATTTCCGCCAAATAAATATATGGTGAGCAACATTTACGAGCTGTGGCAAGCGGATCTTTGAGATATGCGAACTTTAAGTAAATACAATAGTGGATACTACATACTAACGGTTATTGATGTGTTTAGCAAGAGGACCTGGGCGAGAGTTCTTAAAACGAAGACAGCAGCATCTGTAATTGAAGCATTCACCGATATTTTTAAGGAAGGTAATAATACACAGGAAAATCTAAAGACGGATAAAGGCAAGGAGTGTGTGGTGGTCAGTGCACAAAACTTTTTCAAGAAACAAAATATCAATTTCTATGTAACAGATAACCCTGATGTAAAAGCATCTGCAGTTGAAAAATTTAATAAAACATTGAAAACAATGATGTGGCGTTATTTCACCTACAGATAAAATGAGGGTTCGGGCTTTAAAAAAGTACGTCTGGCCGATAATAACCAGTCTCTACAGACAGCTGTTGCCGCTAAGAAGAAGAAACCTTCTTACGACGATATATTTTCAAGATAATGGCTTTTCTACATACTCAATCATATGAATGCGTCAAGTCTGAATTGGATTTGTTCGCTTTAGCGTGGACGCAGACAAGTATCGAGGGTGGTGAATGGATATTTTACAAGCTCTTATCAGCTCTTAGTGATGACGATCCAATTGTAGTGCCCGAAAATGGAAATGATTACATAGATTTAAGTCAGACCATGTTGTACATCACAGCTAAAGTTCTAAAGCAAGATGATACATCACTTTCTGATGCGGATGTTGTATCACCGGTAAACAATTGGATGCATTCGCTTTTCTCACAAGTGAAGGTTTACTTAAATCAGAAAATGGTGCCACAACCAAACAACACCTATGCTTACAGCGCATATATCGATACGTTGCTAAATTATGGAAAGGAGGCCAAGAGTTTACATTTAGTTTGTACCTTATGGCACAATGATATAGCTGAGCAGATGAATACATTGGGAAAAGCAAATAACGGTTTCTCGAAACGTCAAGTACTTAAAGCGAAGAGCAAACCAATCTAGATGATTGGTCACGTGCACTCGGATGTGTTTAATCAAGAAAAGTTTCTCATAAGCGGAGTTGAATTAAAAGATAAATTTGTACGATCAAGAGACGCCTATGGTATATTGGCGGAGCACGGTTCAAATTACAAGACTCGAATTATGGACGCTAGTTTACTGGTGAGACGTATAGTCAACCCCACCATTCTAATTGCAGACGCTAAAGCTTTAGAAACAACTGCAGCAAAATATCCTGTTACAAGGACCGACGTAAAAGTGTTAACTATACCTACAGGCATACGGCGAAAATCATTGTATAATATCTTTCTTGATCAGTTACCGAAACGATGCATCGTAGGTTTTGTCGCAAATACAGCCTTCAACGGTGATTACCCCTCAAATTCATTGAATTTTCATCACAGCAATATTAATTACATGTCGTTATATATTTACAGCCAACGAATTCCTTCGAAGGCCTTTCAACCAGACTTTACAGCTAATGGTTTATATATAAATATGTAATTATCCTCCGGTACGGGTATTCATTTTTTTAATGAGGGCAACGATATATCGAAAAGCGATTACCCCAACGGTTACTGTTTAATTGCCTTCGACCTAACCCATGATTTGTCGACAAATGCTGGAACACTCTGGAATTTAGTTGGAAACGGTTCCTTTCGCCTAGAAGTCGGCTTTGAAGAAGCTCTCGTAGAAATCGTTAACTGTTTGGTGTACGCCGAATTCGATAATGTGATTGAGATCGATAAACATCGGAATGTGGTCGTGGATTTCGCCTGTTAAAAGGGACAGCTCTAGATTACAAACTTCAGTATCCAGCAGCAAGTGAAAGAAGATAGACGCATACTTGGACGTACAAGGGTTTAGATGTGTTGATAACGAATTCATACCGAAAGAAATGGCCGTGACTACAAATCATGGTTCGTTACTGCTTATGCTGATAAAGTCACCTCGAGATTATTTTATATCAAAGCCCATGTCAAGACAGATAAGGTATTAGAGGATAAATGTCACGGCTCGAAATGGCGGTCAGGGTATGTGCCATACAACGATTTCCAAGAGGAGCTGATAGAACTCTGCAACCCTTTAACAAAATTCACGTTCAGGGTAGTAAAAAACAACAGTTTTTATGATTCCTTAACAAACCAATACTAAACTTGGACGAGATTGGCTGTTCGTCGATTAAAAAATTGAAAAAGGAAGCAAAGGCGTATAGTTGTCTAAACCATAAGATCGAGTAGTCTATGTGTACTCTAGAAAACGCATTACTACTGCAAGACTGGGCGCATACCAACTCCTAAGATGTATGCGGTACAAGTGTTGAAATGTTTGAAATCGATCCCCAGCCACAAGAATGCGTTTCGTCTTGTACGTGCTTATAATCAGCCCCCGCGACACGCACCTAGACCTTGTGCAATTATTGTGAACACGGATCTAGCAAACAAACCAGGTCAGTATTGGACTGCTATCTACATTGACGAGAATGGTAACGGGGAATATTTTGACTCCGTTGGACTACCCTCGCTAGGTTACCATTTACGTTTCCCTGAGAACAATTCTAGATGGTTCCTCTACAACAAAACGACGCTACAGGGTTACCATTCGGATGTGTGTGGACTTTATACGATAATGTTCTTGAATTTTAGAATAAATAATTTACCAATGCTTGATTTCGCAAATAAGTGTTTCACTACATGTTTGGTTATAAATGATGAGATAATCCAGTTACTGTATACTGCTTGTTTTTTAACCATTCTACTCTGATAAATAAATGCGTTTTTAGTAGTTTTGTTGTTTTAATTAAGAGTTCCGTAACAAGTTCAGTGCATGATCAACTTCTATTGCAAAAAAATTTTCGGTGAAAAAAATCTGCAATCACAAGTATATTCTACTCTGTTTTAGCGTGTTTAGCTCCATCAAGATAACCCTATTTTGTTGTTGTTTTTTAAATATTTACTAAAAGCCAGCACGCGCATCGTGCATTAACAGTAACAGTTTGATTATATCTAATTTATGTCTACTAATTACCTGCTTACTTAATTACTACTCATTTATTTATTTTAAAGTAATTTGTGTGTGTATGTGTGTGAGTAATTGAACACACAAATAAATCAGGTATAATTTTCAAATGTAAAGCTTCTGATCGCTTAGATAGAGAATCTGCCTGTATAAAACGCTAGGGTAGAAAATGTTAATTATTTCACCTAATATTTATACCTTAATGTTTTTTGCAGCAGCAAATTTTTAAAATATTTGTAAGCACATTAATTAAGACGATGTTGACGGCTCATTGCTACTTTCCAATTCATAATGAAATTTTATAACTGTTTAATAATAATAAACGCATTCCATAAAAATAGTTTTACCATATAGGTGAAATCTTTTAAATGTATGTTGTAAATAACAAAACATCGTTTTATATAAATGCATATAAGGTGGCTCTAAGTAGTCTGCAAAAGGGAAAGGTAAATACGAGTTGCAGTAAGGTGATAGAGATAATTAGGTTTGTATATTTACATTCTAAATTACTTAATGATGGGATAAACCAATAGCCAGTTTTATATCAACTATTCATAAGTAAAGACACAAAACGGTTTTAGTAAATTGTATAAAATATTTCAATATTTAGTTTAGTTCTCCAACACAGTTATTATTAAAACGTTCGAAAGAAAAAACACATTTGAAGGTATGCGTATTATTTTTAATATCTATTATACTTGATGCTGTTCACAAAAATGCCAATGAAGATTTTAATGTGTTATTATAGGAGGCTGTCGTAAACCAACCAACTCTGCATCAGCTCTTTTTATACTCGATCTCTACTAATTGTTTAGTTAATTAGGTAAAGGTGTGACTGTTACGCTATTTTTTAATAAATTAATTAATAGCATTATGCGGTACGCATTTGTCGGTTTTAAACTTCATAGTTATTGATTCGCATGTAATAATAAACCATTAAAACCTTTGTCTTTTACTTCCGTTATAGCAAGTTGGTATTTTGAACTGTAACTGATTTTGGGCAAGCAAGCTTTAATTACTTAAACCAAATCAGTATTTTTTGAACTGTAAGTTGGGTTTCGTAAACTGTAAGGTATGATCTGGTTTTATTGAGATTGATTTAGTTGATTGATTGATTGAGATTGGTCTGATTTATTGATTTGTTTGTTTGAGAAAAATCCGAGAGAGAAATGGATAAACGAGAGAGAGAGAAAGAGAGAAGCGGACTATTGCAGAAAATGTTCATTCTGTATTTAGGTTGAAAATCAAGGGTTGAAAATGCCCTCCGAAAAGAAACCACAGCAGTCAAAAAATACGATCCCCGCGTGGTCATATAAAAAAGTGAAAAGTGAGGTGTCCCAGAGGGCCGGACTTGTGACTTAAAAAAAGTGGAGGGGATGGTGCCCCGTTACTACTCATATCCTTCAAGTTTTGCTAGTGAAAGGTTTTGCTCACTTTTATTCTTACGGCCCATGTCTCTTATTTCTAATTAACTTGTTTACTTTCAGGTCAGCGCGCTTTCTCTTTTTTAACTGTAAACATCGTCATAATTGTAGCTGTGTCCTTTTCTTGTTTTGAGGGCTTGAGAAGAGCAAAACATGTGGTACCATTTTAAAGTTTCGTTGCTAACCACACGCCCACGCGCGGTGACATAATACACAATGAGCGTTAACGATACAAGAAAAAAGTCATGTTCTGCTACACTGAAACATTTTCTATATGCTAATTGGAATCTACATATTTAATTTACAATTAGTTTATTAGTTCAATTTTGAACACTTTAACTGATTATAATAAATGTGCCAGCGGGAAAGTTAGTTTACTGATTTTATTTTAATTATTGTATAAAGATATTCCAAGAAATAAAACGAAATAATTGCTAATGATAACATCATAAGTTTTTATTTAATCGATAATTCTATTGGAACAAGCTTGAAATATTATCAATTTTTATAATAATAATTTAAAATAAGGTCAAATGAGTGCTGTTAGTCATCTTAGTATATAAAGATAAATATTTTGATTTTAATGTTTAAGCAAAAAATCGTATAGGAATTTGTCATCACTTTAGATTAATAGATAATATCAGGAGACAGGTACCTGTTGTTGGTATGTAAAAAATGAAAAAAGATAAGGAGATCAAAGTCGACCAATATGATTCACATTTTAGTTATTTTAGTATCTTCTTATGGAGGCTACATTAACTACATATTGAGATGTTTTAGTTGTCAAGGCACTGAGCGTACAAAACGATTATTTGAAACACGGCGCTTTAATAATGTAATAGTCATTATCTTCACAAATATTAGGGAACTACTTACTCTCTATGTTATGATTAGTGAAATTATCAAATATCAGATTATAGTGAATTGTTGATTAAAATGTACTTATGTATTAAACCATAACTAATAATACTTTTATATCACCTTGAACGAATTGTATTGTATAAAAAACGTGATATGGGATAGTATATACCCGATTTTAACTCAAATGGAATGCGTGTAAGTACTAAAGTTTACAATGTTTAATATTATAAACTTTGAAAATGAAAAAATATCTAACGTAGTATTGTTCTATCAATTTGTAATCATTAAAACCTTGACCAATACAATTTTTAAATTACCTAGTATAAATCTCGATCATCACCATAGCCATGCACTGCGTAACGTGTTCAGAAAATGTATGTTTACTAACCCAATTAAGTTATAATTCATTGGTGAAACACTAAATTGTACGTTGGAATAGTATGCTTTAGACAGTGATCTAACAGGGCTTGAATGATTAACATTTGTGTGGCATATTAAGTTACAATAGACCGCTCACATCTAGTGATAAAGCAAATACAACAAATTGAAGTGCATAATTATCTAGGAATTTAGCAAACCATTAAAATGGAACACTTAAAGTGAGACTTTGCCACGAATTCAACAGAAAGCTGTAACATATAACGATCAACACTTGCCTTTCTATTATAACCTACTCATGGCATAATAAATTGCGAAGGCAAAAAACTCAACGATATTGACAGTAGTACCCCGGCACTTGCGCCGCCATCTTGGATTTTGACGTCACAAGCCCGCCCACGTGGGGGACCGGTTTTTCCACCCTTATTTTTACACGCTTACGTGTAGGACGTGTTTTTTCACCCCTATTTTTGCACATCCACGTGAGAGACCGCATTTTCAACCCTAATTTTTTACACACCCTCGTGTGAGACCGGATTTTCCACCCTTATTTTTACACGCTTACGTATAGGACGTGTATTTTCACCCCTATTTTTGTACATCCACGTGTGAGACCGGATTTTCCACCCTTATTTTACACGCTTATGTGTAGGGCGTATTTTTCACCCTATTTTGCACATCCACGTGTGAGCCCGTATTTTCAACCCATATTTTTATATACCCTCGTGTGAGACCGTATCCTTTCTTTTCGAAGGCCCTTTTTAACCCTAATTATTTTTACTCGCTCACGTATAGGACGTATTTTCACCCTATTTTTACATCCACGTGTGAGACCGTGTTTTCAACCCTAATTATTTTTACTCGCATACGTGAAGGACTGTATTACCCTTATTTTTATGATTTCTTTGGGGTTAAACCTTATGGCTGTATTAAGGACCTTTTGACAGCTAGGACTTTTGCTAACGCGAGGACAGGGGTGGGGCTGGTCTTGGCTTAGAACTGTATTTAGGATTGGAGCTTAGGGTGGGGCTGGTCTAGGGTTAATCTTAGGGTTATTTGGTGGTATTAAGGATCTTCTGGCTATATTAAGAACAGTGCCCCTGGAGGTTAGGCAAATGCACGCATACAATGTTGGAAATTGCATAATTAATAAGATATTATTATTAAATTATCGACCCTATTGCTTTAAAATGGCCACATGCTAATGGATGATCTTTTACCAAAAATGTTGTATTTCTAATAAGGAGGTTCTTGTGCGACACGTGTAGGGCTTCGCAACTTGTTCTCAGGCCTTCGCCCCCTGGCTGGAAGTGGTATGGGAACCCTAACCTTATAAGACAAGTGTAGAGCTTAGCCCTATCGTGGCCCCTTGGTGCAATTATATGTAGGTTCTAACTTATTCTTACAGCTGTAGGCCTTCGCCCTATCATACAAAAATTGTATTCTAATAAGGGGGTTCTTGTAAGGCAGGACTTGTATCAGGGTCTGCGCCCTGGCCCCTTTGAGTTAAAATTGATTTAAGTGCCATCTAGCGGCGTAAAGACTAATGAACATTTTCTATAACAGAAGCTGATGATGCACACCTCTCCAGCTCTATGCTGTTTCCTGCTCCTCTCTTTCTCACACACTCACAAACGAATCAATTAATTAGTCAATCTCAAACAAATCCGTTCGATCATCAGATAAAACTCAATCAATCAACCGAAATTATGTCTTACAGTTAGCGGTAAATAGATTACAGTTCAAACTGAATGCATTAAAGTGTAATTCAATATGACGTGAAATAATAAATAATTTTTACCCTAATGGAATGATGCTTTATGTATAGGCAGATCCTCTAAACAGCCACCACCTATACATTAGGAACATCATATCTGATTTATTTGCATGTTTAATTACATACACACAAAACTATTTCATTGTAACGTGTTCATTAACAGCTGTAAAACCCGTTAAAAGTACTAATTACTTATATATAACATAGAGTTAAATTAAAATTAACATGTTTTAAGAATATCAGGTTGATATAACGGAAATAAAAGGCAAAAGGTTTTAATGGTTTATTATTATACATGAATTAACAATAACTATAAGTTTAAAAACCGTGCGTACCTACTATTTTGTAGAGTTGATCTTATGTCGTTATCCTATAAGCATGATAATACATTTTTAAAAATCTTTATAGGCATTTTTGTTAACAATATCAGGTAAAAAAACATAGATTAAAAATAATACGCTCACCTTTAGAAGTTTTTCTTCAATATGCTAAACTGAATTTTTATACTACGTACTTCACTAAAACATGCTTTGTGAATGGCTATAAACAGCCCATTACATATCGGACATTAACTATTTAGAAAGTAATACAGAAAAACCTGAATTCGTATTTAATAATTATGTTGTACTTACAGAAATTTACATTCAAAAACACAAATATTTTAAAAACGTCTAATACCACTAATGTTGCATCATAATAATAAAAACTCATTATACAGTGATTACATATTAAATACTTAAAATATGTAACTTTATACGACGTCTATTATTACATAGAGATGGGATTATTCTTAAATTTAATTGATTTCGTTCCTACAACCGTTCGAAATCTTGCTTCTTCTGCGATATCAAAAAAGCTATACTAGTGATACATTAAGTAAGTATAATAGCGGATACAGCTACATTGCTAACGATTATTGATGTTTTTTGCATGAGACAGCCTCGCAAGGTATTTTTTAAGAAAAGCTATACACATCTCACGAGATCAAACGAGATTTTGAGATACAATCGCCTCATCATCTGCACCTTGAACGATTATATTGTAACCTATAAAGCAAGCTAATAACCCTAATAGTTTATTAGACATTATTACATGGACACGAGGTTAGCTCTAAATTAAATGATTTCAACGCCGCTCTGGGAATGCTGTACACTTAAAACCTTTAAGTCTGCTGCGAAGTTGTACCGTATTCACTTTCTTCAATTTTATCTGCACTCTGTTTCGAGGCTGTAGTACGTTTTCTAATACATAAACAGAATCTTCAATACTGTGATACGTGTAGTAGCAAAACACATTAGCTAGTTAGTTTCACCTCTATATTACTTTACATGCAAGTCTGATCTTATCATAAATAAATACATCTGTCAAAAAAGCTAATTAAACATAACTCCACGGCCAGGGTATAGCAAGCAACGCTTCCAATTATAGCTCTTAGTCAACACAATAGGGCCTACAACTACATACAATCGACTAGCACTGCTTAGCACGAGGATCAAACGAAAAACACGCACCCACGTAAGCACACGTTCGCACACGCAAGCTCGCACGTACGATCGCACGTACGCATGCACGTGCGAGCGCTCGTACGTACGCACGCACGCTCTCACGAACGTACGCACGCTCGCACGTACGCACGCTCACACGTACGCGCGTTCGCACGACCGTACGTACGCTCGCACGCACGCACGGATGTGCACACACACACACACACACACACACACACACACACACACCACGAGAGACGCGAAAACACGATAAAGCGAAAAACTTGTAAACTTGCAAACATGAATCAAGACGATGGAGCACCGCTAGGAAAAAAAAACAGGTTTATTAACAAAACCGAAGGAAAGCTTAACGTTTTGAAAATATATTATTATTATTATTATAAACAAAAATACATCATTATTATTTAATAACATGCTTTATCGGTTTTCTTCTTCTTCTTGAACCGTGAGTCGTCCTTATCATCATCATCATGATTTTGAGATTTGCCCTTCTCCCCTACCTCATAGCTCTTCTTTCTCTTCTGTGAACCATCATCTTGGATGTGAGATACACCCAGCTCAACCACGTCATCGCTTTCATCATTATCTTGAACGGTTATGTTGTAATAGTTTATTAACAAGTCAGTAAAATCTCTAATGTCAGCTGACGGCGTCTTAGGAGAAAATGCCTCGACCATAAAAGAGGCGTTTAGATTTATAAACATATCCCAGGGTCTATGTTAGAGTGTGGTTAGGTCAATACTTCAGACATCCCCGAAGATGTCCGATTCTACCCGAACATTGACGAGCACGCTTACGCACAAGACCAAAGGCTAGCTGCGTTCTAGCGTCTTAGGAGAAAACAGCTCGATCATAAAAGAGGCGTTTAGATTTATAAACATGCCCCAGGGCTATGTTAGAGTGTGGTTAGGTCAATACCTCAGACATCCCCCGAAGATGTCCGATTCTACCCGAACATTGACGAGCACACTTGCGCATAGGACCAAAGGCTAGCTGCGTTCTGGCGTCTTAGGAGAAAATATCTCGACCATAAAAGAGGCGTTTAGATTTTATAAACATGCCCCGAGGGACTATGTTAGAGTGTGGTTAGGTTAATACTTCAGACATCCCCCGAAGATGTCCGATTCTACCCGAACATTGACGAGCACGCTTACGCACAAGACCAAAGGCTAGCTGCGTTCTCGTCTCTCGTGTGTTTCGCTCTTTAAAGTGTAACTGTCATCGAGTGAGCATTACTATAATGTATTCTCCTGTTTATGAGCCAACATCAGCTGACATTAGAGATTTTACTGACTTGTTAATAAACTATTACAACATAACCATTCAAGATAATGATGAAAGCGATGACGTGGTTGAGCTGGGTGTATCTCACATCCAAGATGATGGTTCACAGAAGAGAAAGAAGAGCTATGAGGTAGGGGAGAAGGGCAAATCTCAAAATCATGATGATGATGATAAGGACGACTCACGGTTCAAGAAGAAGAAGAAAACCGATAAAGCATGTTATTAAATAATAATGATGTATTGTTGTTATAATAATAATAATAATAATATATTTTCAAAACGTTAAGCTTTCCTTCGGTTTTGTTAATAAACCTGTTTTTTTCTAGCGGTGCTCCATCGTCTTGATTCATGTTTGCAAGTTTACAAGTTTTTCGCTTTAGCGTGTTTTCGCGCTCTCTCTCGTGTGTGTGTGTGTGTGTGTGTGTGTGTGTGTGTGTGTGTGTGTGCACATACGCGTGCGTGCGAGCGTACGACGGTCGTGCGAACGCGCGTACGTGTGAGCGTGCGTACGTGCGAGCGTGCGTACGTTCGTGAGAGCGTGCGTGCGTACGTACGAGCGCTCGCACGTGCATGCGTACGTGCGATCGTACGTGCGAGCTTGCGTGTGTGCGAACGTGTGTGCTTACGTGGGTGCGTGTTTTTTCGTTTGATCCTCGTGCTGAAGCAGTGCTAGTCGATTGTATGTAGTTGTAGGCCCTATTGTGTTGACTAAGAGCTATAATTGGAAGCGTTGCTTGCTATACCCTGGCCGTGGAGTTATGTTTAATTAGCTTTTTTGACAGATGTATTTATTTATGATAAGATCAGGCTTGCATGTAAAGTAATATAGAGGTGAAACTAACTAGCTAATGTGTTTTGCTGCTACACGTATCACAGTATTGAAGATTCTGTTTATGTATTAGAAAAACGTACTACAGCCTCGAAACAGAGTGCAGATAAAATTGAAGAAAGTGAATACGGTACAACTTCGACTAGCAGACTTAAAGGTTTTAAGTGTACAGCATTCCCAGAGCGGCGTTGAAATCATTTAATTTAGAGCTAACCTCGTGTCCATGTAATAATGTCTAATAAACTATTAGGGTTATTAGCTTGCTTTATAGGTTACAATATAATCGTTCAAGGTGCAGATGATGAGGCGATTGTATCTCAAAATCTCGTTTGATCTCGTGAGATGTGTATAGCTTTTCTTAAAAAATACCTTGCGAGGCTGTCTCATTCAAAAAATCTCATGCAAAAAACATCAATAATCGTTAGCAATGTAGCTGTATCCGCTATTATACTTACTTAATGTATCACTAGTATAGCTTTTTTGATATCGCGAGAAGAAGCAAGATTTCGAACGGTTGTAGGAACGAAATCAATTAAATTTAAGAATAATCCCATCTCTATGTAATAATAGACGTCGTATAAAGTTACATATTTTAAGTATTTAATATGTAATCACTGTATAATGAGTTTTTATTATTATGATGCAACATTAGTGGTATTAGACGTTTTTTAAATATTTGTGTTTTTGAATGTAAATTTCTGTAAGTACAACATAATTATTAAATACGAATTCAGGTTTTTCTGTATTACTTTCTAAATAGTTAATGTCCGATATGTAATGGCTGTTTATAGCCATTCACAAAGCATGTTTTAGTGAAGTACGTATAAAAAAATTCAGTTTAGCATATTGAAGAAAAACTTCTAAAGGTGAGCGTATTATTTTAATCTATGTTTTTACCTGATATTGTTAACAAAAATGCCTATAAAGATTTTTAAAATGTATTATCATGCTTATAGGATAACGACATAAGATCAACTCTACAAAATAGTAGGTACGCACGGTTTTTAAACTTATAGTTATTGTTAATTCATGTATAATAATAAACCATTAAAACCTTTTGCCTTTTATTTCCGTTATATCAACCTGATATTCTTAAAACATGTTAATTTTAATTTAACTCTATGTTATATATAGTAATTAGTACTTTTGAACGGGTTTTACAGCTGTTAATGAACACGTTACAATGAAATAGTTTTGTGTGTATGTAATTAAACATGCAAATAAATCAGATATGATGTTCCTAATGTATAGGTGGTGGCTGTTTAGAGGATCTGCCTATACATAAAGCATCATTCCATTAGGGTAAAATTATTTATTATTTCACGTCATATTGAATTACACTTTAATGCATTCAGTTTGAACTGTAATCTATTTACCGCTAACTGTAAGACATAATTTCGGTTGATTGATTGAGTTTTATCTGATGATCGAACGTGATTTGTTTGAGATTGACTAATTAATTGATTCGTTTGTGATGTGTGAGAAAGAGAGGGGAGCAGGAAACAGCATAGAGCTGGAGAGAGGTGTGCATCATCAGCTTCTGTTATAGAAAATGTTCATTAGTCTTTACGCCGCTAGATGGCACTTAAATCAATTTTAACTCAAAGGGCCAGGGCGCAGACCCTGATACAAGTCCTGCCTTACAAGAACCCCTTATTAGAATACAATTTTTGTATGACAGGGCGAAGGCCTACAGCTGTAAGAATAAGTTAGAACCTACATATAATTGCACCAAGGGGCCACGATAGGGCTAAGCTCTACACTTGTCTTATAAGGTTAGGTTCCCATACCACTTCCAGCCAGGGGCGAAGGCCTGAGAACAAGTTGAAGCCCTACACGTGTCGCACAAGAACCTCCTTATTAGAAATACAACATTTTGGTAAAAGATCATCCATTAGCATGTGGCCATTTTAAAGCAATAGACTAAATAATAATATCTTATTAATTATGCAATTTCCAACATTGTATGCGTGTGCATTTGCCTAACCTCCAGGGGCACTGTTCTTAATATAGCCAGAAGATCCTTAATACCACCAAATAACCCTAAGATTAACCCTAGACCAGCCCCACCCTAAGCTCCAATCCTAAATACAGTTCTAAGCCAAGACCAGCCCCCACCCCTGTCCTCGCGTTAGCAAAAGTCCTAGCTGTCAAAAGGTCCTTAATACAGCCATAAGGTTTAACCCCAAAGAAATCATAAAAATAAGGGTAATACAGTCCTTCACGTATGCGAGTAAAAAATAATTAGGGTTGAAAACACGGTCTCACACGTGGATGTGTAAAAATAGGGGTGAAAATACACGTCCTATACGTGAGCGAGTAAAAATAATTAGGGTTAAAAAGGGCCTTCGAAAAGAAAGGATACGGTCTCACACGAGGGTATATAAAAATATGGGTTGAAAATACGGGCTCACACGTGGATGTGCAAAAATAGGGGTGAAAAATACGCCCTACACATAAGCGTGTAAAAATAAGGGTGGAAAATCCGGTCTCACACGTGGATGTACAAAAATAGGGGTGAAAATACACGTCCTATACGTAAGCGTGTAAAAATAAGGGTGGAAAATCCGGTCTCACACGAGGGTGTGTAAAAAATTAGGGTTGAAAATGCGATCTCTCACGTGGATGTGCAAAAATAGGGGTGAAAAAACACGTCCTACACGTAAGCGTGTAAAAATAAGGGTGGAAAAACCGGTCCCCCACGTGGGCGGGCTTGTGACGTCAAAATCCAAGATGGCGGCGCAAGTGCCGGGGTACTACTATTGACCATTAAATTATTCACCTTGACAAAACACAAGTACCGCCATTCCATATTCCACCAAAATAATGATATTATTAAAAAGTGTAGACATTAAACAAGTAGTATGAAAATGTAAGCTTTCACCGTTATTAAACATAATTAAAATACTTAGCTATTCGGTTCTTAAAAGGGAATTTTTTTACATTTATATTTTATATGAAATATAATATGTACGACATAAATATTAAAATACACCATTAAAAAACCCAAAAAGTTAAGTATATTAATTAGATAAACAACTAAGCAAGCAAATAAATAGATAGTGGCCAAGGCTAACAAAAATCTTCAACAAAAAAATGCTACCGGTAAAGGAAGAGTACTGGTGACAGTAACGGTAACGATAACGGTAACGTTAACGATAAATATAACCGCAATAATAACAATAAAGGAAACGGTAGCGATAACGATAAAATCAAGGTAACAATAACCGTAACAATAACGAAAACGGTAACGACAACGGTAACGGTAATTGTAACGGTAACGGCAATGATAACGATAACGATAACGATAACGATAACGATAACGATAACGATAACGATAACGATAACGATAACGATAACGATAACGATAACGATAACGATAACGATACGATGACGATGACGATGACGATGACGATGACGATGACGATGACGATGACGATGACGATGACGATGACGATAACGATAACGATAACGATAACGATAACGATAACGATAACGATAACGATAACGATAACGATAACGATAACGATAACTATAACTATAACGATACGCAACGGTAACGATAACGATAACGATAACGATAACGATAACGATAACGATAACGATAACGATAACGATAACGATAACGATAACGATAACGATAACGATAACGATAACGACAACGACAACGACAACGACAACGACAACGACAACGATAACGATAACGATAACGATAACGATAACGATAACGATAACGATAACGATAACGATAACGACAACGACAACGACAACGACAACGACAACGACAACGATAACGATAACGATAACGATAACGATAACGATAACGATAACGATAACGATAACGATAACGATAGCGATAGAGATAGCGATAGCGATAGCGATAACGATAACGATAACGATAACGATAACGATAACGAGAACGATAACGATAGCGATAACGATAATAATAGCCTCATTACATTAAAATGTGTCCGAAAGTATTATTACAAATACGACAAGTATTTACTCAGTTCACACTATTAGTTTATTGTACCGACTAGAAAATGTGAAAAATTATTTGTTCGATAATTCTTAGATTAACTAATAGTCTGTAGGTGTAAATGTGTACTATCAAAACTTAAATGAAGCTTCTCAATGTGGTTATAATATTATAACTTGAAATACTTCTAATAGGAGGACAGAACACAAATGTTGAAATAACTACTACATTTCACAGCAATGTGCAACTTAATGAGACCCTCCATTGTTTGATCGGAAAATGTATTTTTGTAGAAGTATTTCAAATTCTAATACCAATATGTAAAATAAATCACAAATTGATAACATGTAATAATAATGTAATAATAAAATGTAATTTTATTAACATACAAAAATAAATAACTACAGAAGTTTAATTAGTTAGATCTGATTCACTGTCGGTGTCTTTGTCACTACTGGTGTAATCAGTGTCTTCATCAATTTTACCTGCATTTACAGTAAAAACCAGCTCTTGGACTTCATCAATTAAACCTTTTTCTAAATATTCTTGTTCTGTATGTTTGCATACAGCTTCCCATTCTTCACGACCAATTGATTTAAATTTATTCTCTGCCAATTTCCACACATCTCCAAATGTAAACGTAATATTATTACTCCCTACATAATTTTTAATTTCTGAAATATTAAGGATGGGTCCTTTTCAAATGAACACAGTATATATTTTTTTTTCTAAACTCATGCTTTTGTGAAACATTTTTATTATTGTTATTATTAGTAGATATACTACGCCGATCCTAACTCCCTTTTGTCACTAGATTTGTCACCAGATTTGGAACAAGTCACCAGAAAAGTCACTACATCTCAAGGTTGGTAACACTCTCTTCAATGCCCCGATTCAAGGTTTCTCACATTCCTTATCTTCAAGGTCATCCATGTTCGCACGTGCTCTTCGCTTCAAGGTCACGCTCCGTGCATTTAAGTATATTCTTCAAGGCCCTTGAAGTAACTAGATTAGGAAATATCATTGGAAAGGTTACTAGATTGTTTTTCAAGGTCATTGAATCAGATGAAGTAACTAGATTCGAAAAAGTCACTAGAAAAGTTACTAGATTGATTTTCAAGGTCATTGAAGCAGATTATCTACATCCAGGTCAATTGTTTTCAAGGTTATCGTACACATTACCTGCATCGAAATATATTTCTCAAGGTCATCACATTGTCTAAATCTAAGTACGTGGTTTCCAAGGTCATCACATTGCCTACCTATAAACTACAAGGTTTTTCAGGTTTTTCAAGGCCACGTTCCCTGAATCACTCTACAAGGCCAGGAAATGGTCAAGGTCACCAATAAATTCTCTGGTTGAGTGTTAATTTGTCAGAAATTTCAAGGTCACGCCCCACAATTCCAGGAAGTATATTGACCTCTGTCTCAAGCCCTGAGGTATCATACAGATTGTTGTCTATGCATGTTTCAAGGTCATCAAGCAATTCTTGGAAGTTTACTTTGCAAGGTTACGCCCCCCAGCAAAGTGTACTGACCTCAAGTGGTTCCGTTCCCCAAATACAGATAGACGTTTCCTAAAACAGGTAGCCGTTTCCTAAAACAGGTTGCCGTTTCCTAAAAACAGGTAGCCGTTTCCTAAAATAGGGGGGCCGTTTCCCAAAACAGATAGCTGTTTCGCAACACAAGTAACCGTTTCCCCCCATTTCAAGGTCACACCTCTGAGAAAAGAACAAAGGCGGTTCATTGTTCCGACCGAGTTATAATTCCTAAAAATAGATTGTTATCTAGATACCCCCACCTTTTTCAGGCTCAATTCTGAGAAATCAATTTTCAAGAACAAAGGGGATCCATTGTTCAGGCCGACGCTTCAAGGTCTATGCTTACAATTTTCAAGGTCACACCTCTGATAAAAGAACAAAGGCAATCCATTGTTTTGGCTGAGTCATAATTTCTAAAAATAGATTGTTACCTAAATACCCCCAACTTTTTCAGGCTCAATTCTGATAAATCAGTTTTCAAGAACAAATGCGATCCATTGTTCAAGCCAACGCTTCAAAGTCTATGCTTACAATTTTCAAGGTCACACCTCTGAAAAAGAACAAAGGCGATCCATTGTTCTGTCATAATTTCTAAAAATAGATTGTTATCCAGCTACCCCCACCATTTCAGGTCTGAGAAATCAACTTTCAAGAACAAAGGCGATCCATTGTTCAATCCGACGTTTCAGTAAAGGATATTTCGCCATTTTCCCTCATCAAATTCTACTTGTAATGGTTTTTTATTCTTTGGTGACCACCCCAAATGGCTTAATGGTTTGCTCTTGCTTGTCGTATAAGAAATATATCCTTTAAGTGTAGATGTTATGCCGGGATTTCGGCAAACGTCCACTCTTTGACCGCCTAACTCATAACGAATCTCTTCGAAAAGGAAGTTGGGGAAATTATTGGTTAAGTTGCATGATTTTCCTTCATCTTCTTTCTTCAGCTTACCTTCTATGTACAGAAAACTATCATAAGTAGCTGTAATTAGATCCTGACTTTGAATTAAAATGCGTATTCCTTCGGAAGGTCCATACTTAGAAGAGCCATACGGAAGATAGGTGTGAATATCTGATTTAATTATAGCATCATCAAAATGTACGTTTTGAAAGATGTTTAACGATTCGGTCATTTTGTCTGTATAGATGTTAACAACAATGAGAGTTGATGAATAATTAAAGATTTACTATAGGGATGATGTCTTTTATATGAATTTCTTCTCAAACCTATGTAAGCGTACCGCTTTAAATTAATTATTATTAATTATGCCTTTGAAAAGCTTAAATACTACACATATATTATATTACAGTTTGTTTAATTCATATAAATTTTTCAAGAAGGCAAATCTGTCACTATAAATACTTTCATTGTTATACAAAGAAAATCCCTTGTTCACATTACATTAAATATTTAATTTTTTAAATTACATGCACACTTTTGAATGCAAACCTATCGTTTTATATAAGGCAAAATTCATTGTACATATAGTAATTTATAGCGAAACCTTTTTCTTCATAACACATTTTCATTAAAGTCTGTTAATTATTATATTACTAATTATGCAATGTAGTTTTGGGAAGCTTTATTGTTAAAATTATTAACAATAGTTACTACATTTTTAAAGAATGCAGATGCATTGTGTGTTTTATACAAAGAAAATCCCTATTAGCTTGAATATTACATTTTTTTATACATTGCTACAAATTTTTAAAAATGCAAATGCGTTATTAACAAACAACGAAAACATTGACTTTTTCCGCATTACATATTTTATATGAATACATATGCATTCAGAGGAGTTCGACAAAGCGATACAATAACTTCAGGTTGCGATGTGTGTAAGCGGAACATATCATTGTGCAAAAGAGATAGACATTAAACAAGTAAACTTCATTCATACACTTTCAAGGTCTCTTACACATTACAAACTTATTTAACATTTCTTAGATACATTAATATTTTAATTCTTCATCGAAACCAATTATTTACCACATATTACTGGAAGGTTCATGCATCACTAAAATGTACGTTTTGAAACATGTTTAATGGTTTGGTCACTCAGAACTTTCAATCCAATTGATGTTAAAAAGTATTTCTCTGCAGATGTTAACTGCAATGAGGGTTGATTACGATGAAGTCTTTTGTATGAAGATGGAATTGTTCTATGATTAATTCGCAGACTCATGTTCTTTTAGTTCTAAGCGTACCGTGAATGGTTCACTTTCACCAAAGTCTATTAGCTCTCCCTTTTGATTTGTCAATTTGATTGTTATATTACTTATTATGTGTGTTTACTTCTAAATATTGAATGTTGGTTGAAATTTTATCCAAACGATAGTCCGAGGGGACGGAAACGTCAATTTCATATATTACCTTTGCAGGTTTACCGTTTCGAAAAGATCCCTTTATAATGTTGCACTCTACATGTAGATTAGTGTGTTTAATTATTTGGATGTCTAACGCGCATGTATGTAGAATATTCGCTTCTAATAATTTAGGCTCAAAACCGAGCATGCGACCAATGCTACTCTCTTTAGTAAAATCGATCTCAAATGAACACTTAAGTGTATTGTTGTTTGCCCTAATGAAAAATGTTTCTGTGGGTATCTTTGATTTCAACTAATCACTAATTGCATCTAACTCATAGGCACCCTATGGAATATTAACCACTCACAAATGAGATGAATTTGTTCTAAAATAAAATGTATCGTTGCCCGTATAAGTGTTTCTAAGGCTGCTGCACCCGTAAAATCCCACCAATCTAACAACGTATTTCTTCTCCAAATCTAGCTATATCGGTGGATAGAAGTTGCAGCTAGCTATGTTACCAACACCTTCTAAACTGAATGTTATTGACATAACTGAGAAAATTTAAGGTTATATCGATTATTTGTATAGAAATTGTAGGCATAGGTGCCCACGCTTTTTGTAGCAAACCCAATGTGTACCCGGTCTGCTTTGACTATGTATGTTGATGATTCCAGATTCATTTTTCTATAGTAATTTAGGCAGGCTATCTATCATAAAAACACCCCTAAAGTATGGTACATCTTTTGTGTATTTCTTTAAATCAATATCTGTTAACGCTCTTTCGGGTAATCTACTCAGTTTTTTGGAAACGGTATTAAGTATAATGCACCACCACCACTAGATTTGTATGGTTTTAGGTAAAGTACGCTACCAGCGATCGATTCCATCATGCAATTATGGCCCGATGTCTCTTCTTGCAATTTTTTGGCATTTTTTGCATCATTGACTGCTTTGGCAGTTCCCGATGCGCCGCCATCTAAAGTACCGATGGTTGATAATCCTACGAATAACGGAATAAGAAATGGAAAAACACCTCCTTGTTTAGGTAAGGGAATTACACTAGGAACTTTAATGTTTTTCTTTCCCCCCAACCTTATTACTATACGTTTTGCCGTTGACAGTGCTGACTTTATTGTGTCGGTGAAATCTTCTTTAGCTTTCAATTTTAACTATTATTTTTCGTACATGCAATAAATTTCCACCATTTTTCTTCTTCTTGGACCGACGTTTACACCCCATTCCAAATTTTCTCTTTGCTTTCATGGCGGTACCGACTGCTAAAGCTGCAGCTCGTTCACCTAATGTTGCGTCTGCCGATTTAAAGCGTTCCCAAGCTTTTTCTTCTAACATTTTATCTGCTCTATGTCTACTTTCTAAATCTCGGTAGTCTCTATAACTGGTATCATACAGTTTGCACCGCGCATCTAATTGATTAATACCGGGGTCACCGCGTGCGAGTCGTTTCTCTAATTTTGTACCGGGACCACAATACTGGTAACCGGGTAAATGCAAGTCCACCGGAAGTTTATTGATTAGCGTATTCACTAAACCACGTGCACTCTTCCGCTTCTTACCTATCATTGTTCACCTTGAGGGATAGGGCAGGGTATTTATACCTAAAATCGAGAGCGTAAAAACTTTATTTTTAGTAAATGCTATACATTAGATAAGCAGGGCGATAGTACAATATTTCCATTAAGCATACAGTGTTATGTGAATTAATATTATACCTGGCATTTATAACGTCATGAATTTATAAATGTCATCATCACCGAATTCCTTCTCATGAAAACGACGGTAGTCAACCACTTGTCGTATGAACTTTTCATAGAAACACGATAGATTGTAAGATTCAAGAAATTCCAATATATAGTTTATTATATCATTCAAATCGAATAGTTCTTCTACATGATGGGCATTGAATGTACACGAACAGCAGTAGTAGTTTTCTATCATAACAATTTTCAAAATTCTCTCATATCCTTTAATCAATTCCCAATTGTAATAAATACCAAGATTGCTAGATAGAAATTCGTAATATTGCTCATGTATTATATCCTCCTTGTTTACATATGACCAATCAATTTGGCTTTCAATTTCTTGGGATCGGAAAAATTGTATTTCTACATATGAATACCATCTTAGAAGTTCATTCCATTCCTTCACGTCTAATACCACATTATCGCTGTTGCCACATCCCACACGCGCTACTGGTGCAAGGTTAAGGTGTGTACTGTATCCAATTTAAATATGCGTATCGTTAGATAGTTTGTCGGAAGCACAATCGATTAAGTATTCATTAGCTGCCTGTTTATACACCTTATTCCTATGTTGAAATGATGATGACCAGTTGGAATAACCTTCATTTTGTTTCTCTTCATTTTTGCTACTACTACCATCACTATTTTGACAGCATGAACAACAAAATGTTAAATTATTATTCATATTGTAACTACAGCGGTATGAAGTATCCGGCAGTGAACCTCCAGATCGTTCCAGGAATGATTTTATTGCTGCTTGCATGACTTGACTTGTCCACAACCGCACTACGACTAAACACTATTTTCGAAATGAATATGTTTACATATGGTTGGATGCACTAAATGTTATGTTTGTGGTTTTTCCGACTGCACCCAAACTACTCATGAATACATCCTTTGTATCTAGCATCGTTTTTGAATTGCTCAATTCAATTTTCTTCTTCTTTGGAATACCCGTAAAAGCGCTGGGGTAAAACACATTTAACCTTCTCTGTTTCTAACACTATACGTTCACCATACTTCGTATTAATTACTATCACATGTATAACTTTATATTTTTTCGATATCTCTAGGTCACGTGCATTAGATAAATATTGTGGTTAATGAATTACAAGTTTTATAAACAAATATTTTATTTGTTAGATGACCTTGAAGCGTCGGCTTGAACAATGGATCGCCTTTGTCCTTGAAAGTTGATTTCTCAGACCTGAAATGGTGGGGGTAGCTGGATAACAATCTATTTTTAGAAATTACGACGGAAGAATGGATCGCCTTTGTTCGTTTCTCAGAGGTGTGACCCTGAAAATTGTAAGCATAGACTTTGAAGCGTCGGCTTGAACAGAATTGAGCCTTAAAAGGTGGGAGTATTTAGATAACAATCTATTTTTAGAAATTATGGCTCAGCCAAAACAATGGATCGCGTTTGTTCTTTTATCAGAGGTGTGATCTTGAAAATTGTAAGCATAGACCTTGAAGCGTCGGCCTGAACAATGGATCCCCTTTGTTCTTGAATATTGATTTCTCAGAATTGAACCTGAAAAAGGGTTGGGGGGTATCTAGATAACAATCTATTTTTAGGAATTATAACTCGGTCGGAACAATGAATCGCCTTTGTTCTCTTCTCAGATGTGTGACCTTGAAATGGGGGAGAAAATTGCAAAACAGCTATCTGTTTTGGGAAACAGCCCTCTTGTTTTAGGAAACGGCTACCTGTTTTTTGGAAACGGCTACCTGTATTAGGAAACGGCTACCTTTTTTGGGATACGTCTATCTGTATTTGGGGAACGGAACCACTTGATGTCAGTGCACTTTGCTGGGAGGCGTGACCTTGAAAATTTCCGTCAAATTAACACTATGCCAGAGAATTTATTGGTGACCTTGACCATTTCCTGGCCTTTAAGACTGATGCAGGGAACGTGGCCTTGAAAAAGCTTGTAGTTTAAAGGTAAGCAATGTGATTACCTTGGAAACCACGTACTTAGACGTAGGAAATGTGATGAGCTTGAGAAATATATTTCGATGCAGGTAATGTGTACGATAACCTTGAAAACAATTGACCTGGATGTAGACCATCTGCTTCAATGACCTTGAAAAGCAATCTAGTAACTTTTCTAGTGACTTTTTCAAATCTAATTACTTCAAGGGCCTTGAGGAATATACTTCGATACACGTAGCGTGTGACCTTGAAGCGAAGGGTACGTGCGAGCTTAGATGACCTTGAAGATAAGCGATGTGAGCGACCTTGAAGCGGGGACATTGAAGAGACAGTGTTACCAACCTTTCCTACCACGTGGACTTGAAGCGGTGACCTTGAAGCGGGCAATGTTACCAATCTTGAAAAGAAAACGGAATCGTAGAAACCTAACCCACAATTTTAAGATCAGCATCAATTGTAATACCAGTGCAAATACGCCTTTGGTACTGCGTCTAAAAATGATAAACAAGTAGCTAAAAGGCAGCGAGAGAGAATACCGACTCAAACATAAACGATATAAAATATAAACGAAATTAACAAAATATAGCTTTTTATCCTTTTCTTAATCATCATACTGAAGTTACCATTAAAAAAATTGACCTACCTTAAACTAAAAACACACTTATACTCTGATGGCAATGACTTTGAAATTTGATTTATGTGCTTTGATATACCCAAAGTCATCTTTTATGAAACTCGGTACATATCCGAATTACGCTGGTCAAACAAAATATTTCCGAAATTTATTTTACTTTTTATGTAGGTGATCGAAAATTAACCTTTCATAGACAACTTCTGCAGTTTTTTAAACAGGTTTGAATCACTGTCTCGACTTATCATTGATTTCTTTTTCCGATTCTTGGTCTTGCAGAGATATTAAGTTTGCAACATTCATTGTATCAATATTTTACAAAAGAAAAATGTCACTGAGTACTGGATTACGCCTGAACTAGTCCACTATCTTTACATTACCACCTCACTGTTATATTTTGTCGAACGTTTCTCTCTCTATCTGACGTCATTCAACGGTCGCTATATGATAGGCCACCATGGAATGAAACAGCATAAGTGTACAAAGCTAATGTCGTTGCAATCAATTTTCGCTTGCGGTTTGGGCAGCACTTAGCAAAGAAGGTAATTATAATACTTTTTAACATTTAGTAAGTAATTTAGTATTAATCTGAATATTGTAAACGAAGACAATGACATGGATGGATGTGTAAACCTAGTAGCGACACTAATTAATCTTTCGGTTATATTCAGTATTCGAATTTAGAACTATTACATAATTTAAACATTTAAATTTTAAAATTGTATATGCTTTTAATGATTTAATTGCGAATGAAATAAATGCAGGTGGTCCTTGTCAGAATCACACCTCCTACATATAAATAATTAAAATTTTACACTACAATCTAATTTTTACTTAACGGTTACCATATTAATGTTATTAAAATTTAAATTAGAATACTGAAAGTGGAATGATGATGATCTGTATAAGGTAGCTATTTTATGTTCAACCAGGTTATAATTAGGAAAAGTGCCGCACCAAACCAAAATCCCACACAGTAAAAGTTTGTGCACAGCGAAAGCTAATTTGTCAATGATTTATTATCTGCTTATTTTAAATGTACATTTTTAATATTCAACAGGTAAAGCCTAAAAGCATTGAATAATAAAAAAAAGCGTTTTTTTTATTGTTACTAATGCCTTCTGTCTATATTTGGTGTCATGCGTATTAATTTTATTAATTATTGAATTCGTGTAGGTGAATTAGTTATCAATTAATAACGTACTACATGGTGAATGATCTTTATCAGATGTGTATTTATTAAACTGGTAGCATTAAAAAGATCGCCATTAATTTTTTACACGATCAAATTCCATTGGGTTTGAACTCCTATTACTAAATCGCAAGGACGTGTTTTAACCTCTCGTCGCGCAACATGCAATTTTTGGGTATTAGTCATACTTAATTCTTAATTGTAGGTAAATCAGTTATTTCCGCAACAAACAATTAATCAATGATCTCTACCAAATCGACTCTTATTAACAAAATGTTTCTTTCATTTCAACTTCATTGAGATCTTAGCTTAAATATAACAATAAATTACACTTTTGAGAGCTTTTTATTTTCAACATTTCTTGGGAACGGAAGATTCCAATTGTATATAGGCGATATAAATTTTATAGTTTATTGCATGCACCATTAGACGTTGATCACAAGGTAAGGCAGGGGTTATTGTCAAAAAGGGGTTTTAAAATTATTTTTTAATAACACAAGAATTACACTCCAGCGAGTTTTAAATTTTGTTAACAGATGGGTGGTGTTTCTGCTTTGCACATATCCTAGTATATTGCAATAATTCAACTTCTATTTATTTAAATATGCGAGCATAAACTGTTTTTTTACTGATTTTATGTTGTTTCAGTTAACGTAAGGTAGGTACTTTATGCGTGAACAGGGGTTAAATAATTAAACCAACATTAACAAAATTAATTTACACAATGATCTGTTAACTACATTCTGATCGTCCAGCGTTTCCAAATATTTTAAACATATAAACATTAGTTACATTTCTTTAGGAAAGGACTTCTTAACAAAGAGAATAGGACATCCATTTTTTAACAATTCAATATTAAAGGAGTAAAGTACTTTAGCCTTCAAATTTCCAAGCATTTGTACCATTACATTTTACAATAAAGTTTTGCAGAATGTGTATTACTTTCACGGAATTTTAATTATAAATAATTACCTATAATTATACAATGACCAGTTTTCTAAAGATATGTGTTGTATAAAAAAGTAATTATTTAATTATTCTGATAGCTTACCGTATTCAATAAAATTCCTCTAATTAATAGTAAATTTATTATCTAATAAGACAAAGGTATTTCCCCGATAAAATACATATAATATTTACCTTGGTTGGTTTACAAACTATAACGTAATTTGTAACCTTAGTTTAATCTAGAAGTAGCTTAGTAATGTAATTATTGTACTAGTTATCAAACTGAATATAAAACAGTATCTTTGGTAAAATATAGAGGATGTATTAAGTAAGAGGTATAAAATTTTCTATTGATACAATTAATTTAAATGGAACCTTAAAAATTATATGTTTCTTAAAATCAAAAACAAAACAATTGCTATTGCCTGTTACACAAGACTAAATTAATTTGGTTTTAAATTTGATACCTCAGGATACGTTACACCAGAGTAATACATTTTCTTGCAACCGATCCTCAGATTTATTAAATTACAAATAATATAAACCCGAAGTTAAATTCTAACTACTGTATAATATTATTATATGGTACATGTAGTTAATATGTAAGAAGCTTTTTACACGGAAAATTCTCTTTACGCTCTAAGAGATGCCGGACACGCACACCGCGTTATTTTAAATACAATATTCTATACATTGTCGCATTTTTACCTTCCAACCTACATATACATATGTAGGTATAGAAGGTTATGCAATCGACTTTTTTCACTATTGCTAAATCGACTTATTAGCTCACTTTACAACTTTTGGCCAAGTTTCACCAAAATCGGCCTTCATGTCTGGATGTCTGTGTCTGTGTGTGTGGGTGTGTATGGATGTATGTTAGTATCCACATTAACTCCAGAACGAAAACACCTACGAACTTAAAATTTTGTATTTAAGCTTGTTTTTATTTCGCTTAGCGCTGATTAGATTTTGGGAGAAATCTAGTGGCGGGGAGGGGAGGGGTTTATTAGGAGAAGTTTTTGGTTTTTATCAAATATTTCTAAAACAGCTGCATGTTTCAAAAATATAAAAATACCTAGATATAGATCTTAAACATATCGACTAATTATGTTCTATGAAGTTTTTTGATATGACGCGTAATTTAGCGGCAAAAAATTCCCAAAGTAGAATTTAAGTGTTAGTTCAAATTTTTTCATTATCTGAATAACTATTAATTTTATAATAAAAGTGTAGACGCATTTTTTAAAGAAAATTTAATTTTACATAGCTTTTCTTTATTTTTTAATATGACGCAAGGTAAGTAAAAAATTAATTAAATATGAATGAAAATGGTTATACTGCATTATTGAAATCTTATAGAAGTGGCCGGCGTTGGAGCTAACATATATATATATATATATATATATATATATATATATATATATATATATATATATACAGTGAAACTCTGTTAAAACGAGATCTCTGGGACTGCTAATTTTTGCTCGTTATATCCGTTAAACGTTATATCCGAGAAACTCTAAAAATTGAAAAGGATACTACGTTTTTAAAAGTATTGTTTATTACGCATAAAAATAAATTATTATTTTTTTATGATTGTGGACCTGAACAGGCTAAATTTGGCCTATCGTGCTAAAGCACTCAGGAACACTTAGGAGGATGGATAGAGGGATAATGAATTGCTAATAGATGCCTATGAACAGCTACCTTAAATTTTCTCATATCATAAGTGAGAGGAAAGCAGGAACTAGGGAGATCATTCCAGAGTTTAGAAGACGTGTAGAAAAATGTGGATTGCGCCCGTTTGGTACGACAAGTGGAGATTTGTACTGCATACTGATGATGAGAATGAGCGAACCGAGTGTTTCTCGCAAAGATAGTCCGAGATGGTATCAAAGAATATAATTCAGCAGCACAATAGCCGTTGTAATAACGATAATACAAAGAAAGAACTGAAACCATCCTTCTATGCTCAAGGGACTGTATGTGAGAATGTGAATCAACGATATCGAGAGCGTATTGGGGAGCACTAACCCAGAGGTGAGAATTACATTCCAGATGAGGCCGAATTTGGGCCTTATACAGCAGAAGGAGTTGTCGAGAGGTAAAGTACTGCTTAGATCTGTACAAAAAGCCTATTTTACGAGCAGTTTTTTTGGTAGCTGACAGAAGATGGTCAACCCATGAGAGATTTGAAGACACAGTCATACCCAACAGAGTAATAGTCTGAAAACTTAAGAACTGAGCCATTCATACTTACAACAGGAAATGATCGATCTTTTTTGGCGGACACAAGGCAACACTGAGTTTTGTTAGCATTAAATTTAACTAGATTATTGCTTCCCCATTCGAGAATACGTTGAATGTCTTTGTTGATTGAAATTGCCATTTTAGCTTTAATTTCTTGATTTGACATAGAAGGTGGATTATCATTATGAGTAGACTGAGATGAACTACGGCGAAGAGTGCTATCGTCAGCAAAGAAATGGATGAGATTAGTTAGAAATAAGGTCATTTATGTACAGCAGAAAAAGTGTAGGCGCTATAACGGATCCCTGTGCATTGAAAAGCGGAATATCTCTTAAGCATTAGGAGAGTTATTAAAAATTTCATTTATTTTTAGCTGACGTTTTGGTTTAAATTTAACATCATTGAGACCACCTCTTAAAACACTTATTGATTTAAATATTTGCTCACTGCTACCGTTTTCTTCAAAAAAACCGCGTCAATAATACCAATGCGTGGCCTGCTTTAGTGAGTGTAACAGACATGGGTTTATCACACTCATTACTGTCTACATCACGTTCATCACTTTCAGCTTCCCGTTCTGTAATTTCTTGTATAATTTCTTCGTCAGTTTTTAAACCCAAAGTAATCACATCGGCATCAATATCTACGTAGTCATCTAAGGACGCGCAATTTTGAAAATTATTGATGTCTCTACTTTCTATCCAAGTAGATGAAGGAAGATCGTCTTCTTCTTCGAAACTTTCGTTTACAGCAGAAACAAAATCAGCTTTTTTGTAACAGTTCTGAATTGTTGTGGGGGTCACATTATTCCACGCATCACTCATTAGGCGAATTGCATCTAATACGCTTATTTTAAGATCCTGTTTATTTTCCATTCGATCAATTAACTGTAACACTAATAAGCGATGGTAGAAATTTTTAAAACTCCTGATAATCCCTTGGTCCATGGGTTGAAGGATAGACGTTGTGTTTGGTGGTAAAAAAATAAGAGTGATGTTGGTTAAATTTTGCAATTCAGGATGCGCTGGGCAATTATAAACCAATAATAAAATCTCTCGATTGTTACGTAGTAATTTATCATCCCATTTTCTAATTTCCTTTTCAAAAATTGTAGATGTCATCCAAGCTTTCTTGTTGGAGGTGTAGTCAACTGGTAGGCACTTAACATTTTTAAAACAGCGAGGATTTCGTGATTTTACGATTACCAACATTTTTTTTTGTCACTTCCCGTCATATTGGCGCAAATTAAAACAGTGAGACGATTTTTTCACCAATACATTTTTCATTTTTTAATTTTAAAGTGGTATCTGGAGTTAAATCGAAAAATAATCCGGCTTCGTCAGCGTTGTAGATGTTTTCATATTTAAATTTTCGTCGTAATTCCGGCCAAACACTTTTTAACCACTCACCTGTAACGTTAGTGTCCACTGATTTCGCTTCACCATTTATCTTTCCATACACAATGTTATTGCGATTTTTAAAGAGATCAATCCACCCATTATTACACTTAAAGTCTATATAATTTAATTGTTCCGCGAACTTTTCAGCCTGCGCTTTTAAAATGTGCCCATTAATGGGTAAACCGGCACTTCTTTGATTTTTAAACCACACAATTAGCGCTTTATCAAATCTTACACTTTTCTTAATTTTTTCACGTCAGTTAAATTGATTCCGAATGCTGCAAGTGTAGTTTTTCTGTTTTTCCACAACTTTGACACGGTAGATGATGGTAAACCATATTTTTTGCACGTCGCGGAATTTTTTGCACCATTTTTTAGTTCTCGAATTATCTCAACTTTGTCGCGAATTGAAAGTGTTTTGCGTTTTATTGAAGCCATTTTTCAACCTCACATCTTGTCGCAAAAGTAACAACTGACCAGAAACTACCTTGCATTCATTTGTAAAACAGGTACAATATGTACAATTGGTAAGACGGAAGGCATAAGCGAATTCTAAACAGTAGGTAATCTCTTTTAATATATTTTAAGTCTTTTAAAATGTGTCCGTCTTTTCTGTGAAACGTAATTACGGATATCCCAAAAATTCTTAACAAATATTTACTTGAAACGGCTTTTAGTATGTATATAAAAACTACTACAAAATTTGAAATTTGCTCGTCTTTACCGTGAAACGTGAACGTAATAAGCGAGAAAAATTAATACGAAAACTAATACAATTTCAATCAATTTACCTACGAAACGCTCGTTATATCCAGAACCTCATTTTATCCGTGCCCGTCTTAAGTGAGTTTGACTGTATATATATATATATATATATATATATATATATATATATATATATATGTATATATATATATATATATATATATATATATATATATATATATCCGTCATGAAGTTTTGAAGTTTTAAACGTCATTCTGACAGATTATTTTTTTGTTTTTATAATGTTGCCTGTTTTCGTTATGAACGTATAAAAAGAGGGGAATGGGACATCTCGCCACAGCCAACTCGCCGCAGCCACCTTGCTGCCGGCCCAACCCGCCGCGGGCCATCTCGCCGTGGGCCATCTCGCCACCAACCAGTGTTTTTCTGTTTTAAAACAATCAACGGTATTGTACAAATAAAACACAAGTTTTGTAAAATAAAAACTTATTTTAATGTCAATGTAACAATTTTAAATTAATTAAAATAAAAAGTTGATTAATTTAAATTACGACCAATTCTACGATTACACCCTTAAAATGTCGTAATTAATTAACATAATTATCCTAAAAAAATGTTAAAATTATCTCATTTCTTTTAATTTCCATTTTCTAGGTTGGAACGTCGTGTGGTGTTCCACACTAGATATTTTAAGGTAGCGTCTAGATTTATGTTAACCTCTATCAGACATGAAGTTTTAAACGTCTGTTCGATATAAATTATTATTTCTGTTTTTACAATGTTACATATTTTCGTAATTAACTTATAAAAGAGGTTGCATAATTATCCTAAAAAAATATTATTAAAATTATTTCATTTCTTTTAATTTCCATTTTGTGGGTTGGAAGGTCGTGTGGTGTTCCAAACCAGATGTTTGAATTCGTTGTTAAATTTAAGGCTCACACTTTCAGTGTCTTAGCGAATTTTAAATATTAACTATCAAACTTAGAAAGATGCGCTTTTCACCGTTCAATTAAGCCTGAAAAAAATATATGTTTTCTTTGCAAAACTGCCATGTTGAAGTTAAGGCTTTATTATGTTAGTACATACAATTTGTAAATTTTTAATCAAAGTTAAACTTGATTTTGGTAAATAGAACGACATCGGTGGCCTGGAATCAATACCTCGTAAGTACACTTTTATTTTAATTTCAAGGTTTTGGCGCCACTATGTTGTTATATGTCGTTTCCACATCCTGATAATGGATTGCAAAAGTGTGACTTCACAACATGGCTGTGAAGCAGCTGATGGGAGTAAACAAAGCATTTGCCCCCTTTGATTTGTATACGTTAGACGTGAATAATCATTTTGTGTCCGAAATTGTGGTTAATAATGCCTTTTTGTTACTGTCCTGCGTGTGCTCAAGATTCGAGACGCGAAACGTGTAGTTTTTTACCGGGATCATAAAGAATTTAACAGTTGAAAAAAGATGTACAGGTAAGATCTATGAAACCTCTATTTATACAATGTGTCCCAAATTCGCTTCTCTATAAAGTGATCTCGGCTCCTGTTATACTTGCAGCAAAGGTTAAATGAGGAGAGTTTTAGAGGAAGCTTAGAGCATTCGATATCCGGTTTCAGATTTACGATCGGTCAATTGGTTTTGAAAATATCGGCGAAAAAACGAAAATGGCGGATTTCGTTTTTCGCCAGTAAATCCGAAATGGTTAATTTGACAGCTGTCACAATGTGAGATTATTTGGACAATTTTTTAAGACGAATAAGATGGCGTATATGACATGTCACAATCGTCTTTTGTTATCCCACAATCTGCCTCAACTTTCATTTTTCTTATGGCCGCCATATTGGCTTTTTCGATTTTTGGAAAGAGCGCAATATTTCCAGTTTAGTGATGTCTCACAAGTGCATAAAAGATTAGAGTTTCATCGAAATATCACACTTTCTAAAGTTAGGTCTTATTTATTATTATTAGTAGGACATGATTTATTTGTCAGTAAAATTGGGTATCATTTTTTCCATATAAGGTGGCTCTGACTTTGACGTTAAATAATTCAAAGCAGTGTTTTCATAAGTAGTACGCTTTTCTGTCATTAAAGTCATAAACGTGACACACAAATTGTAAAAGCCTGTTGAAAATGGCCGGTATTCCCTATTCAAATGAAGAAAAGTTTGACATGTTAGCGCTTTACTTGCAGTCAAACAGAAACGCCGACATTACCTCAGCCTTATAAAACCCACTTCAGAAAAATTGTAATTAATTTAATTAACTATGGGGCCTTCGAACAACCTAAAAGCGGATACAATATTGCTAATGAAAATCGTGACAGAAACATTTTACAAGCTGTCAACGAAAATCCCGGTGCATCGGTAAGAACGGTAGAACGGGAAATTCGTGTGTCAAAATCAACGGTACAAAGAGTGTTAAAAAAGAATAACTACTATCCATACAAACCCACAATAGTTCAAGGACTTAAGGAAACTGATTTTCCAAGACGAATGCGCTTCTGCGAGTGGTATACTAGAATGTGTAATGAAAAGCCCGATTTTGTTAATCATGTCTTGTGGTCTGATGAGAGTAGGTTTACGAATTGTGGAGTTTTTAATAAGCACAACATTCATCATTGGGCTGTAGAAAACCCTCACGAAGCGGCAGAGAGACGTCTACAGACCAGATTTGGAAGTAACGTTTGGTGTGGGATTATTGGTAATTTAATCTAACTTACCTATTTTAATTGGGCACCTATGTATTATAAATTATTAATCATTGCAGGAAATCGACTTATAGGACCATTTTGTTTGACTATAACTTAAACGGACAGAGGTACCTAAAGCTTTTGCGAAACCAGGTTGTGGCGGCTTTGCGAGCTACTCTCACCGAAGATGAGTTCAGAAGAACCTGGTTTCAACAGGATCGATGTCCGGCACACAACACCATTCAAGTCAGGAACTACTTAAGGAAGCAGTTTGATGAAAGAATTATTGCATTAAATGGTCCAATATCTTGGCCTCCTAGATCCCCTGACCTTTCGCCCTTGGATTTCTACCTCTGGGGTCACACAAAGAATGAGATCTACGAGTTTGATCCTCCTGCGACCATAGAAATCCTGAGACAGAGAGTTTTGGATACATTTAGAAATAGTGTTAACGGAAATACACTTGCTAGGGTTGTACGAAAAACAGTCACCAATTGTCAAAAATGTCTCGATGTAAATGGACGTCATTTTGCAAATCTGTAAATTAATTGTAATTGTAATTTTATTGTAGGTTGTTCAAAGATTCAAGTATTAATTAAATTAATGACGATTTTTCTGGCTTTATTTTTAACACACTCATAGCTGGGAATTTGTCCCAAAACATCTGTCTTGTTGAGAGGTCGTTATTTAATTTCATGTTTTATTGAAATTTCAAAGAATTTTATACATTATTTATTAATGTTATTTTGCGACAAATAAATCATGGCCTACTAATAATAAATAAGACCTAACTTTAGAAAGTGTGATATTTCGATGAAACTCTAATCTTTTATGCAGTTGTGAGACATCACTAAACTGGAAATATGGCGCTCTTTCAAAAAATCGAAAAATCCAATGTGGCGGCAATAAGAAAAATGAAAGTTGAGGCAGATTGTGGGATAACAAAAGACGATTGTGACATGTCATACACGCTATCTTATTCATCTTAAAATAGTGTCCGAATAATCTCACATTGTGGCAGCTGTCAAATTAACCATTTCGATATTTTCAAAACCAATTGACCGATCGTAAATCTGAAACCGGATATCGAATGCTCTAAACTTCCTCTAAAACTTTCCCCATTTAACCTTTGCCGTAAGTATAACAGAAGCCGAGATCCCTTTATAGAGGAGCGAATTTGGGACACATTGTATACTCCAAAATGATAATGTTCAGAAAACGCTAAGTACTCTTCTTTATTAAAAATCATGTAACGTTCTAAAGTTTGTAACGTGCTATATTCGCAAACATAAATTTTATTGTACGAAAAGTGCACATGTACGCCCTCTCTACTCCAATGGCATAATGTAACTTTGGTATTTACTTATTTAATAGCACATAATTGTTAATGTATGAAATTCTCGCCAGATCATGACATGAAAAATACAATAATTTGGAATTTTCTTTATTGAAATTTTTATCGATACAAAAGCGACCTATAAAACAAATTTTTATCAAAAAGTATTGTTCACGTTTTTCACTTCCTTCTGCCGATTCGCCATCTTAGCAACGCAAGAAAAATTTCAACATTTCTTTTGGAAAATTTCTAATAACGATTATTCGTGTATGATCTAGGAGAAATACCTACGACAAAGCAGATTTGGTTCTCTCTACATTTTCTGTATCAGTTTTGTTGCTCGCATTTAACTGCGGTTTTAAAGAAATGTTCTAGTTGCTAAAATTTGAGTAAGATGACAGATTTTTCTTTCTTATTGGCAAAACATAACTTTCTTTGTTACCGTTTGAAGGCGTATCATCTCTAAACAAACTACTGATCCTTTCGATCGACGACGGAAAACAGTCCATACTATTTTAATGTGCCCGTCTACAATCAACGGGCACGTAATGGTTAGCACCACCTATTGGTTATCATCTAATTGTTTTGTCAGTACTAGTTATCTCTAAAGATCTGGAAGTTCACGATTGGAATTTAACTTCGACAATTGCTGTAAAACATCTACACGTTCTATTCGTAAAATGTTCTTTTGTGGACGCTCAACCCGTACCTTCCTTCTGCTCTTTGGATTCGGCTGCACCACCCTCTGTGCTATAACTACATTGGGGTAATCCTTTAACCCCTACGAACAAAGGTCACAGTGTTATTGTTATCTATCACATGAATTTGAGTACATACTTTCTCGTCGCTTTATATTGGAATTACTCGACAGTGATTTCGTTCAAGTTCTACTCACTACAAAATAATAATATCGACTTAATTACAATATTATCATACCTTATATGAAGTTCAAATTTTGCAAGTCAACGTAATTGGCCAAAATTATACTGGTGGGTATTTGTTAACCATTCACAACTTGCTAAAACATTTGCCGATTTCCTATTTGTGTTTTTACTAACTTTTCAATTTAAAATATTCATTGCCAACTTTAAATTTTTTATAAATTAGAACCACACCCGTACCATTCATATTTAGCTACCATTTTAGTTTTTTACTGTGGAGTTGAACTTACGTCATAATAGCTAATAGCTCCTGCATTTTTTTTTATTTATCCTTTTGGTTTAATATACACTACCACCTAGCTTAAATGTTATATATCAGTGAATTTTGTCTTACATATTTGAGTCACATCTGAAGTTTTAAGATTAAAGAAGGCTCCTTGCTCCTAAATATTTTATTGCTCATAATGAACCTTTTGAAGGAACGTTCAGTGCCAGTTTGGTGACTTCACTTTGCTGTTACTTCACTTTAACTATTAGATTACTAGATTTGGTGGACTGAATTGTTCTTCCGAAAGACATATTATAAATTTATTTAGTAGTATTCTAAATCTATTACTCTTTCTTTTAAATACTGTACAACGACAGCAAGTGCATTTTTGAGCTGTGTGAACATATTTAAACGCTGAGTAGCGTGATATAATTTTTAATAGAAGCTGATGGGAAATCTGGAAGACCGATTTCTGTGTCTACTCCACAAGATATCCATGTATTTCAGATCGCCGAATTGGTATAAAGCACTAAAGATTTTATACGAACGTGTACACCATGTATTGGTATAGATTTTGATTATCACTCACAGACGATACCATACTTGATGGAACGGAGGTAGGTTGGTTCTTCCAGGCCTAAGAAGTTGTAACGACCCCAAATCATTGGTAATGAAAATAAAGTTTTATTATTTTAAATTATGTAGATAATGCAAACAAATATTTATTTAGTTTCCGCACTGATATGTGGTAACGATTGTTTGTGCACTAATCCCCCCTTCGATGTGCGCAAAAGCACATCGCGTCTAATTTTGATTTAGCCCCACTTCACCGTGAAGTATAAAAGCGAAAATTTTAATATAATTTAGTACTTCTCTGCAATATTGCATTACTGCACTCCACTGTTATTACCTCTTCCGAAATTTCTCTTTACTCGAGAAAATCCTGACCAGTGCTCTTAACGCGTTTCTTTGGAAATATTACATTTATTATTATTAAACCGTATTCAAATACTTCGCAATTTCTATTTTAAAAATATTAATAGTTGAAATACCGATCAAATGCTGTCATTTCGGAATTACTTAACCCACTTAAAAATTAACCTAAAATTAAAGAGGGAAAAAAACGACAAATACTGAGTTTACCCTTTTTATATGAGTAACATCGGCGGGATCATTCTTTCCCGCTTAACGAGGCTTAAAGCACTGCCTAAGGTTGATCGATCGAAGTCTATTTTGACTGAAACACCAGGTTAAAATCCAACAAATTAGATTACATATGTTCCTCTACGTTTTTAAGGCTGACCGATTTTTGCTTTAAATATCTGGAAAATAGAGACTTGATTGTTTCCAAATTAAAAGAATACGATTAATCATAATAAAGACCAAATACGTATACATTGACGTATTAATTTAAATCCTCACACTTCAATTCCCGTATTAAATCCAATTAAAACCTTATACCAGCATAATCCGAGGTATTATCAGAATTTTCTTGTTTCTTTTAAATCGTAGTATTAACAAAACCACATCTGCGATTACACGTTAATTGTATTCTCTTTGAGAATAAAAAGAAAAACAATATTTCGTATTCACAGTAACTATTTCCAAACCCTGTATACATATTTCAATCATCATGCTCTACCCTTTTCTATTGAAAACAATTCCGTGTGTGTATATAAATCCTCTTTTAAAATTGCAATTAATAAAGCGTATAAAAGTGCAAGACCATTTGCAGTCACAACCTGTTGATAAAAGAATTCCTGATTCTATCATAACGTCGATTAAAGATTTCGATTTATTTATATTCATCCTGAATACTTGCCATATTAATTACGTATTAATTAGAAAAGCGAGAATTACCTTTCCTTTCTTAGAATTCACCCCTGACAACAAATTGTATTAACTCTGTCTATAATAAACAAGTATTACTGCCTTGCAGATTAGACTTGCCGCATGGAAGGTGGTCTATATACTAGGCGTTCCTCCAAAAGGAAGAAGAATTAATTACCCAGAATCGTTTATTTATTTTTTTTATATTATTTAATTTAATCCTTTTACATATTATTTAGTTTATTTTTTCATAATTGTTTAGCTTTCCAGAATTCTTAATTATGTATATTATCCATCCTGTTTATAAATTATACCATTATTTAATTTTGTGTAAATCACTAAATAGCTATAAAAAGTGACCCACCCCCCAGCTCACCGCCTGAACTTCGCTAAAGGGATAATTCAAAAACCACCTGTTGTGTGGAAATAAATTAAAGAAATTTCCCAAAGAGAGGGTATTACAGAGTTTCGTGTGCAGAAATCTGCTATAAAGAATTTGCTTCTTTCAGTTTTTTTGGGATGTTTGATTATATGGAGTAAGGCAAAACAATAACCGAAGAATACTTTTCCACTTTATTAAAATGCTTTACGAGAAACGATTAAAGAAATAAGATGCGGTAAGTTGAGCAACGAATTGTTTTTACAGTACAACGTACCTGCGCAGAACTTCAATGAATATGATTCGTGGTTTGAAGTTCAAATACCTACTTGAACATCCGCCTTACACACCAGATCTGGCTCCATCGGACTATTATCTTTCTTCCGTCAAATGAAAAAAATTGAAAATCCAAACGAATAAATAAATGAAGTTGCATGCTCCTATAGTTGTTTATTGGCGATTACGAGCGACAAAAATTACACTACGGTTTATCTGAAAAATAACTTCATCCCAACATACCTGTGGGATAGACTTAGAATAGCATCGTTATCCAATTTATTGTAAAGCCGGCTCTAGTCCATTAAGCTTTAGTACCTCCTATCAAAAAATTTATCTGTTAGCAATAAAGGAGGTAATGGTTAAATAATCTTGTTCACATATTAGTCTATTTTACAAAAACTATTATACATTTACCAATGTCTTTACTGTATTTTCAAACACGTTATGTAATCGGGGCCTGTAACAGTAGTTAATTCTGAGATGTTCTCTACAGGATGAATTGAAACTATCGATGCCAACTCGCTTAATTTAAATGGTTTTAAAGTTATTTCTTTTGTCATATTTGTACTTAGCTTAAAAAAAAGCGACACTTCATCTTAAAACCCGTAATACATACCAGTAAATATTAAAAAAAAACGTAATTTTATTTTGCAAAACTTCGTCAGTTTACTTAAGTTTTGGGAGACAATCACAGTGGTCATGATTATTTGGAAAATGCCAGTTAATGTGCTGTTAAAATGCCGAGGCTTCTTAATTAGACTCACGAATTTATTTGTTACGTACGAAGTGTGTAACAAAGCCGTAACGAGAACATGTAACACATTTGCTGATAGATGTCCAGAAAAACGAAAACCAATTGCGAACGTCGCAATAAACAACCTTAAAAATTTGGGACCAGTCAAGAGTAAATTTGGAGGAAATAGAATGAATCATGTATATCAAAATTGAAATTAAAACACTTTTGCAATGTCGTTACTACTTTGTTACACTCTGTTCCTCTCCGTAGTTAGCAAATACTTAGAATAGCCTTCGTGAGTATAATGATAACGCCCGGCAGTTTCAATCGCACTTAAACTGACATTCACCAAATAACCATGACCATTGTCATGGTCTTCCGAAATACAAGTAAACAATACGAAGGTTTGCAAAATGGAACTACGTTTACTTGAAATATTTAAACAACTAGCCATTGCAGGTGTAAGGGTTTTAACCGAAAGTGTACCTTTTCAACGTTGAGCACAAGGATGACAAAATAATTATGCTTTCTTAAACGAATTGACCTTCGACCGATACTAGAAATACCTTTCGATTACGCTAAAAAAAATGGCCGACATTTAATTAGTATCAATTACATTCCACCTGCTCCCACTGTTGCATTAAAAAAATTAATTATACACTGAAAGGTGTAATGAATTATGAGTGTAATTTTTTACCAAAAATTTTATATAACTTGAAAACATGGTTACCTTTCAACTAATTATACCATACATTTACGATAAACACTTAAAAAAAAAGAAAACAAAAACGTAATTACCCAAAATGTTTAGGATCTGTTCAAATGAAGTTTTAGTTCTTTTGCTAATCCATATTTTACTGATATTTTTACATTTACATTGTAGTATTGCACTTTTTAAATTAGCTTACACGCATACATAGCGTAAACTATGCATTACGTAATGAAAATTAGAACTTTTACGTAAATTTAACGTCATAACGGCATCTAAAATAAAAGTGCAACTAAATAAAAAATTTTATATAAAACTAAAATACAAGTTAAATCCGAAAAATTATTAAATATTTAAACCAACATTTAAATATTCAAATAAAATAAAAGTTCTTGTCTAAAAGTATATGAGCATAACACATAAGTACATCTTATTTACCACGAGGAAGAGTTATCAATTGCAAAAACACATGTGAGTAAAATTTTTCTATCGTAACCCAACTATTGCACTGATTACCTTTTTGATGTCCTGCATTTATGTTTTTTGTTTGATTATGTATAAATGTTTGTGCGACAACATGTATCAATACCTGAAAAGTCAATGAACAGGTGTAATTATAAAAATAATAATTTTACTTTGAACAAAATCAAAATTGTACTCACTAATTTTAGATTCTTTGGTGAAATTTTTGACAGGCTGCATTTATTTAAGTTAGCAAGGACGCAACGCATGCGTAACTTGTGCAAATTCCAACGAAGTCTGTTTTACTTTGAAACTATTAATTACAAAATACAATTTAATTATTAACATGAGTATTTCCATGTGTACAGTAAACATTTTTCTATGATTTCACGATTACATTACACCTTTTTTTAATGTGGGTGTTCAGTACATATATAATCTATTTATTCGTTGTAGTAAAAACATATCAGTTTGCATTAAATTGTAATTTTATTTTTTGATGTTATATGAAACATTAAATTAAAACCATGTAAATGTTATATGAAACATATTTGATAATGCATTATGTGCTTTTTGTTTCACTTGGTTTTGTGTGTTATATAGTTAACAGAAAATAGGTTATTCGACAATAACTTTATACTTTACAACAAGTTCATTTAGCTTATGACTTTAGTTAGTTTGAAAAGATGAAAATAAGCAAATTCTGCATGTTTGGATGCATTAGATATCTGTATTACTCATTACATATTGTTTCTGCTACTTTTTGTTTTATTAATTGAAATAATAATAATTATAGTAAAGTTGCATAATTAGGGTAGGTACATTATTTATTAAGGAAAGCATATTTAACGTTTAACGTTGGTGCGTGGGTGGGTGCGTGCGATAGCGGTCAGACCGTTTGACCTAGAGTGATGAAATTTGGCACATCGCTACTATAACAAAATCGTAGATCCGTATGAACTTTTGGGACATATAAGACTACAGGAAGTACTTGTTAACTTTAACAGTTTTCCAATTTTCTCGAGTAAACTAGTCCTTTAAATGGAGATACTAATTTGTAAACTCCTACACGTATGAAAGATTTTGCAAAACTATTAGATATGAAATACCAAGCTGATTGGGACACTAGAAATGGCATTTAAATAAATAAAAAATTGAGACCTTTAACCAAGATGTTCACCTGGAATTCTGCAGCATCAATAGAAATGGTGAAAAATGCATTTAATAAGCTAATATACACTGTATACAAACGGAGATATGGTCACATGGTTAAGTGATCGGACGTGCGAGCCGTTAACCGGTGTAGTTGTACGATTACGGATAGTGTTAACAATAGGAATAATAAGTGTAAATAGTAGTTCAAATGTTTTAATGTAGGTAATGAATCGAACACCTAGTGTTAGGCGTGTTAGAATTAAGACAGGTGCGTTTCTACGTAACTTAAATAAAAATAGTAGTGTGGTATGTGCGCATATTAGAAGTAACATTAATAGTTCGGAGAATGGTATTAAATCTCTAAACAATAAAAGTTGCATAATAGACAGTGGTTTAACTATTAGTCAAAATTCCCGTGAAAATTGCATTGAAAAGCATTAAACTTGTAATTGCAGCTTACAATAGACCTACCAATATAATTAAATCATCAGATCTAGACAAACTGTTCAGAGTAGGACGTAAAGTATTATTAATCGGAGATCTATACACAAGAAATACATTATCGCGATGTCAACGAAATAATAGAAACGGTATTACAGTAGGGCAACGCGCTGATCAAAATAATGAAATAATAGTCTTTCCTGACACCCCAACTCATTATCCAGATAATAATAGTACTGCATCCGTCATCGATATAATAATAAACAAAAATACTACCAACCTCTCACAACCGCAATCACGTCCAGAACTCGACTCGGACCACAATCCAGTCTTGTTCAACCTAGGTAAGATAGAGAAAAATAACTTCGTAAAACACTCCAGATCGTTCAAAAATTCAGAATGGAAGTCGTTTAGAGAAACGTTAGACAGAGAAATTACTATTAACAACAACATTAACACACAAGAACAAATAAATCAAGAAACAGTAATATTAACGGCAGCCACAATAAAAAGTAGAAATAAACACTCCAAATTGATAAAAATAAGAAATCATCAAGACGAACTTCCAGATCATTTAATCCAACAAATAAAAAACAAGAACAACATACGAAAAAGATGGCAACGAACCCAACATCCTCAATTGAAGCATGAACTGCATCAAATACAAAGCGTAATAAAACAAGTTAGTAATGACAAAAATGAAAAACGGAACACAAACTTCGAGCATTACAAACAAGGGACGGGTCGTTGTGGCATTTCATCAAAAACATTAAAAGGCAACACAAAACAAGACCAGCTCTGGTAGACGACAGCGACGAAACAGCGTGTAACAACAAACAAAAAGCCGAACTATTAGCAAAAACGTATAATGAAATACATACCTTAAACCTAACAAGTCAAACAAGGGAATAGACGAATGTAATTGAAACAGTACAAAATTTAATAAACAAAAACCTGACAATAACGTGTGGATTATAAATAAGATAAGGGCAGTACCTGAAGAAATTACATGCTTTATAAAGCAATCACCTAATACAAAAGCATCAGGGCCTGACGACATAGAAGGGATAGTAATAAAAAACCTATTCAGAAAATCGATACAACAGCTGTACTACATTATAATTACTGTACTAAAACTATCACACTATTCCGAAACGAGCAACAATAATATCTTTACCTATACCAAACTAGACCCCAGTAAAGCTCTTAATTGCAGATCAATCAACCTCATCAGAAATTTAAGCAAAGTAGCTGAAGCAATAACATTAAAAAGACTACAAAAAGTAGATAAAAAATTAAAATTATTACGAATGATCAATTTGGATTTAAACCAAATCACGGTACAGTGGAGCAAATAGTGCGTATAGCGAATAAGATAACTACAAAATTCAATACAGCGGAAAACACAGTAATCGCACTACTTAATATCGAAAAATAAATAACACAACATCTAGTATGTATATACACATCTATCGCAGGAGTACCAGAAGGATCGGTGTTAGTACCGCAACTGTTTAACTACAACTTATGCGATATCCCAAAATTTACAAAAACCAAACTGGTTCTTTTTGCGGCAATATACAAACATTCATTTTATGCAGACGTAGCATGCAAACAGATACATATACATATGGATATACTAACAAAATATTTCGAACAGTGGAAAATAAAAACCAACGCAGAAAAAACCGAAAATATCTTATTTACGAAAAAATTTACCACCAAAAAATATTTACAAAGTTGAAAATCAATGGCATGCGATTGAACCTAAACCGGTCGTGAAATACCTGGGCATTAAACTTGACTACTGCATATAACACATTAAGCACATTAATGAGATTTCCGCTAAAACGGAAGAATAAAAAAAATGTATTCACACATATGCAAAAATTCAGAAATGATACAAGAGAATAAAATATTATTGTCCTATAATCAGGCCCATTATGACATACGCTGCCCCAGCCTGGTGTAATGTGTCGAAGACCGCGAAGAAAAAACTAGAAGTCATACAAAATAGATGCACGAGATTAACAACAGGAGCAGAGATACACCTTTAAGGCACTTACGTAGACTAACGGAACTAAAACCATTAACTGAAAGAATCGACGTATTGGCGATAAAATTTACAGAACCCAGCTAAAATATAACGAGTTAACCCGTGATATAGTGCATAATGGAATACAAAAAGTGCCTACAGTAAAACACAAACTGCCTTATCATAACTTAGTGTTATATGATTAGTGAATAAGCAACAATAGCGTAAATGAGACATTAGCGAATGAACACATAATAGAAAGTGCAAAGAAAGTAACCATTATGGTGTTAAACATAATTTAAAGTAAATGTAAAAGGTAAATATTAATAAGAAATTAACTAACAATCGAAAAATTAAAAATTAGGTTTTTCTCAACTGTTTCCTATAATTGAGTTATTGAAAAAAAAATGTATCTATATGTTTTTTATGTATTTTGAAACTTTCCCATAAATTATATTAATAGTCGATCCAAAAAACTTTTTTGACTTATCAATTTTAAATTAATAAAATTTTAACATGAATGACGCGACTACAAACGCGCCACGATTGGTCGTCATGTTTGTGACGACATAATGTTAAATTAATTCTCAATAGTACAGTATCAACGGCCTCTACATGTAAATAGACTAAAAATTTCCGAAATTTAGTGCAAAAAAATTATTTATAATATCTTGTTTAGTCATGTGTGGCCAAGTTTACGGTTAGGTTGACAACTAAACTTTTGCGGTTAATTTTTGCTCTGCTTCTCCTTGTAGTATAGTAAATATAATTCTCCATGTCTTCTTTCAGCTAAAAAAACTTCAAATCATGAGAATTATTTAAATGACATTATAACAAGGGAAGAACCACCATTATATACATTTTTAAAATTTCACTTTCGTATAGTACATAACCTAGCGAGTAATTAAAACATAAAATCGAAACCATTCAATAACCGTGTACAAATTTATTATTTAATTGTTTTAAATTATTCATATACAACTAAGAACAAATTTTCAAAAAGCATATGTATAGTATAGGTGTTGTGAAATATTGTATATACTGTGTTGTTAATGATGATCCTGTAAATAAAGTTTGATTTGATTTGATCGGGCTGGTAATGCAAGGACGGAGAGTTCTAAAATAGAGTACTTATACAAAATTTTGTACAAGTGTTAAACATTTGAAACTATTTAGAAATGTATTTTGGCATTTTGTTTTAAATACAAGACATTTGACAGTATCTACATTAATATTTCAAAGTGCATCTTAAAACACTGTTAAAATATGCCTTAAGCAAAATTTGAAATCAAAAAATTTCAGTTTCATTTTTGCATTTTGCGTAGAGTTTTACTATAACATTATATAAATTTGTTAGTACTTGTATGGTATACATGTATGGATAAGACAATGTTGAGTGGAGACACTTCAAATATTCTTTTTTGAGATTCTAAGTTTATTTTTGACGTGTTATCATACACAGATAACGCCCAATAGCTCAAATGTATTCCCATCTCTACGATTGATTAGCAATACCGTTACCTCATGTAATTTACCTTCTACCTCTCACTACACTCTTTTTATACATTATACACTAACCTCGGCCCATTGTGGCTTTTTTTAATTAATGATCCTGCGAAGCCTTAACATAAATTTCCTATCCTAGTAAATAATTCCTATCAAACCTTATTTCCTATTTATTTCAACAACTGTTTTGTCATTATTAGTGAATGTTATCAGTCCACTCCTTTCCCAATTCCTACAATTCCCCTATAAATACCCGACCGCATTGCATATATTTGTTACACCAGATACATATATTTGAACTTACAAATTACACATTATATTCATCACCTTTTTTAGTCACGCTTGTGTGAATGCTCTTGACTGCTCTTAGCACCGAGTCTGGTACATAAACGTGCGTAGGGTACGAGATAATTAGTTTGCCGGAGGCTACTCCTCGAATAGCTAAATATTGTTACGCTCCAGAATATCCCTATACCTCTATATAACCTCCCTCACAAAAGGGAAAAGTATAATAATTCAAACCATCATCTTGACTGTGATTCGCATCGAGACGAATTTTTGAATTATTCCCAAACGACGTATTTATTTCGACGGAGGTCAGGCCTCGAACGACTAACTACTTCTACTTAAACCAGCCCCCTTAGACATATCCACCCCTTAAATCGTTACCGACTCCGAATACAATATCTCGGTCCTCCAGAAACTTCTGACTATACGCCTTACAATCACTTAAACACTCACGTGTCATCTAAGCACTTAATTACCTAATCCCAATCTAAAATTACCAGATTATAATTAAAGTTAAAACCGATATTCCCTCTACCCGGTATATATCCTAAGATCCAAGTTCACAACATTCAGATGCCACCAGGTACACATAACTCATACACACATAATACCTACACACATAATTAATACACACATAATGAAAACCGATTCAGAATCAACCCCTACCCGGATCATGTGGTCCTTATCATACCATAATTTCCCTGCATAATTGGAACAGTATCAAAAATCCACATACCTGTTACCACCTCCTGTATAACTCCCATTTCACATCACCACTGTCCAGGTACACCCACATAACACCTGTTCTTTAATTAACTTTATTTAAAGAACTAACTTCACGAGTGTATTAAATTAACATCTGTGTAATAACTTACCTTACAGTTTTACCCCTAGAGGACGACACGAGCGCGGGAAAATAAGCCGACCAGAGGCGTCCCCAGTAATTTTGGGAACTGGGCCTTGTCTATTATTTGTTGTTTTATTAGTTAACCAGAATATTTTAAGTTTATTTAGTTTGTTGCATGGAGTTTGATTTATTTTATAACAAATTCAGATAATAAAAATTGTTACAACAGGTCAGTTTGCATTATTTAATTATTCACAAAGTAGTGACGCCATTTGCTCCGCTCCGAGCCTAGGAGCTCAACAAGGTCAAACGATTATATATTTGACTTGTAGACCAAGAGCTAGAAAAAGAAAGGTGTCTTGGACCCAAGCTTCAGACAGTAGTAGGGTATATATTTTATACTATACACACACATATATATATATATATATATATATATATATATATATATATATATATATAAATGAATGCCTATTTTGCTTGGTTACTCCAGTTTTATAATACTTTGTAGAAGGTTCTTACGGAAAGAAAAATTAAGAAAATTTCGTAGAAAATTGGAAAATTTAAGAAAACTTAACGACTATTTATACTTTTGACAATTCGCGCGCCGCAAATGTCATCTGACAGCTACATCGTTCGGGATTTATCGATCGAGGGTGTGTTCTTTGTGAAGTGTAGGAATCCACTAAGAAAGCGTTTTTGGAAATTCCACCCCTAAGAGGGTGAAATAGGGGGTTAAATTTTTTTGCGAAACTTTTTATGGCTATGAGTCGATTGAGTCTATAATTGGTAAACATACTTTTCAATTAAAATTATGAGCCACATGTATCACAAAATTTTAATATCGCCCCCCCATTCTGAAGTCGCAGCAACGCGGGACAGGTACGGCTAGTTAACAATATTTATACCAGGTATTGCGTAATTGCAGAGAAACTACCCAGTGAACATCTGGCTTTCTAAAGTTGCGGCATATTTGCTACATAATAATTGAAAAATGGCATACAACGCTTAATAAGCCATTCTTGTTATTTGTTAAGCTACTTTGGCACTTAAATATTTATATATTACCCCCTTTAAGAAACATGCTCTTTAAAAGCTATTTAAACGGTTTTTGGAAGCCATTAAACAGCGCGTTCTTTTAAGGCTGTTTTGTAGTGTCTTTTTTGTTTCATAAGAGCCAAATGATGACCCTAAAGTCCGTTTAAACAGAATTTGTACTCCATTAAAGGCGTTAGGGGATACTTTAAAAGAGGTTCATTAATTAAAATAAGTGATTTAGGTAGCATAATCAAACATGGATGCCTTGAAAAAATTCATGAAAAATGGGACCTTTTACAGACAGCGAAGAGAGAATAGAAAAATGACAAAAACTCTTGCAAACTTCCAAAACATTGCTTACATCAAATATATGTAAGATGAGAAATTTACTACCTGTTTATTTTCGAAAATGGAATTATTCATACATTTTAAATCTATCATCAGCTAGTTTGGAATCTGATACAAATAACTACTTCGAAGATATCGTGGAAAATGAGATAGAAACATCATCTGATGACGCCGATTCTTTATTTCACGGTGATGTTGATTCTGACGAAGAACAAGATGTTAATGGAGTCGGCCACGATCTACAGCGCTGGGCTATTATATACAACATCAGCCACCATGCTTTAAAAAGTATTATGGAAATTATGCGTACCAAGTCTGGGATTAAATTACCAATAGATCCTCGAACATTAATGCACACCACCTGTTACTTGAGTAAGCGGCACATTACTAACATCAATAGAGGGCAGTATTGGCATAGTGGGATTCAAGAATGCTTAAGGGGTTATTTTTGGTAAAATTAATTTCTGTAGTTAGATACTAATAATTTTTATATTTTCAGCAATATCAAAGAATCAAAGACAATTTCAATTAACATAAATATTGATGGAATACCCTTATATAAGAGTCCCAAAACACGATTCTGGCCTATTTTGATTAACATAGCAGAAATCCCTAACGCAAAACCAATGCCAGTTGGAATATTCTATGGATCTTCGAAATCAGGATCAATTAATGAGTTTCTACTACGATCATTTATTAATGAGCTAGTACCAATACTAAACAATGGTATTTTAATTTATGGTCGTATGTTACACATTAAAGTAAGGTGCTTTGTATCTGACTCTCCAGCTCGAGCATTTATCAAAGGTAATGATTATGGGATGAAATAATGAGTTATTTAATATAATTGTAGGTGTTGCTTCATTCAATGCCATCAATGGGTGTCTAAAGTGTATAGCTGAAGGCGGATATTCTTATGAAGCACGAACAGTAGTATTTTATTCAATTAATAGTGTACCACGATCAGATGTTTAATTTAGAGCCAACGAATATGGAAAGCATCACAAAGAAAAACACCCTTATTAGACATTTATAATTTTGATATAATTGAAGATGTTATTGTTGCAGATTCCCTGCAATTGCTACATCTGGGAGTAATGAAAAAACAGCTCATTGGTTGGAGAGATGGAAAGCTTGGATATAGTATAAAATTTTCAGCAAATACAATTGAACACTTTAAGGCCAAATTAGCTATGATTAAATTACCAACTGAAATGCATCGATCTGTACGCGAACTAGATTGTCTTGCCTACTGGAAAGCTGTTGAATTTGCAATTTTTTTCAATTATATAAGTATAGTAGTCTTTGATGGTATTGTAGAAGAAAAGTATTATGATAATTTTTTCCTATTGTTTTGTGCAGTTACAATTGTTTCATGTAATGAGTACAAGAAATTTGTAGAAGTTGCTGAACAAACGTTTACTACATTTATTACTCAGTTTATCCACTTATATGGCGTTCGGTATGCTACTAGTAACATTCACAATCTGCAACATATTGTTCATGAAGTGAAATGATTAGGTTCATTAAACACTTTATCTGCCTATCCATTTGAAAATTTCTTAAAAAAATGTTTCGTGGTTACCACAAAAATTTAGAGCAAGTTGCAAATCGTTTATCTGAGATATCCCAATGCATGTACAAAGAGGAAATAAAACATATAAAATATCCTTTAATTAAAAAATGGAAGAATAACATCGAAATTTCCATTCCAAATGGTTTTGTATTAAAAAATAAATTTAAAGATTCATAGTTTTGTACTACAAACAATGAAGTAGTCCAATTTTTAGAAATTGTTGAAACAGAAACTGTAATTACTTTAAAAGGACGTAGTCTAGTTAGTAAAGATTGTTTTTTTTTACAAAACCAATTCAATCTTCACATTTAAACATTTTATAGCAAATAGTAGTCTATTATCTAGTGTAAAAGAGTATGCAATTGATCAAATTAAATTTAAAGTTGTTGCATTAAATAAGGAACCTAATAAAACCGTTTATATACCTTTACTTCACACTGTAATGCAATTACATTAAAAGAAATATTTCTAATCCTTACTCAAGAAATTCAAATTGTATATTTGGGTCAGTCAAGAAATCAATATTTTGATTCTCTGAAAGAAATCAAATTAAAATAAATTATAAATAAAAACAATTGTCTACCGTTTTCAAGAATTATTTCCTGAACTATTTCTTCTGCTTCTTTGTTAACTATCTCTTCTTCCTCTTCACGACCTTCTCTCTCACCATCAACTAGTACACTGTTTTCTGATTGTTGTAAGTCTGAAAGGATGAACACTTTAGCAGTTTGAAATAAAAGTATTAAGTAACCACCAGCTTTAGATATCTTTTTAGAGTGGTAATGCCTTGTCGATTTCCTCAGCCCCATTTTATTAAGTCGCCCTTTAAAATTTTTTAACACACTTCCAAAAAAGGTTTTCATATCCTTTAAAGTAATGATTTCTGTTTCGCTCTGGGCCAATACATAAAATATCGCAAATGTTAGGTAGATTCACAATCGCAATTTTGGCACCTTTTGGGCTACTGCCTGTCCAGCTGCACTTATTTTGGAAAGAGCGAGTAAAAAAACTAAATCTTACTGCCAAATGCTTACTGGGTATTGAGTGGTATACTATAGAAATAGGCAATAACGAGAATTCAAAAATGCATTAAAATACAGGGTGTATCAATAAAAAATACATGTTTACCCAGTAATCATTTGGCAGTAAGATTTAGTTCTTTAGAAGCTAGTAGGGCAATATTAAGCAACTGTAAAGAAACTTTTCCAGCATAATAATACCTTAGATGTGCGCTTAAAGAGCTAAGATTGCAGTATTTTTGGTCCATTGCTGCCAAATGTACGGCTCCTTAATCCATGCAAAGTGTCATTAGAGCCTCTGTTTTAACACTAATAAGCTTTAAAAGAGCCTACGATAGACAGTCCCACTTCCATTTTGTAATCATTAAAAAGTTGGTAGATATTTTAAGATGTAACAATAAATTTTTATTTTTATTTTGTACAAAAAAGAACACTTAATTTTCCTAATTAACCGTTTTTCACACTTTAATACTGCTATTATAGTCTGCTAGTTTGCTTTATTCGTATCCAATTTCCTATTTTAACCTGTCACCAGAGCTTTTATAGGTACTTTAATACCTGATGTAGATTCGAACTCACGACCATGGAAATGTAAAGCTGCGTTCTTTTCCACTGAGCTATCCTGTAACGTATTGAAAACCAGTTTTACCTTCCATTTACACGTAATATATGACCTCAGAATATAGAGTAGTAACATTGTAAGTATATGACAGAGTAATTTGAATTTATGCAAATTATGAAAAATAGCAAGGAAATGTATGAGAAAGCTGTTCTTTAGTCACATTCATTCGTAAATCGTGCGTAACGTCAGTCATATTTCGCATGTAACGTAAATTACTTTTTACACGTATATAAGGTTAGGCATAGAAAAAAAAGTATTTCAGTAATTAATTTTTTTTTTATGAGGTTAGGTTAATAGATACGACTCCATATGAAACATATTTCTCACAATTTTAACTACACATATATGTATACCTAAAGCTAAACACAGTTTTAAACCTGTATATTAAGTGTAAGTCTGTCTAAGTGATGTCTGCAAAACCAAGTTGGATTGTGGTACAAACCAGAGAACAAGGCAAATACGTTCTTAGTGCAGTGCCGAAGAAGTGGGTGGTTGCTTCCATTTTGCATTGGCCTAATGTGGGCGGTTCTAAGTTGGAATACCTTCTTAATGATGGTACCTCAACACCATTATCTTCATGGAATAAAATACCATATATGGTAAAACGGGTTGGCTATTTGTCGTATGAGGATGCGGATAAGACTATAAACGAATTATCTGGCGGATCCAATACCGAAACTGATGATCAAAAAATTAACGTGCTGAAGAAAAGAGATACTGGACGTGCAACAGATCAGGTTAAAAAAGTCGACTTTTCTTCTTTAGTAGAAAGTATTATAAATAGGAGTTCTCTGGGGAATTCTAAACAAAGGCAAATCTGCTCACAGGTTGAAACGGAACCGGTTGCAACCTCAAAAAACAAACTATCTCAAATAATAGAATATTTACAGAAAATGGAGGACGATGCAAAAAAACGCCATGACCAATTAATCAAGATGTATGCAGGGCTTGAAATAAAGATGAACAACTATTTAAGTTGCAAAGTACTCCTAGAAATGTGGCCCAAGATTTGAGCTTTACTTTTGCACCAATCGATGACAAACCCTCCTTCAGCACTCTGGAAGAAAATTTACAGATTCCCAAATATAAAGAAAACTTTGTAAGTAAAACCAATTTTTTTATTGAAAACACTTTGAATTTTTTTATTTGCAGGAAAAATTTAAGGGTGAGCCTAAAAAATGGTAACATTAATAAGATGCATTTTTGATTGAATATTTTTTTACTCGCTCTTTCCAAAATAAGTGCAGCTGGACAGGAAGTAGCCCAAAAGGTGCCAAAATTGCGATTGTGAATCGACCTAACATTTGCGATATTTTTTTTACATTGGAAATCATTACTTTAAAGGATACGAAAACCTTTTTTGGAAGTGTGTTAAAAAATTCTAAAGGGCGACATAATAAAATAGGGCTGAGGGAATCGAAAAGGCATTACCACTCTAAAAAGATATCTAAAGCAGGTAGTTACTTACTACTTTTATTTCAAACTGCCAAAGTGTTCATCCTTTCAGACTTACAACAATCAGAAAACAGTGTAATAGTTGATGGTGAGAGGGAAGGTCGTGAAGAGGAAGAAGAGATAGCTAACAAGGAAGGAGAAGAAATAGTTCAGGAAATAATTCTTGAAAATGGTAGACAATTGTTTGTATTTATAATTTATTTTAATTTGATTTCTTTCAGAGAATCAAAATATTGATTTCTTGACTGACCCTAATGTACAATTTGAATTTCTTGAGTAGGATTAGAAATATTTCTTTTAATGTAATTGTATTACAGTGTGAAGTGAAGTTATATAAACGGTTTTATTTGGTTCCTTATTTAATGCAACAACTTTAAATTTAATTTGATCAATTGTATACCCTTTTACACTAGATAATAGACTACTATCTGCTATAAAAATGTTTAAATGTGAAGATTGAATTGGTTTTGTAAAAAAACAATCTTTACTAACTAGACTACGTCCTTTTAAAGTAATTATTGTTTCTGTTTCAACAATTTCTAAAAATTGGACTACTTCATTGTTTGTAGTACAAAACCATCAATCTTTAAATTTATTTTTTAATACAAAACCATTTGCTATGGAAATTTCGATGTTATTCTTCCATTTTTTAATTAAAGGATATTTTATATGTTTTATTTCCCTTTGTACATGCATTGGGATATCTCAGATAAACGATTTGCAACTTGCTCTAAATTTTTGTGGTAACCACGAAGCATTTTTTTTTAATTCGGTGTAAGTAATTTTCAAATGGATAGGCAGATAAAGTGTTTAATGAACCAAATCGTTTGACTTCTTGCGCTCATTACATGAAACAATATTGTAACTGCACAAAACAATAGTAAAAAATTATCATAATACTTTTCTTCTACAATACCATCAAGGACTACTATACTTATATAATTGAAAAAATTTGCAAATTCAACAGCTTACCAGTAGGCAAGACAATCTAGTTCACGTACAGATCGATGCATTTCACTTGGTAATTTAATCATAGCTAATTTGGCATTAAAGTGTTCATTTGTATTTTACTGAAAATTTTATACTATATCCAAGCTTTCCATCTCTCCAACCAATGAGCAGTGTTTTCATTACTCCCAGGTGTAGCAAATGCAGGGAATCTGCAACAATAGCATCTACAATTATATCAAAATTAGGAATGTCTAATAAGGGTGTTTTTTCTTTGTGATGCTTTCCATATTCGTTGGCTCTAAATTAAACATCTGATCGTGGTGCACTATTAATTGAAGAAAATACTACTGTTCGTGCTTTATAAGAATATTCGCCTTCAGCTATACACTTTAGACACCCATTGATGACAATGAATGAAGCAACACCTACAATTATATTAAATAACTCATTATTTCATCCCATAATCCTTACCTTTGATAAATGCTCGAGCTGGAGAGTCAGATACAAAGCACCTTACTTTAATGTGTAACATATGACCATAAATTAAAATACCATTGTTTAGTATTGGTACTAGCTCATTAATAAATGGTCGTAGTAGAAACTCATTGCCATTACTGCCCTCCATTGATGTTAGTAATGTGCCGCTTACTCAAGTAACAGGTGGTGCGCATTAATGTTCGAGGATCTATTGGTAATTTAATCCCAAACTTGGTACGCATAATTTCCATAATACATTTTAAAGCATGGTGGCTGATGTACATAATAGCCCTGCGCTGTAGATCGTGGCCGACTCCATTAACATCTTGTTCTTCGTCAGCAGCAACATCACCGTGAAATAAAGAATCGGCGTCATCAGATGATGTCTCTATCTCATTTTCCAAGATATCTTCGAAGTAGTTATTTGTATCAGATTCCAAACTAGCTGATGATAGATCTAAAATGTATGAAAATAAACAGGTAGTAAATTTCTCATCTTACATATATTTGATTTAGGCAATGTTTTGGAATTTTGCAAGAGTTTTTGTCATTTTTCTATTCTCTCTTCGCTGTTTGTAAAAGGTCCCATTTTTCATGAATTTTTTCAAGGCATCCATATTTGATTATGCTACCTAAATCACTTATTTTAATTAATGAGCCTCTTTTATATTATCCCCTAACGCCTTTAATGGGATGTCACTTTAATGGAGTACGTATTCTGTTTAAACGGACTTTAGGGTCATCATTTGGCTCTTATGAAACAAAAAAGACACTACAAAACAGTCTTAAAAGAACGCGATGTTTAATGGCTTCCAAAAACCGTTTAAGTAGCTTTTAAGGAGAATGTTTCTTAAAGAGGTTAATATATAAATATTTAAGTGCCTAAGTAGCTTAACAAATAACAAAAATGGCTTATTAAGCGATGTATGCCATTTTTTATTAAGTAGCAAATATGCCGCAACTTAGAGAGCCAGATGTTCGCTGGGTAGGTTATACTAAGAGCCTTATAAACTGCAGTTATTTCTATTCAATATTTTTGATGACTTTCAAACTCTTTTGGGTAGCATTAGGATTTAGATTTTCGATTTAGATGCGGCGAAATTTTATTAGAACGTTAGATTTCACACAATTTTAATAAAATGCACTAAATTATGAACGTAACCCTTAATATTAGTAAAAAACGGTGTTTTAGTTTCCTTAGATGTTCTTGAACAATTAGCAAACGACTCCAGGGTTTTTTAGATAATGGTGGTCTTGAACATGGTAATCTTGGCCTAACACGTGAAAGAACTCAGGGACCCGTACGAGGATGCATAGTGGCACAGAAACGTCTAGCAACGGCTACCTTAAGTTTTCTCTTATCATAAGTGAGAGGAAAACAGGAATCAGGAAGATTGTTCCAGAGTTTAGCAGACGTGTAGAAGAATGAGGATTGCGCCCATTTGATACAAGTTGAAATTTGTACTGCATATTGATGATGTGAAAGAGCGAATCAAGTATGTCTCGCAAAGGTGGTTCAATGTGGTACCAAAGAATGTAATCATCAGACAATAGCCGTTATAACACCGATATTACAAACAAAGAATTGAAACTACTCTTCGGAGCTCGAAAGACTGTATGTCAGATGTTAAAGTAGAGTCATTTATTAGCCTAATTTCTCTTCTTTGAATACGGTCAACGATATCGAGAGTCCATTGGGGAGCACCAGCCCAGAGGTGGTGATTCTATTCTTGATCAGGTAGAGTTTGGTCCTAGTATAGCAGAAAGGGTGATCGAAAAATAAAGTACTGCTTAGTTCTGTATAAAAGGCTGATTTTACTAACAACTGCTATAGTAACTGACAGAAGATTGTCACCTATAATAGATTTAAGGCAGAAAATTGACTTTTTTTCGGCGTACACTATGAAACACAGAGTTTTGTTAGCGTTTAGTTTAACTAAATGATTGCTTCCCCATTCAGAGACACATTGAATGTGGATTGTAATGGCCATTTCAAGTTGAATATTTTGATGTGAGATGCACTACAGTGTTGTCTTCAAAGCAATGGAGCTGGTTAATTGTTGAAGAAGTGATATCATATATGTATAGCAGAAAAAATGCAGTAGCTATCACTGATCCCTGTGGCGCACCTACGTTAACGACAACTTATTTTGAAAAGAAACCGTCAACTACCACACGTATCCGTCTTTTACGAGAAAATTTGAAACCCAAACGAGATGGGTTTCACAAGTAAACATTTATGTAAACATGGTCAGGTAATTTAAAATATCTAAAGCGACCGCAACTGTTTCACCAAAATTGGGCCACATATGCAAGAAGATCACATGTTGTAGTACTCTGCCTAAGACCATATTAGTGGTTCCTAAGGAGTTTGTTAGATGCTGTCGCACTTTTGGGAATAAGTTGAATGTTTGGTAGCTGTGATGATGAAGAAAGTACTAGTTCAGGGGTAATCTGGGCCAGTCGACTTATTAGAATCAAGACTACTGATGATCGATTGTAGGAGATTGTATCGATAATGGATTGGTTTGATAACATGTAACGCAGAGTAGGCAAGTGCGATGTCTGTTCTAGCATCATTACGACACGGACTTTATTAAAACATCTCTACAAAAAGTATTGTCTTTCCTACAGTCAAATAATAGGAAAACATGGAAAGGTACAGTTAGCTAGTTCTTTGCATTTTTTGTTGCTTTTTCACAACACTTTTGCAGGTATTTCTAGTACCAACATATCCTGCACTACGACTGACCAGCGGGATTAGTAGTAGCTGAACGTTGAAACCTATTAGTGTTATAAACGTTGAAAACTCCAGAATTGAGGTATTATAAGATGGAAACTGAGACAGAAGGAAGCTCTAAAACTAAGGTAACCAAAGGATTCTTGAAAGTTAGGAGACCTAATAACTTTTAAACAGATATATTCTTTTTGTATTTTTTTCTTCACTGAACTTTCCTAATTTACTTCTAATTGTGCACTTTTTTCACATTTTCCAAAAATTTAATAGTATAGAAGAAAAAAATTCAGGTGTTTAACACCCTTACCTTCTCCACATTTTTCTCGTTTAACTTTTCAAATTATTCTCCTCGGCATTTTCTTAATCTGTACTCATACATGCAATGTAATCTTATTGTGTCGTACTTGCACTACAATTCGCATTTCTTACCCACTCCCAGAAAAGTTTCTCAATTAGATTAAAATTGTTCTACACTTTCTTCCGCCCTTACTTCCTTACTACTTTATTCGATTTTTTCTGTTTCAATAAGTACAGTTTACGCAACTGCTTTTTTCAGTTTCACTTTTTGCAGCAACCCATGTACGCATCTTTTTTCTTACGTCCTGTTTATTTTAGATTCACTCTACCAAACGCTTTTTACTGCTTACCCACGGTTTCTGGTCCACATATTTTGTGCAGCACCATATGCAACGGTATCTTTCAAGCACATCAACGCACTCAATGTTACCGTCCTCATTTGTTCGTTCCATACCGTTCAATTCTCTCTTTATATAAATACGTTTACGTTTAAACCATGTGTTAGATACAAACAAGTACCGTTCTGCATAAATCTAGTCCCTATATTCATTCATTCTTAAATCTCCAAAGTATCCTAACGTGCGTTCCGTATGTTCTCTCTTTATAATCATTCATCCATTCAAATCTTCTTATACAATCACTATTTCACTTTTTTTAACGAAAATTAAGTACGTTTTCCATGTCCTTCCAGAAATTCTCACATTTTGGAATTTTTCTCTATTTGCTGCTGCACAACATGCAATGAAAGTGATAATTTGAAATTCCACTTTCACTATAATCCACATTACCTGGAGGTATACCAATTCATACACACCTTTTCGCCCTTTCACTTTTGCTTTTCCGTTTCAACCACTGTCTACCATCATCCATCTCCATAACACGAGCTTTTTCTCTGATACACACAGAATATCGAACTGCCTTTCATTCGTTACATTCGTAACTATAATTTATTTTAAAGTTGGAATTAAATAATTCTGTTTTACTACGTAATTTAACTAATAAAGGCTTTGATTTACTTGTACTAATAGTATATTAAACTACAAGTTTCATAAGACCAGTTTTGAAGCACGAATCCAAGTTTGTTACGTGCAGAAAGGGGAAGTGGAGAGAAAAAAAAAGAAAGGGGGAGAGAACGGTCGCTACTCACCTGCTGATGGAAAAAATCCCAGGCGTCAGACGATTCGGGCGGAGTCAAGAAAATTACGGTGGAGATAAGGACGCCAGGAGCCGCTCCCCAAATCAATTACCGTTATTTCAACTCCTGAATAACGATGTCTGCAAAGGCAGAGTAGGTAACCGAAGGAAAAGAGAAACCAATAGAAAAAAAAGAATTTTGTGGTATAAAACAAAACCTACTATTGTTAAATCAAATAAAGAAAACAAAAGTAAAACGTGCCTCAGAATAGATCAATTCTATATACAAAGATAAATAAACTGGAAATTAATGTCCACTCTGGAGTATATTTTCCTTTATGAAACAATTCCTTTTTAAATATCCTTCTTGCGAAGAGTAAAATTAATTCAGAAAATTATTTAAAGGGATGCTTCAGCAGCCAAACATGCAATGTTAAAAAAATGCAAAAACTTGTATGAAAAGAAAAGAGTGTTATCATCACCTAGCCACATGTGTGTTAAAGAAAAGCAAGAGATTGGAAATTTTAACAATAGCTTTGTAAAGTTAGAATTTAGTAAGTAAAAGAATATAGGCATTCAAAAGTACTTAAATGTAAAATTTAATCCAAATCAATTAAATGATTAAAACTTAAGAAATTTTGTTACAAGGTTAAACAAACGAGTGGCGTAGGCTCGAGTTTTTTAAAGAATGAGTGCTTCAAGGTCTTATGAACACGTATTTTTTGTAAATTGCCCTTTTATGCTGGATTCTTGTGGCGGTTGGTAATGTCAGAATTTTCAAAGCGAAAATTTGATCTAGTCTCCTTTTATTTTATCCAAATTCTGTCACAAATCACGAAAATGCAAGATAATCAAGATAACACATTTTTAAGAGTGTTATGCGTGACAAAATTTTGCATCAAGCTTTGCCAACCTAAAAATTTTTGTAAAATAATTCCGTGAATGAATGGCTAAAATGACATCGTAGGAGATGACGTCGCGTTTCTTAATATGTCTATTAAAGAATCAAAATGGGAGCAAATCACAAAAAGGGTAGTAATGTATTACTATTAAATATCTTGTTTTTATTACTATACCGGTTTGGCTTAAAACTGACGCTATACAATCCATACATACTAAAGCCAATAATAACAATTTCGAAATTAACAAAACTATTTAAAGGGTCATAAAATCTTGTTGGTTAGTTATTAAAACGATTACTTCACAAGACAAAATTTGTAACAAAACTTTTTTTATCGAGTAAAATTTTTGTAAGATCATGATTGCTATAATGTTAAAAAAACGGATATTTATTCACATTTAATATTTAGGAATTAGACAACGCATTGTGTGAGCAAAAAGTTGCTATCTATCTGGTTCTAATTTTTGAATCCACACATTTTCTCAGAGAGGAAATTGTAAATGTGGGTGTTAGGCTTCAGAATGTAGGAAAACAAGCACATAAACAATTATTACATGTTGGGCAAATAAATATAAGTCCTGAACTGTTTGAATTAAAATGTGTGGACCACAAACGGACTACGTGAGTACAAAAAGGAAAGAAACGGGTTGTATTATCTCCCCCAAGGGGAGAGCGGGCTGGTCGGGCTTTCCGCGCTCCTTCAAAACAGGGATGGATTCGCAGCATACGTATATATTAATGGTGGGATTAACGAAGGGTGCGGTCCGTATAGGATCGGAATGAATGGTTTTCATATTACCTATTTTCAAGTGCTTTCAAAAAATAATCATGTTTAATAACGAGTGATACAATAATTAGCTATCTTTAGTGTCATAGGTAATTTTTGAAAGCTATTGAGAGTAATATGTAATGTACAAAGCAGTTGAGCATCTCAATTTCCAATTTTTTTGAATACCCTGTATATCCCCAAAATTACTTTTTAGTCGTTTCGAAAAATACAGTGAAAATGTTACAGATACGACGATAGACTACAGTTAATTATTTGTCTATTACGGTTAAATTTGATTCTTTATTGGCCTAAACGTGTCTGCAACGATAAACGTAGAAATATGTTATCACTAAGATTATTGTTCAACATGTACTAAACGTCTAGACGATGAAGATTTATTTATCCAGAAACAAATTTGGATCCATCGGCGATCGTAAAAGGATGATCTCAGTTTTACGGTTAATATATTACAACGTTATGATTTTTATATTCATCCTAGAAATTAAAAGTCATATTCTATCTTGTCTAATTTTAAATTACATCTTAATTTCATAACATTAATTCTTCGTAAATAAAACAAAGTTTATAACTAGTTTATCAATTTTTATAAACAAGATTGCATTTAAGCAATATATTTTGATTCACGTAATTTTATTGTTAAAGTTTCTGAGGTATTGATGCAGACTAGGCATTGACCTTGCTAATATTTATAAAGGAATTAAGTTACCAACACAAAAAATGCTGTTTAATGCCACCATAAACTCTCAAAAGTCATATATTTGCTTTCCAGAAATATCTCTGTTTTTACATGACAACTGAATTTACTATTTAAGTAAGCAACGGTAAAAATCTAATAGGCAATCTTTAACACTCCTACTTTAATGAAATTATGATAAAACAGAATTGCATATTAAAATATGCAGGACGGTTATTTTATGGCAAAATGGTGTGAAATTGACTATTTACTGAATTATTTTAAATAGTAATGTCGTTGGAAAGTAAAAGAATGTCCTGCAAAAAATAATCAGTAGTAGTATAATAAGAAAGTGAGAATATTGAAAATAATTAGAGATAGTCTCGAAAACTTGTTGTCAGACAATAGTTTGAGAGACAACCTGGAGAAGTATTTTCTAATTTATTCTAACTCTCGAGTTATGTTAGACATGATTATTTTTCTCTAACCTATTTACGTGAAACGTCAAATAGTCAGAATTTTTTTGAAATTCGATAAACTTGTTTAATTAAGTTTTACGTATAACTCTTAAATTTCGATTGACTGGCTCTAAGTTGACATGATTTGTATTATACTAATAATCATCTAACAATAAACCGAAGGGTTCAAGATAATTCTTATGGACGTCGCGGAGAAAAGGTTAAAATAATTTACTCATTCTTTGATAGCTTGTAATCAAATAGTCAGTTTTGTTTAGAGATTTGACGAAATATTATTTGAGATAATACGAATTGAATGGGAATAAGATAAAATGACTTCACGGCATGGTTTTAGAGACATTAGCAAGAATATTAGCACGTTTTCAGTGTTTCACAGAATTTACCGAGCTCTAACATGAGTGAGTGGCAACGTCTCAAGCGCGGTCAGTTCAAGCATGCCGAAATGCTTGGTTAGAGATTGACATCCCAGTCACTATTATTCACATGATTAGTGAGATAATAACTTTAACAATTAAAAATTAATTTTGCAATGAACAGTGATACATTTAATAAATAATAAATTAAATATATTTAAAGAGAAAGAAATAGAAATAATAAATTCAATCTACAAAAAAATCATAATTCATCATTTTTAAAAGAGAACAATAAAACTCATTTGCAAATGTAAGATTTTTCAAACATTCAATAAGAATTTCTTATTCACAGTGACACTTTAAATTTCGATTTGCACAACATATAATTTTTAAAAACTGAAACAGCTACGTAATAATATCATTCCTTAATGTAAGTTTCGGTATTTATTACAACTTATAAGAATAATTTATCGATGGAAAACAACTAAAGTAAAGAGAAACTATCGAATGATCAAGCTTTTTGTACAACTGATTTTTTTCCATTGACACTTATTTTCACTATTTTGCCTTTGTATCTAAAAAAAACTCGCTCTGGTTCTGTTTGATTTTCCATTTCGACAGTTACTTATGAAACGTGAAACAGCGATCTAACCTCACCAAACAGAAACAGTGTCCACGCGCCAGCACGAGTGTCTTACGCTGTTGCCGGATCTCAATAGCAGTCGACATATTGAAATGCGTTCAAAGAAACATTTATAAAAATGTGTAATTCAAACACCGGAATTAAGTTGTACTGAATACGTTTGTCAACACAAACAAAAGCTAAAACGAAATATTCGCGGCACTAATCACTGGTCGGTCGGTCGGTCGGTCGGTCGGTCGGTCGGTCGGTCGGTCGGTCGGTCGGTCGGTCGGTCGGTCGGTCGGTCGGTCGGTCGGTCGGTCGGTCGGTCGGTCGGTCGGTCGGTCGGTCGGTCGGTCGGTCGGTCGGTCGGTCGGTCGGTCGGTCGGTCGGTCGGTCGGTCGGTCGGTCGGTCGGTCGGTCGGTCGGTCGGTCGGTCGTCGGTCGGTCGGTCGGTCGGTCGGTCGGTCGGTCGGTCGGTCGGTCGGTCGGTCGGTCGGTCGGTCGGTCGGTCGGTCGGTCGGTCGGTCGGTCGGTCGGTCGGTCGGTCGGTCGGTCGGTCGGTCGGTCGGTCGGTCGGTCGGTCGGTCGGTCGGTCGGTCGGTCGGTCGGTCGGTCGGTCGGTCGGTCGGTCGGTCGGTCGGTCGGTCGTCGGTCGGTCGGTCGGTCGGTCGGTCGGTCGGTCGGTCGGTCGGTCGGTCGGTCGGTCGGTCGGTCGGTCGGTCGGTCGGTCGGTCGGTCGGTCGGTCGGTCGGTCGGTCGGTCGGTCGGTCGGTCGGTCGGTCGGTCGGTCGGTCGGTCGGTCGGTCGGTCGGTCGGTCGGTCGGTCGGTCGGTCGGTCGGTCGGTCGGTCGGTCGGTCGGTCGGTCGGTCGGTCGGTCGGTCGGTCGGTCGGTCGGTCGGTCGGTCGGTCGGTCGGTCGGTCGGTCGGTCGGTCGGTCGGTCGGTCGGTCGGTCGGTCGGTCGGTCGGTCGGTCGGTCGGTCGGTCGGTCGGTCGGTCGGTCGGTGCGGTCGGTCGGTCGGTCGGTCGGTCGGTCGGTCGGTCGGTCGGTCGGTCGGTCGGTCGGTCGGTCGGTCGGTCGGTCGGTCGGTCGGTCGGTCGGTCGGTCGGTCGGTCGGTCGGTCGGTCGGTCGGTCGGTCGGTCGGTCGGTCGGTCGGTCGGTCGGTCGGTCGGTCGGTCGGTCGGTCGGTCGGTCGGTCGGTCGGTCGGTCGGTCGGTCGGTCGGTCGGTCGGTCGGTCGGTCGTCGGCCCGTCACAAAAAGTAAATAAGTAAATAAGTAAGATAGTAAATAAGTAAATAAGTAAATAAGTAAATAAGTAAAAGTAAATAAGTAAATAAGTAAATAAGTAAATAAGTAAATAAGTAAATAAGTAAATAAGTAAATAAGTAAATAAGTAAATAAGTAAATAAGTAAATAAGTAAATAAGTAAATAAGTAAATAAGTAAATAAGTAAATAAGTAAATAAGTAAATAAGTAAATAAGTAAATAAGTAAATAAGTAAATAAGTAAATAAGTAAATAAGTAAATAAGTAAATAAGTAAATAAGTAAATAAGTAAATAAGTAAATAAGTAAATAAGTAAATAAGTAAATAAGTAAATAAGTAAATAAGAAAATAAGTAAATAAGTAAATAAGTAAATAAGTAAATAAGTAAATAAGTAAATAAGTAAATAAGTAAATAAGTAAATAAGTGAATAAGTAAATAAGTAAATAAGTAAATACTATATAACATTAATAAAGATGAAAAATTAGTAGAAATTGTGTGGATTCCTAGGCATTCAGGAATAGTTGTAAATGAACGTGCAGATAGAGTAGCGTGTGAAGGGAGTAATACCTTAGGACAAGATAATATTCCAGTGCACCCTAATGATTACAAAAGATATTTAAAATTAAAAATAAATGAACTTTGGCAATTAGAATGGAATAATTCGAAATCACAATTAACACAAATAGAAAATTCCATCAAACCTTGGAGAAACGAATATAAATTAAAACGCAGAGAACAAGTGGTCCTAACTAGAATGTGAATCGGTCATACCAATATAACTCACTTACACTTACTGGGGAAAGGTAGACCAAAAAAATGTAACTTACGTAATCTGCAAATAACAGTTCCCCACATACTGTTAGAATGCCCACTATATGAGGATCTACGAAAAAAAATAAGTGTCTCGAATACATTTGCTTCGATTTTTCAGGATGACGAGACTAATATTAATAAGCTATCAATATAAGTAACGGAGAGTGGGTTATTTAAATATATCTAGATTTTAGTAAAGATAAATAGCTAATGGCTGCTGCAGCCGATGCTATGTGTAATAAAAAAAATAAATAATAATAATAATAACCCCAATCTTAGTCTATCCGACAGGGCAGAAGCCTTTACCGACGCTATTCTAACCGCCGAATAGTTCTACAATGCAAGAAAGCTTCCTGGAATAAATATGTCTCTTTGATTAGCTCCAGCACATCTTCATCGGAAGTCTGGAAGAGGATAAAGTTTTTAGTGGATGACAGAAGAAGTACGCCAATCATTCAAATTATAACTCGAGACGTTACTACGACCGACATGCCGGAGTTAATCGCTGAGTCAATTGCTGAATACCACGAAGCAATCAGCAGTTCTCAAAGCTACGAATCAGTTTTTCTTGAGAACAAGATGGAATGAGAAACTCCTCTCGACTTCACTACCGCTGACCACCTAGAGTACAACGTACCCTTTTCAATGGCCGAATTTGACGAGGCTCTACGGTCTTGTAATTCTAAGGCGCCTGGATTCGATACAATTCCGTACGAATTCATCAAACACCTTCCTTTCACCGCCAAGTTGCTCCTTTTGGATTTGTATAATCCTTATTGGTCTGAGTACACTTACCTTATGGAATGGAAAGAATCCATCATCCTACCCATCATCAAAAACTGTAAAGATTCACTGACTCTTTCAAGTTATAGATCAATAAGTCTTACTTGCTGTATGGGTAAACTTCTTGAAAGGATGGTCAACAATAGACTTGTTTGGTACCTGGAGTATAATCGGTATCTCGCAGACTATCAGGCGGGATTTCGTAGAAACCGGTCCACTCAGAACCAACTGGTATACTTGGAGAACGCTGTACAGCCTGCCTTTAGCGACAGAAAACATACAGTGGCTTTGTTTTTCGACCTCGAAAAGGCGTACGATATGACGTGGCGGTACGGTGTCTTAAAAAAGCTGCACGGCTGGGGACTCAGGAAAAATTTGCCTCTCTTTCTAGTCGACTACCTGAAAGAGAGAACATTTAGGGTTAAATGGGGAAACGTCTACTCGACGCCCAAGGCGTTTGAGAATGGCATTACTCAAGGCTCGCCATTGAGCGTCACACTATTCGCGATTGCCATAAATGATATCGCATCGGGTATCAGTCCTGAGGTAGAGAAATGCCTTTATGTTGATGACCTGGCAATATTTTGTTCAGACACAACTATCAGCAAAATAACTAGACGTCTCCAACCGGCTCTAAACAAAATAATTCAAAATACCGAAATTTCACTATGACCCACTTTCGCAGTTTAAGGATTGGCCAATTCCCAGAATTCCCAGATGGAACGAACACATTGGCTACGTAGTGGATAAATGTAAATCCGTTCTTAATATTTTTAAGGCTCTTGCTGGAACTAAATGGGGTGCAGATACCGACACCATGCTACAGTTGCATCAGTCACTGTTACTGTCTGAGCTGGAATATAGATGTGTAGCCTATTTCTCCGCGCACAAGTCAGCTCTGGATAGATTGGACCCCGTCGACTAAGCAGGCATAAGACGCTCCATCGGTGCTTTTCGTACCAGTCCCATCACAAAAATACTGTCAGAGACAGGTTTTCTTTGCTTGTCTCGTCGACGAGACCAGATTCTCTGCAGATACGTCGCCAGGATTTGTGCCCAACCGAACCATCCGAATTATCGTGATTTCTTTGGAGGTTGCCGTGGGTATACCGATAGGCCCTCGATTACGAGTCGGCCGGGGTGAGAGCTTATGAATTATTAAACACGCTGGACGTCCAACTCCCAGAAGTGTGATAGTTAGGCCCTTGGATGGTCCCTGAGGTAGATACTTGCCTCCAACTCACGGTTTTCAGAAAGGAAAGCATGCCTGATGTAATTTATAAAAGACAGTTTGAATCTATTATGGAGTAACACCGTAACTCAATGGTGATTTATACGGACGGATCAAAATCAGAGTCGGAGGTAGGGTGTGCTATATGCATTGACGGCATAACACATGAATGGAAATATGTGCAGAATAATGGGTGCCGAAATGTATGCCCTAAGGCAAGCCCTTTTGTACTGCCATATGTGCTACACAGAGACACGTTTCGTCATCGTTAATGACAGTTTGAGTGCCGTAAGAAGTATAAGGGGCAGTTTCTCTCGCGATCCACTTGTCCAGAGAGTACAGGCCTTATATAAGAACCTGCTGGAAACGTTGAAAGGTGTGTCGTTAGTATGGGTACCTGGCCACGTAGGTATAATAGGCAACGAAATGGCCGACAAGGCGGCAAAACGTGCTACGAGAGGAGGACAAGTGGATGTTCCGGAGGTGAGACATGTAGACCAAAAGGTAGCTTTGAATGAGGCGATTGGTTACACGAAGCCCTGGAGACCGCCTATGCAACTGTCTCGAACGGAACGGATTAAATTCCAGCGCCTGAGAATACTCAATGAACCTCCTCCGGCTTGCCAGAGCTGTGGTGATCAAATATATGTTGAACACCTATTGCGTATATGCCCGGGACTACAGCATCTGAGGAATTGATCTAACGGGAGACAGAAGACTTACCCAAGCAGTCGGAGCATATGAAAAATGTTATCAGATTCTTAAATGCTGCAGATTTGTTCGATAGAATCTAATAAGTATAGTAGAGGCCAATGACCTTAGTTGTCGACGCCTTATAATTACAAAAAAAAAATAATAATAATAATACTAATAATAATAAAGGGGCTTTATTAAAGTAGGATTACAATAATATATTAGTTGCCTAAGGCACAATACAGACAGACCTAAACTTAATCGTACTTTAATCACAAGGCGAGATCCAGATAGGTAGAGACATACCTTCTGTTCTTGAATCTAGCCCTGGATGCAATGAGTACATTTAGAAATTCGATTCTTACAACTAAGGAGTATGGTATATGTGGTGACTAAAGAGAAAAGAAATAAATTATGTTATGAAGCTGTAGTATGCTTGAATGGTTTAGCTACTTTGGTTGCAATACATAATCAATACACATAAACTAAATAAGAGTAAGATCAAAAGAGCAAACGAATGTGAGAAACAAAAATACTAATAATGAACTCTCTCTCCGCACAATTAACCCAATGAGCTTGTGTTTAAAACCAGCAACCGAGCTATCTTCCAATTCATCAAGCAGATTACTGTATATGCAGTAGATTTGTTAACAAAATGAACGCCTAAACCGTGGCGTTTTAAACATTAAAATTGTATGGTACAACACTTCGTCTGTTGATCATTGTCAACCACCCTGCATCTGCCAATTTGTTCATCCTTTTTTATTCCATACACGAATCTTAAACACGCTTTTTGTACATTTTGTAAGAGCTCGGCAGTTGTATTATCAATTGCAGTATGATAAATTGGAGACCCATAGTTGAAGTTGGACAAGTTCAGTGTATCACACAATTTCAATTTAGTTCTAACATTTAAGTCACTTCTATGCGGTTATAGCCGCTTGAGCTGAATATAACGTGATCTGTTCTTTATATCGGAAGGTGTGATTCAGAACAAAAACAAAACTTAGTTATTCACAAATGGAACGTTGCAATTATTAACACTTATATTTAAAGAGTTAGTTAGTCACATGTAATTTTGTTTCAGACAAAATTATTGCTGACTTGACAGGATTCAGCGATAGTGAATGAGCACTTGAGGCATTGTAAAGCATATCTTACTCAGAATTGATGTCATTTTCAATAACTCTCCAATTAAAGGGTGTAAAAGAACGGTATAATTGCGTGCCATTAGCGTTAATATGGTATTTGAAATTATTGATTTGTTTTAAGAAAACAGAAGTGTAAATGGAGAATGTTAAAGGTCCAAGAGTAGAGCTTTGCGGGACACCACGGTTTATTGACAGGGGGGTCGAAGTTAAATTATTAACCATGGCAATTTGTTGCCTGCTTGATAGATAATTTTCTATTAAGTTAACTCATCACGCCATACTAGTGATTACTGTAATGTGAAGTACTCAATCGTATCAAAGGCTTTGTTGTAGTCTAAACTTATCAGGATAGTAATCTCACCTCTATCGTTCACAACTAAAATATCACCCAGAATTGTTAATAGAGCGATAGTCGTACTGTACACTTTCCTAAAATACGATTGAGTAGCAGGTAAGAGTTTGTACTTGTCAGCAAATGCAAGTAACTCTAAATGGTTTCGTTTAATATTACGACACTTTATACAGAAAAGTTATGTAAAATTAAATTTTCTTTAAAAAATATATCTGCGCATTTCCTTATTTAAATTATTTAAATTTAGCATTATTCAAATATTGAAAAAGCTGAACTAACAATCAAATGCTACCTTAGGAATTTTCTTGCCGCTATCATAATTAATCTACACAATTAAGGTCTATATATTGGTATTTTTTATATCTTTGAAATATATAACTGTTTCAAA
>JARFJB010002490.1:85000-87500 GCA_036346205.1 Vesta saturnalis
CAATGTGATTTTTTATGACAAGTTGTAATATGATGGTACAATAAAGTTACTATTTAAAACAACGTAAGTTTAAGTAGAAGGGGGTGAAAATGGGTAGTTTTCGCCGGCCCACAACGCACGCGCACGCGCACGCACGCGCACACGCACAGGCACACGCACACGCACACGCACACGTACACGCACACGCACACGTACACGTACACGCACACGCACACGCACACACGCACACGCACACGCACACGCACACGCACACGCACACGCTCACGCACACGTACACGCACACGCACACACGCACACGCACACGCACACGCACACGCACACGCACACGAACAACGCACACGCACACGGATCACGCACACGCACACGCACACGCACACGCACACGCACACGCACACGCTCACGCACACGCACACGCACACACACACACACACACACACGACACGCACACGCAAAGACCACGCACACGCACACGCAGCACGCACACGAACACGCACACGCACACGCGACACGAACACGCACACGCATACGCTCACGCACAGACACGCATACGCACACGCACACGCACACGCACACGCACACGCACACGACACAGAACGCACACGAGCATCCACACGCACACGCACACGCACACGCACACGCACACGCAGACGCATACGCTCACGACACACACGCATTTGCGCACCCACACGAACACGCACATGCACAAAGTACACGAACACATAAACGCACACGCACTTGAGCATGCCACGCATACGCACGCACACGTTACGCCCACGCACACGCAGACGCCTACGCTCACGCACACTCACACGCATTTGCGCACCCACACGAACACGCACACGCACAAATACACGAACACATAAACGCACACGCACTTGAGCATGCACACGCATACGCACACGCACACGCACACGCACACGCACACGCACACGCACACCGCACGCACTCGCACACATACACGAACACATATACGCAGACGCACTATAGCATGCACACGAACACGCACAGGCACACGTATACGCCCACGCACACGCAGACGCTACGCTCACGCACACTCACATGCACATGCGCACGCACACGCACACGCACACTCGCACGCGCACGCACTCGCACACGCACATGCACACGCACACGCACACACACACGCACACGCTCATGCACACGCACACGCACATGGTAAGTAACATTAGATAGAAGGTGAATTTGTATTACGAGCAAAACAAATACTTTCTCTGTATCACGTCCACATTAATGTCAATTTTTTTCGCGACGAAGCCATCAACTTTGACAAGGAATCGTCTTTTATCAAGAGAACTCGCAACTTTATGGATGAGCGTATCAGATAAGCCAAACTTCAAGTTATGTAAAGCGTGTACAATTTTTCATCGAATAGTTCTGATGTATTGTTATGTAAACTAAAACCGTATTGGTCGTCACTAAGGAGTTTCTTACGTTTAAGAAGGAAAGTGATGATTGATGGCTTTTTCGTGGCTTTGGCAAATGGAAGTGATTCCCAGAAAGCGGAGAGATCGAATAGGGCTGACTGGTGTTAGTTTGGGGAAACATTTCTTTAAGACAATGGCTGGTATATCGTCTGGACTAGTCACCTTAGGATCAAGCCTACTCATGATCGCTTATACAAGCGTGTATCAAAAATTTCATAGCCTATGAAGAAGAGTTGACTAGTGGCTCATCTTTTCCAGAATCATTAAGATAGAGTTTGATGCAAATAAATAAACAAAAAGATTCGCTTTGTTTGCGGAACTAAAGTTCCGTCAAAGGTGGAGTGGGGGAAATGAGGATTGACCAAAGTTTTTACTGATTGCTTTAGCTGAAGAAAAATTGACCATTGCCCAAAAGAGTTGTAGGTAGTTCACTGCAATTTGGTCGTTCAAACAACTTTTTAGCTTTACTGTAGGATTATTTTTTATCGATATTGAATCTGCACAAACCCTATTGAAGTGGGGTTTTGAAAATGTCTAACTTCATGCCCATCAGAATGACTTCAGGTACTTAAGGAGCAATGTCCGAAGTCGAATACGACTTACAGCAATATTCACTCCATGGGAAGGTTGCACAGGTACCCCGTAAGTCACTCCATTTAGCTGACTTAAAACACCACAGTGTTCTAAACTGTAGAGTAATTTTGGACAGTAAACGTTATTTCTAGTAAGTAATGGTCAGATCTAGGGGTGAGAAGGAGTTTTATAAACAAGGAGTGTTGATGTAAGAAAGATGACTGGAGGATGTGGAGTATGATTAGAATTATCAGGAATTTTTGTGGGTTCAGAAATTATTTGGGTGAGATCACATGAAAGAGCAAACGTTTCTGCACTATTACCGGCAGGATTAGTTGCAGATGAAAACTGAAGTCAGCTAGAGTTGTGGAGATTGAAATTTTCTATGATTGAAATATCGCAAGTTGGAAACCGATACAGAAAATACTTAACTTTCAAATTAACATAGTCGAAGAAGTCTTAAAAGTGACTTTCATTGGGAG
>JARFJB010002490.1:92500-300000 GCA_036346205.1 Vesta saturnalis
TTCATAAATTTTACTAAGGACTGATTTAAGTATAGAAATTTCATTAAGGATTGATTCAAATTTGCCTTGAACGAAAGAGTGACTTGTGTAGAGAGTATATAGAGAGTATACACCAATTTTGTTCAAAAAATTCTGTTAAATTTAGAATGATTTAATTCAATCAATTTGACTAACAAATCAGGGGCGGCGGCCGTAAGTGGGATATTTTTTTTGAAAAACAATTGAATACCTCTTAAGCAAAAGGAGATAGACTCATACAATTTGGTATTAAATGAAAGCATAGTTTATGGGATTTCCAAAAATGTAATAATGTATGGGGCGTTCCATTAAAAAAAGTACAAGTTTAGTTTGCTCCACCCTGTATACAACCTAACATCTTGAAGGATCTGATTTTGAGTGTTTGCAGAGTTTTTATGCTTCTGCCAGGATCAAAGGTACATGGAAAATTAAAGCGAACGTTGCTGTATATGAGTTACCTGAATATGTCCGTAATCACTTGTTTCAACATATAAGGTATCCGAAAATAAAGTTAGAAACCTTCTTGTCACTTGGTTGTACTTTCATCACCAGTAGAGCACGATGTTTTCGTAAGAAGAAGTTTTACAAGCGGTTCTGCAAATAGAATGTATGGAATTGGTGTTCAGAATCCCAAATGCCTAATATTAAGATCTGCGGCATTCTATTTGTTGTTCGGAATTACTAGATTGTATAACACAATGCTTTTGAAAGTGAAAAGTGAATACTAAATGTTTCTCATTTTTGTATGGTGTTTCCTTCTAACAAACATGACGAATTGTGTCCGATGGTTATTGGATCTTTTTTTAGATGTCTGTAAAGTAACTTTGGGTTTCAATTTGGAAGTAGAATATTTCATACTAAACGACTGGGATTTGGTTTAGTTGTAAAGCTGTAGTACACGCTGGTAGGGCTTAAATTGTTAAGAGTGTTTTAGCACAAGTTTTGTTGCAAAGTGATGGTAAAAATATATTTAACCCAATTAGAAGTAGTCGAATAAAAAATCACGTTCAATGGAACGTGATGTTATGTTTTCTAAAACTAAGATCCTCTTTTTATATCTAGGTAATATTAATTCTGAAAGATCTTAGAGAGATCCTGAAAAATAATGAAATGCTTATCCGCAATATCTAGCAATGTCTAGCGACTGCACAACTCGAATAAAAAACGAAGTTAATACGCGAACTTACATAAGCCAAATGATTGTTATGAGAAATCAGGTAGGACCACTTTCGTTGTGTGAAAGGGTTGTTACGGGATATATGTATCGCGGGTATCTAAGGGAGGATAAAGTAAAGGCAACACAATAAAACGCAGTGTGTAAGTTTTATAAGCAAGTGCAGTGCAGTTCTGCTGTCTTTATTGTGTACAAGGAAAAGAACTACCAAAGAAAAACCTTCTCGCATACTACAACAAGAATAACAACATAAATATAAAATATAATGTGTTAGTTATAAATACCTAGATCAATACGTATTTGGATTATACTGTGATTGCAAGATTAAATTGCTATCATCTTACTCTAACCTTAATATATCAATGTGGAAGTAATTGAATACAAGCATGTATTTCCTAAATGGTGATCACCAGGTTATACAGTTAGCTAACTGTGGTATAAGTAAAAACAACACGTTAATGGTCTGGATTTACAATTAGTGAACCAAAAGGTAACATATTTCATAACAGGCACGCACATGGTATTCCAACTATAAACATACTTTAGGTTATCTCCCAAGGTCGCCGAGAGTCCAACTACGAAATAAATTCGTTTCTAAAAAATATACAAAGCATTACCACAATAAACTGGCACAATAAATAGAGAACAAATCACGTGACTATAATTACCCACTATTTCCCATGAGAGGAAAATGACTACGTCGTACCAATATTTACTTACTATGAACTGCATTATATATTCCTCTTATCGCAAAAACGTTGTACCTGATTCTTCTTGGACCAAACCTGAGAAAGTCATTTATAAAGGAACTGAGTGAAATTCCGTTCACTAAATAAATTAAAAAGTTACTAATTACAAGCTGTATCGCTAAAACCAGTTCTTAATAAAATTAGCCTATCGGAAGTTTCCACTTTAGTTAAGTAATAATAACCGTCAAATTGTTACAAAACCAACACAGGATTTTACGCAAACTGTTGGAATCAGTCTCTTCTACCATAATTAGCCAATAAAATGTGTCAAGCGATTAATAACATTGTTATCATCTGCATTAAAAGATACCCTAAACATTACTTAAATGACAGTTACGACTCTATGCTACCTGATTCATACTAAAACATAAAATAACATCAGAGCTTATCTCACCAAAACATTCTTCAGATGCTTCCTTGCAACTTGTAGACACTTCCTGAATTGTTGTAGACTAATTGATTATCTCCAATAAACTAGCATCAAAATTATCCTGCAGTTTGCAAAATGATTCTATAGTTCGCAGTTGATTTGCAACTATCTCCTTGAAGAGATTCGTTATTCGCTTTCTAAATCCAGATAATATTCAAACGCTTCCTCAGGGTGTACACACCTTAATCTCGTAGTGATGTCAACGATATTCCATTAAGAAAGATTGATATTGTTTCCATTTCAACAGCTGCTACCTAACGACGCAGTAATAGTCCAAACACATTATTTAATCCTCAGCGACATCCGCAAAGGCACATATATCCTGGTCACGGCACCAATTTGTAATATACCCCGGGCAGTCTAGCGTCTTCACAACTCGAATTCAAAAACAAAGTTAATACGCTAGCTTACATACGCCAAATGATCCTTATGAGAAACCAGGTAGGACCACTTACGTTGAGTGAAAGAGTTGTTACGGGATATATGGGTTGCGGGTATCCAGGGAGGATAAGATAAAGGTAACACAATATATAAATTTATAAGCAAGTGCAATGCAGTTCTGTTGCCTTTATTGCGTATAAGGAAAAGAACTACCAAAGAAATACCTTATTGCATACTACAACAAGAATAACGTAAATATAAGTATTAGTTATAAATACCTAGATCAATACGTATTTAGATTATACTGGGATTGCAAGATTAAATTGCTATCACCCTACTCTAACCTTAATAATAGTTTAATATAGACCTGTATTTCATAAATGGCGATCACTAGGTTATAGGGTCAGCTAATTGCCGTATAAGTAAAAATATCACAACAAGGTCTGCATTTATAACTAATGAACCAAAAGGTAACATATTTCATAATAGGCACGCACACGATATTCCAACAATAAACATACTTTAGTGTTACAACGGTTATCTCCCCAAGGTGGCCATTATAGCACTTCTACCCGAGAGCCGAATGATGGCTCCACTATATTTACAGGTGAAAGTTCATCTTAACATATGCTACACTATAGGTGTGAAATGTCAAAACGAAATACATCAAAAATCAAATCAAAGAACATTAAATAATAAGCTTGTGTAATATTAACTTTCAAATTATCATTGATATTAATTTATATTAGATGAAATAATCACTCTTACCATGGTATTGTAATGCAAATCATATACCATTTTCAATTATCATTTACTTCAATTTATAAAAGCACCTTCTATCTTCAAATTAAATTATATTAATCTTATAACAAAAATACCACTTTGTTGAGATCATAATATTAGAAGCATTTACTGTAAGAAAATACAATTAGTGAATACCTAACATTACTCTTTTATTCTATTTTATAAGACTAAAAAAACATTCATTCTTTTTCAACACCAATCAACAAACCCGTCAATTATTTTCTAAAACCTATCTCCAAGCACACCTTATTATTATTATCCAAATACACAACAGCCGCCGATGTTTACTAGAAGGTTTTATTTCAACCCGCCTTTTGATTCATAAAATAAAATATGTAAATCTGCGCCAGTTGTGGTACAAGACTCGTAATAACACGAAGAACTTGATGTTTGATAATTTTGCTACAGGAATACGTGTGGTTCTTGATCAAGATTTATTTTGCTTGGATATTTTATAATGGTAAAGGCAATGTCCTCTTTTTCTCAAAAAATATAGAGCAAATAATTTCCGGCAAGTAACTACACGCATGGCGTTATCAATACTTCATCACAGTTTTTGGTTGCATAAATTAAACTGGTACCTGCGATGCAACCCTTTCTAAAAATTTGTTAATGTTTGTGAAAATTGTGACAAATTAATCACAATTATACTAGAAGAAATAGTGAACATCAATTTTTCCATTAATGCATAGAAACAAGCGCGTCGTCTAGTCGCAATTGGGGTTGATTTGACTTTGCTAACGTTTTCGCTTCTTGCCATTTTACTTCAGATCTCATGAGTACTATTCTTTTTTCGTTGTTAATTGTTAAGTGGTGTTAGATCTATACTTGAGTTTGTGTACCAGCACAACTGCATGATCTAAAGTAAAACACCTAGACAAACCAGGTCAGACAGTTCTATTCTTGCATGCGATCATAATATACAAACACTGAATCGTATGTTAAATTTGCCTGTATTGTGCTTCACTTTCCGCTGGATTGATACAACTCCTACAAACTAACAGTGTGTGTCAATTAATCAGATCGATAAGGTTTTAATACAATAAATACCTTTTTTGTGAAAGCTGTCGCAAGCAGTTTTTTACTGATTCGCTTGATGATTATATTATATCAGTTAATATTAGGTCACTCACTATTTTTACACCTACTTATGCAAATTAGCGATAAAGTTAATAATTTTGTGGAGTTGAAATTATATAAATTACTGTCCAATTTATGCCATCAAATAAATAAACGGTTTGCGTTCATGTTAGACGTCCATTTTACAATCTGAGGCAGCGTTATCTAAATCGCTATTGTTCAGTGCGCAGATGCATAAACGAAATTAATTGATTATACCGGGTGAACTAGTTTCTCATATTCACGTTATCACGTCACACGCACCGTTTTAAAATTATGTTTTCTATCTTTAAGTACACGTTTTGTGTTACTGGGGATAAGAATGTTCAGTTCATATGCGCTCTCATTTTAATCATGTGTATATAAATTCACTTTGTAGTATCTTGGGTGAACTGAACAGGTTTCTCCAAAATTATAGGTATTTGGAAGTTTAATTATTATGGGGGAATTAATCTGTGTAAAACAAAGGCAAGATCGATTTGGAACGCTTCGGAAATGACAAATTTTAATGGTTACATGAAAATTTTTCCTTTTCAGGTGATTGAAATATCTTTCAACAAACCGGAGGGGTGGGGGATATTAATTTCGTTTCACAATTTAAGCAATTTTAACCTTTTTTTTTCTCTGTTAATATAATGCCACTTACCGTCGTCTATTTAATTCTTGATACTTTTGGTTTATACATGAAATTTTTATATTTTCACTTTGGGGAAAAATTAATTAGTAAATTGATTAGTATACAGATAAAATATACAGTATAGTTCCTTTGGGGAAAGTTTTCCCAATTTATTTAATTATGTTTTTATGAGTTTGCAATAAATTACGAGTATTGTGGGAATTATTATTTATTCTCTTTCCTTTTTTGTCGCTCTCACCTGTTTCAAGCTTTACAGAATTTCTATTAACAAATATTAATTTACCTTTTTTTCTTTAAAGCTTATGCACCGTTTTCTTGTTCGTTCTCTTTATCTGCCTGACTAAAACTTTTGTTTCTGATTTCTAACTAACCTAATATCTACTTACCCTTTATCAACGCTTCAAAACACCCACGCTATCCAAGTGCTCTGCGATCACTTGACCGTTTGACTGAGTTGCTAGCTGAGCTCACTCACTCATTTCTATTTATGTGACGTGGTAAGTTAGAAACGTGACAAGTTAATCAGTTCACATTTATTGAATTGAGAAACTTAGAAGAAAGTGGCGTAATTGTGAGTACTTACATTTAATCTAACTTTTTTGGACTTAAAATGTGCTATTTTAAATTAAAAAGATAAGTTCCTAAATTGGATGCACTGTCCAAGATTAGGAACCTACTTTCACAAGCAAAGACACACACACGTAAGCTTTCTTTTTGTAACTACGTGCACAATCTTCATGTGACCATCTGATGCAAATTGAGCATTGTGCCAAGGCTTCTCCATGTTAGACCTCTGAATAATGTCCAATGCAGAAGTACACTCTGTGTCAGTTTCTATATCATTATCCATATCTGGATAATCGTCATAAGGAAGAGGTTCTGAGGAGTCATTTCTTTATTACACTTTATTTACCTCTTTATTTTTGCCCATCATATTCTTTTTAGTTTGCTTTGCTTCTCTTTACTGCTGGCTTCTAAATCAACATTGTAAGGCGTACTTGTAATTAACGCTGCAGAATCAGTTTTACGTCCTCTGTTTGAAGTAAGTATCAATGAACTACAATTACAATTAGTTTCAACATCGCTACCATTTTGTTGTAATCCGGATGGCAGAGTGTTATCGCAAGTATGTTGTCGAGGCGGTGTTCCTTCTCTTTATTTTTCTATAAGATAACCTTCCTCTGTGAATATATTTCGATTGAATGAAAAAATGTCTTCTTTGCGAAACCCAATGGCTGATACCCTAGCAGTCGTACATTTCTGATAAGCAGTGCGGAACAATGTGCATATTTGAAAGGGATTTACATTTCGAGAGGGGTTGCTCTTTAACCAATTTTGGAGTTCTCTTGAATAGCATATCTTTGATGAGTGTTAAAAGACAACTCTAACGATTGGATTTTATGTGAAGTATGTGGCGGAATGCGTGCACTAGAAACACCATTTTTTTTACTTAAGTCTATAATCTCCAGATTCGGTGTACGAATGGCAATAATGACTGTCAAGGATGAGCAACACAAGATCTTCTTCTGAAGGTTTTACGTGATTGATGAAATGTTACACCCTTCGTGTAAAGATGTGGCTGTGTGTCCATCCTGAAGGGTGGCACTCAGCGAATTTTCCGACAGCATTCACGCATATAATTAAGGAAGCTAATGCTCTTCTTTCTGCAGCAATCACAGCTCCTACTTGTTTTTTCCTATAATATAAACTCGTTAAAATTTATCTTTTCCACAGGTGGTTCCAGAATATCAAAAGAACGGTTGATAGTTTTTCGGGGTAAAACCTTTTATTGTATTTTATGAAATCCCCTGTGGTTTTCTCAAAAATAGATTGAGATGACGTCTGAAGAAATTTCGGAGCCATTTTTTACTGGCATTGCCGTCCCTTTTTGGAAAGGGATGGGGAAGGTTATTTCTTCTAGCAAGCTGGTATGTCAGCCTGCGAATCTCCTCAAGACCTAGACTATAATATCCTCTATCTATTTTCAAACAGTGCTATACCTAGTCTTCTTCGATTTTAGCTGATGAAATTCATAGAAAAATATAATTTTTCATTTAGTACACCTAAAGGTAGCAAAATTACTGTAAATAAATATTTCTGTTTTGTTAAATAGGTAAATAGACGAATTATATACTTCTGTCTTTAGAGAGCAAAGTCTACTTTTCTGTACTGATTTTAAGGTAGAAAATACTATTTTCTAATTTTAGAAAAAAATCTCCATCATTATGAAAATGTAAACTTTTACCATTATTACACATATTTGTATATTAAATTTATACAATCTAAACGTTTCGATAACACATACAGTTATCTTCGTCAGTAGTAATATTTTTTAGTTTTCTGAAATATCCCTTTTGGTTTTATTGGCACTTTGCACAACTTTTGTACTAAATAAAAGTGAATTGTATAACAAAACCACATACTTCTTTATTTCCAACATAAAAACTATCCATCATTCGTACAACATATTTCTTAAAACCAAACTTAGTATTACCCACCCCATTACACTAAACTAAACTAAAACTTTTAGGCGATTTCTTCACACGCCCCCTCGCTAAAATCCTTAATACCAATATAATATTTAAATTTATTATAACTAACACTCGGCAACCCTTTTGTTAAAATATCTGCTTCTTGTAACGATGTTTCAACATACATCAAATTAATACCACCCTTTACAAATTTTCATATACAACGTTGTATTTAAATCTATGTGCTTGACCCTTCTATTATGTACTGGGCTTTTAATCAGGGCAATGCATCCTTGATTATCTTCAAAGTAAGTTATTGGCTTTACATTACATTCAAAATCTAACAATAATTTTTCTAACGAACATCCTTCACTAACTGGTTACACAATGCCACTAATTCATCTTCAGTTGTGGACAGTCTCACACAATTTTTTTGCTTTTGAGTTACCCAATGTATAGTATTTCCAAATAACTTAAACAAAAAACCAGTAACTGGCTTTCGATCCATTAGGTCACTTCCCCAATCTGAATCTACAAAGCATACTAACCCTACATCTTTATCTCTCTTAAATTCTATTTCTACATTACTAGTCATATTTAGAACTTTCTTTAAATACATCCATGTTTCATCAATTGCCTTATCTTGATATCTACTATAAGACAAAACAAATATCTGATCTTGTCGCTAACATTAAGTATATAAGACAGCCTATTAACTGCCTAACAGGCTTACTAATTAAGGTTTTATTATTTGAGATACATATTTTTAATTTAGGATCAATGGGTATAACAGACCCTTACAATTGCTCATATTAGCTTAGTTAATATCCTTTTGATATATCTAGACTGAGATAGTTTTAAAATACCAAGTTCCCTATTGTACTCAGTTTCAATACCTAAGAAATGGCTAAGTTTTCCTTTATTTTTAATGTCAAATCCAGCCATTAATTTCTCTACAATGAGATTAATCCCTGATTGATTTGCTCCGGTAATAAGAATGCCATAAACATACAACAGTAAATACATTCTTTCACTTTCAGAGTTTAACATGTAAAGGCAGTAATCATTTTATGATCTTTTAAATCCTAGTATAAGCAAATAATTATTAATTGCGTGGTTCCAACACTGCGATGATTGTTTTAATCCATACATTGAGACCTTTTATTTCTGAATTCTTAATCCCTTAGGTGGGTAAATATAAACATCTTCTTGCAGTGTAGCATTTAAAAATGCAGTCTTAACGTCCAACTGTCTAAAATGATAGCCTAGTTGATTTCCTATGTTAAGTAATATTCTCTACGTGGTCATTCTTGCAACTTGGTGAATATACCTCCTCATTGCTCCTTTTGAGCAAAACCTCGTACAGTTAATCTTGCTTTGTATTTGTCCTCTTCATTCTGCTCCATACTTTTAAATGTGTATACCCATTTTGTATCTAGGATCCTTACGCCCTCTGGTTGATTTACAATTTGCCAAGTATTATTCTTGTATATAGAATTTAACTCTCTATCCATGGCACTTATCCATTTTTTTATCTGGCTCGTATGTTTCTCGTTAAAAGTTTGTGGTACATCATCTATAAATTCCACGGCTTCATAAGCCATGTATAATTCCAAATCATTATATTTTGATGAAGGTTTTATCTGTTGTTTCTCTTTTTTGTCTCTAGTTTTATCACTCTTTGTTTCAACTCTTTCTTCGTTTAAGAAATTATCATTTTCATGCATGATTTCTGGTTCATTTTCTTCTGTGTTCTCGGTTTCTATTTAAATCTTTTTTATTTCATGCTCCATTTCCTTTTTATTGTACCAGTAACTGTTTTAATTAAACTTCACAATTCTTGACATAATTAGTTTTTTTCCTTTTCCACATTCCACAATCTATACCCGTTAGACGCATATCCTACCACAATGCATTTACTTACTTTCGAGTCAAATTTATCCTTCGCTTCTTGTCTAATGTGATTGTAAGCCATTGTACCGAAAATTCTTACTAAATCTGGTGTTTTTACATACCATACTTCCTCAGGAGTGATGTTTTCCAAAACATCTGTTGGGCTTCGGTTAATTACATAATTTGAATTCAAAATTGCTTCATTCCATAATTGATTTTTTACCCCAGATTCGTTTATTATAGTCCTCACACGTTCCACTATAGTCCTGTTTTTTCTCTCCGCCTTCCCACTTTGTTCGGGTGTATATGGTATCGTATAGTTCATAATTATCCCATTTTCTGTACAGAATGTCCTAAAATCCCTTGAAACATTTTCGTCTCCATTGTCACATCTAAATTTTGATATGGTACAACCAAACATCAATTTTGTCATGAAAAAATCTCCTTGAACTTTAATAAAGCCCCAGTCTTAGCTTTTAATAGGTATTCTGCTGTGAAGTTGGAACTTGCAATAATTGAATAGATGGTTGATTGGCAAAGGCCTAGTTTGATATAAATTTAATTGTGTAATTTGACACTTTCTCATTGGCAGATTATAAACATCTGATATATGGTTGAAAAGCATTTTTTATGAAGAATTCAAAAATGCGAGATGATAAGGAACTCTTGTGATGCAGTGCTAACTCGATGCAGATGGTGTTTGCAGGAGAATGAAGGTTTATTCGAGCATTTGATGAATTAATAGTAAAATTCAGTATAATATTAAATTTTATTTTTTGTTGTTTTTTGTCACTTTTATTATTATGATTTATGTTAATAATCAATAATATTGTTCTCAATAGTTAGTTTAATTTGTAGATTAATTTTCATTTAATTAAAATACATAATATGTCAAGGTTACTTTGATATAAATTTAATTGTGTAATTTGACACTTTCTCATTGGCAGATTATAAACATATGATATATGGTGAAAAGCATTTTTATGAAGAATTCAAAATGCAAAAATCCAATATGGCGTCCATAAGAAAATCGAAAGTTGCGTGCATTATCTCAAAATCTAGTAGGCCTAGATTTTTTCAAAATCATTTTGAAATCCTCGCTACCTGTTACCCCATCCTGCAAAAATCGTGGATGTATCTCTTGCAAGAAACAAGATATAGCGATTTTTAGAAAACGCATATTTTCAGTTATCACCCTGTGTCTAGTAAATGGAAGGATTTTTGACATGTAACCATGGTTACTTCTTGGGCATATAATGACGCAACTTTTCTCCATTTCACCATCTTCGTATCTCTAACGGTTTCCAATATCCCCATGCATTTCATCTTAAACTGGACACCCTGTATATACAACATGAACCAAAAAAACGTACCCCTGCTTCAAGTGTACATTCTACACATAAATTGAAGACGAAAAGTCAGGTAAAATTTTTCTCTAAAATGTATGGCTACAAAGTGACAGGCCCTCAAAGTCTAATTTTAAAAATAGTTTTTCGCAAATAAGTCGAAAACCTTTAGGAATTTCAAAATACTATTCCCAATGAAAATTATTCCTTTGTTGATGACGATTTTTCTGGTTTGATTGGATTGTCTATGAATGGACTAGAAGTATTAGTTTTCACATTGTTCCCGTATACCTTCTATTCCAACTTTTTTGTGTGTGATTTTTCAGGTATTTTGGTGACTTTTTTGGGTCCGTTATTCAATTTTCTGCAAATTTGGTCCTCTTGGGTGAAGTTGATAAAGTGAACGGTTTACGAGTTATTTGCAATATCATCAATCACGATGGTGCGCCTCCTCATATTGTACTCACTGCTAGGCGGTCATTGAATCGAACTTTTAATGAAAACTGGATTGGACGTGGAGGACCGGCTGCACGTTCACCGGATCTAAACCCTGACATGGTGCATTCGGTGCCAATTACAAACGTCCAACATCTCCAGCAACGAATTTTTGATTGCTCTAATTTAATAAAAGATGATCCGCAATTATTTTTCAAGGTACGTCTGTCAATCATGAAAAGAATTCGTAAATGCATAGCAGTCAACGGTGAACCATTCGAACATTTAATCAACTAATTTGTTTGTTAGTTAATACTTTGTTTAACTTAATAAACTCTTTGACAACTATGACTTCTAGTCCACGGCCCACTTACTAAATTTTGATGCGGTAGTATTTAATTGACCGTGATTGCAAATAACTCGTAAACCGTTCCCTCTATCAACTTCAACCATGAGGACCAAATTTGCAGAAAATTGAATAGCGGACACAAAAAGTCATCAAAATACCTGAAAGACCACACAGAAAAAAGTAGGAATACGAAGAAATAATTTTCATTGGGGATAATATTTTGAAATTCCTAAAGGTTTTCAAGCTATTTTCGAAAAACGATTTTCAAAATTCAACTTTGAGGGCTTGTCACTTTGTAGCCATACATTTTAGATAAAAATTTTATCTGACTTTTCGTCTTCAATTTATGAGTAGAATATACACCTGAAGCAGGGGTACGTTTTTGTGGTTCACGTTGTATTATATATATATATATATATATATATATATATATATATATATATATATATATATATATATATATATATATATATAACGTGCAGCATAGAACAAGAGGATAGTTTTATGTTGGAAATAAAGAAGTATGTAGTTTTGTCATACGATTCACTTTTATTTAATACAAAAGCTGTGCAAGGTGCTAATAAAACCAAACGGGATATTTAAGAAAACTAAAAGGTTATATATATATATATATATATATATATATATATATATATATAGTCTAATTGATTTTACGTGTCCATGCATATAGATATTTTATCATAAAAGATAGAAAAAAGTTTAAGCAGCAAAAATACTCTACATTCAATTATTAATAATGCTACATATTCAGAAAAGCAAATTACATAAAAACAAAAGAGCATCGCAAGACAAATGCTGGAAGGGGCACTTTTTTTCAATATTCTGAAAGAGCTTTAAATTCTCTTTACAATGGTACCAAATAAGTTATTATTATTTTGGCAATTATAGTCACAATATTTTTTTACAGTTTGTTTTCTGTATTCCTATAAATACGAACAAAAACAACAAAATTGGAACAGTAGTCTTGGGAAACAAATGAAAAACAATTGTCAATACTAGAGCATTGTTTATGACAGTTAAATTATTGTTAAGTGCTCGTAATATTACCTGTCACAATGCAAGCAAATGATAATTACACAAATGATAAAAAAATGGATATGTTAACAATTTTTATTCGGTGCAATGATAATACGCTGGACGCAAGTGCAGTGTATTTAAATTTGTATCCCTAGCGGCGGCAGCCACATCCTCGAATTTTTACTAGATTGGAAGCAAATTTACGCAGAACTGGCGGTTTTAGTGCAAAACCAGTGCAGCAAAGGCATCGGCGAGGTGTTATGGAAAATGATGAAATTGTTTTGGTGTACTTTCGAGCACATCCTCGGAATTCCATACGCGAAGCAGTGGTTGATTTAGGATTTACCTACTACAAGATATTTTCAATACTTAAAAGGAACAAAATGAAGCCTTACAAAATTAAATTAATACAAGGACTAAATGACGTAGACAAGCAACGGCGAATAACATTTTGTGAATGGCTGATCAATCACAGTCATTTAATTAATGTCATAGTTTGGAGCGATGAGTAATGCTTTACAAGATAGAGTATATCCAATAGGAAAAACGACCACTACTGGGATGACATAAATCCTAGACAATTACGACTATGCAGATATCAAAATAAATTATCTGTTAATGTATGGCTCGGCGTTGTGAATGATTTTGTAATGGGTCCTTTTTTTTATGAAGGAACTCTTACAGGTGATAGGTACAGGAACTTTCTTATAAATGAATTTCATGACTTGCTGGATGACGTACCGGTAGCTATTCGGCGGGATATGTGGTTTCAGCAAGATTGGGCACCTCCACATAATTCAAGAGTTGTTAAAGATGTTTTACGTCAAATGTTTAGAAATAATTGGATACCGAATGGTGGTCCAGTAACTTGGCTGGCCAGGTCGCCCGATCTTTCGATTTTGGATTATTTCGTTTGGTGATACGTTAAACAAAAAGTTTATGTCACAGCTTCCGAAAACCTTGAGAATCTCAGATACCGAATTACTGAAGTCTGCCGTCAAATAACTTCTTACATGTTACAAAAGGCACGCAGAAATTTACTAAGAAGAGCCCGACTATGTGTTCAAAATAATGGGGGACACTTCGAACATCTCATCTAATTCACGTTTTTGTCTTTTTTCACGTGATTCTAAGTTATAATGTAGTGATGTAGTTTGTATCTGTTACAGCTTTTATGTGTTTCCAAAGGCTACTGTTCCAATTTTGTTGTTTTGTTCGTATTTATAGGAATACAGAAAACAAACTTTAAAAAAATATTGTGACTATAATTGCCAAAATAATAATAACTTATTTGGTACCATTGTAAAGAAAATTTAAAGCTCTTTCAGAATTAAAAAAAAGTGCCCGTTCCATTTAAAAAAATCATTTGTCTTGCGATGCTCTTTTGTTTTTGTGTAATTTGTTTTTCTGAATATGTAGCATTTTTAATAATTGAATGTAGAGCATTTTTGCTTCTTAAACTTTTTTTCTATCGATTATGACAAAACATCTATATGCTTGGACACGTAAAATCAATCAGACTGTGTATATATATATATATATATATATATATATATATATATATATATATATATATATATATATATTATATATTCTTAATTATCTACATCATGCACCACTCTGAGAGCCATAACCTTTTAGTTTTCTTAAATATCCCGTTTGGTTTTATTAGCACCTTGCACAGCTTTTGTATTAAATAAAAGTGAATCGTATGACAAAACTACATACTTCTTTATTTCCAACATAAAAACTATCCATCATTCGTACAACATATTTCTTAAAACCAAACTTAGTATTACCAACCCCATTACATTTAACTAAACTAAAACTTTTAGGCGATTTCTCGCGATTGTCTTCACAATATTGTCTATTAAAATTGTTAAAGATGTTGAAACAATTTTGTGAAAAAAAAAACAACTAAGCATTCTACAAAATTTTTTGTAGGTAGATATAGTCAAGATATTTTATTTATCCTAACAAATAAATTGGAAATACCTTACATGATCGACATCTGTGTTACAGTAGCTTAAACTCTATGTTGAGTAAATATTTCACTATAGTTTATGAATGATGCGTTTATTTATAGTCTGTTAAAATATTGGTAGATGTAGACAGAGGAATTATATTATATTAACAGAATGATTAAAAATATATAACATGAATTGGTATGAATTAATATAACCAAACCAAATAAAAATATATTTACTGGTACATCTTTTATTCAGAATAGTTACCCTTATTACCGCTAACATTTGAACTTTGTATTAAAATTCAATTCATTAAAAACTATTAATCAAATTTATACAAATTATTAGAAGGGTAAGTATTATCTCCTATATTAGCTTTTAATCGTGAGTGAAAAGTGAAAGTAATTGAAAAATTAGAAAATATTAATATAAATAAAATTTTAAACAAAAATTCACGTTTGCTAAAATGGAATTAAATATATCTTCCCTTAAAGTACTTACGCTTTTGGGTTAAAATGTTGTATTCATATTTTACAATCTTTAAACGCTATCGTCCTCCGTAAAATGGAATAGATATGCTAACAAATATTATTGATAAATGTATAATATTTGAAAACGCAAAGAATGAACCTGTTACAATAATTAGACGAATTAGTTGTATAGAAGTGGTTTAAACCTCAATTCGTTATATTTCGAATTTAAGAAGTGCCAATCGTTAATTTTAGATTTTAACAAAACTTCTTAAGTGTTTAATGGAATAAATGCACTAAACGATCTTGAAAATGGCATTCCAAAATGGACGACAACTAATAATGAAAAATACCATAATCAAAAAGCCGATTTAATAAAATATAGTCGCATTATAATATTAGTGCATAGTAGAAGGGTTGCAGCCTTTGGTTTCTGATTGGTACTTAAACCTCTGATTGAAAGTCTTGGGCTGACGGATGCTGGTTGGTTGTAGAAAGACCGCTTCGTCCTGTCTGATCGGAGACCAACGGATTTGTATTCTAATTCATCGGCAGATTGATTGTTCATATTCTCTAGCGGTGTATTTTAAGAGCTAATGGAGATTCCCTGTGATTGGATTATCACCGTCTAGATCTACCTACATTTTAAAAAATTGGTGGAAGTTTCGTATATCTTATTGCCTGACGGGTCCTCGCTAGCGGTATATTTTAAAACTAATGGAAGGTTGCTGTTATGGAGGGAAAACTAGAAATTTGAAATAGTATTATATTATTGTTTGTTTTAAATCACTGTATGTTTTGGATTCGAGCCCTATACTAGGACCTTTATGCTATCTGCTAGTGCTCCGTCAGGACTCTAAGTCTGAGCCCCACTGTGGGGCTCCCTTGTCTGCGCTGTTTTATTTCCACATGCCATTTAGTTCTTCGACATCTTCTTTGCGTGCGTCTTTTAAATTGATTGTTTAGAACAGTTTACGCAGTATTACGTTGTAATTAAAATTTAGTTCATTGTATGTAAATCGAACAAGAAAAACTTAGAAATTTTGATTTTTAAAATGTGTAATTAGTAATTAGAATTAGGGTTTAATATACGACTTGAATGCGACCAATTACCGCCATTAGAAAATAATTAAACAATTTTGTGAATAGTCATGTCATCTACGGGAGAAGTAATACACCGATGCACCGATCAATATTGATTTGTTAAGTTACAGATTCCTGTAACAGGTTTAGGGAAATGATAAGGAGGACAGAAATCGTCTAAACTTTGCCTCCAAAAAGGCTCCTTTTAAATTATCATTATGTGAGGCCATTTTGGTCATCTCTTAGGAGATAACAATTTCTGGTGTAGCCATTCTGGCGAAGTTCTGCAAACATTGTTGAAAGGGTAATTGCTGGTATTTAACTATTATAGAAAAGGTTGTGTTAAAAAGGGATTTGGTCCGGAATTACTTAGCTTTCAGCTGTATCGAAATTGAAGATTGGATTTCATGTGCGATATCTTCCGTCCGCACCCATAATGGTGATGAAATTTGAATAGTCCACGAAAAACAGATTAGTGAACCATTAACCCTAGATGAAGGTAAGTTGTATTATATCAATATGACGTACTTAGATTTATTCTCTCCCATAGGGTTGTTGTGTTTAGCTGGTTCATTTCGTTCAAGTTATTTCGTGTTAATTATAGCTACAAAATTGTATAGATATTAGCTTCGTTAATTTAAGAATTCCAAGAGTTATAGGTTGTTAAGCGCAGTTAATTCCACATGTACCTAAAAATCAGAAGCGAATGAAATGCAAGAGCGTGAATGATCTCCTGCATATCATAGTAAACAAACGTAGGCGAACAATAATTTGGGCAAGCGGAGTAGAGCACATGTTTCGAGAGGCCGATTCCGATCAGATGATGTTACACAGGTTAGCGACGTGAAGATACTTGGGCAGACTTATTGCATTGGCTTTTTTATTAAAGTTACTCAGTATCGTCTTGGTGCTACAATTAAAAATAAGTTCTTATTTTACAAATTTATGTTTTCATGTTTACACTCAACTAACGGTCGAGTCATCGTCTTAATTCAAATCAAGTGTTTAATTATTGTCGGACTAATGCTAATGAACTTGCCGAAATTAGAGTGATCAATTCGGATTAGCAAGAACAAGAACAACATTTTATTCTTTGACACATTAAAAAAAATATCAATTTTAAAATAAAAATGCATGCAACAACAAAACGATCAATTGAGCCCACCACCAAAAAGGATAATAAAAGCATTCTAATTAAACAACAGCGCATGCAAAAACAAACTAAGAATATCACAGGAAGTACAGGCAAGGCAACGACCAATTTGAAACTTTGAAACATTAGAATATAGAATTTGTTATGGTATCTGCAGAAATTTATTCTAAATATTGTTGCCAAGTGACAATTTTTGTTGTTCAATAATGAACCTAAAGAAATCATATAAGTAAAATTTGTGTAAATTTTTTTTTACGGTACATCATTTCAAATAATTACATCGGCATCATTTGCATAATGGTTTTGTACGCCCTTTCGGGCACCTTTACTTATATAATTCCACTATGTTGATTTAGTTATAGTACCTCGACTAGCTACTGTGAAGCGGGGTGGGTTCTGTTTTTAGACTCGTATAACTTAAATAATCAGGTACAAGCAAAACATTAAAACACAAGAATATTCTGGTTAACAAAATAATTAATAAAAAATTCTGTAAATATAACTACACTAAGGTAAAAATGAATATAAAATAAAATAATATGTTCTGGTATAAAATAAAGACGTTTCTCAATAAATCAACAGACAAATTAATACAGATTGTAAGATCTTCAAATTGGCTCCTGGTGGTTAGACTACCAACCTGGAAGGTAGTCGTGGATGGTTGCAGCCTCGTGTCTCGAGAGGGCGAGATGTATTTGGGGGATTTACTTTCCTTTCAGTGATTTTCTGTAATCAACATAGTTATAATTTTTTGAAAACAAATATAAAATGGCGCGGTCGGTTTTAAAGTGTAAAATGTTATAAATGTTGTTTTAGTATTAATCGGAATAATAGGTATATTTGAGTTGCTACCGGATTACTTGGATATTTATTTGCAACGGTAAGATTTATTTTGAGATTACTTTGAATTAATCAATCGTATTCAGATCGAGGTTAACTTGTGTATACCACGGCTCCTTTACTGGACGGTGACCTTGAACTACTTATAATACTGGCTTTATAGACACACGGAAAAGGAGTTCAAAGAAGGGTATTAATTTCTTACACCATACTTAAATTAAATATACACAAGGTGGAAAATAACTATTGGAATGCGAAATAGTGCATTCGTCTTGCTTTCACGTACTGAATTTATGCGAGTATAACTTTACAACCAGATGTGGTGTCAAATCACTAAAGGTCAATAAAACGTTAATTCCATTTATTATTTGCATAAACAGGAACGTTATTTAATGTTTTGTTCACTATTTATATGACAGGAATAGTTTTTAAATAGGATATTTCACTGACGTTTTAATTGGATTAAAGTTATACTAAACTAGTACAACTTAATTTATTCTCTTATTGTAATCGTAGTCAATTATTACGAAAAAACCTTTTTAATTCACTTTCGTGATACTAAACGGAACGTTTTTCGGGAGGTCTGGTTTTTGTTTTGTTTAGTGCCGGCAATATTTATACAAAGGGATTATCGAGACATTGGGGTTTGACTTTAAATTCCCTAGCAGCCAAGTTTAACTCAAGCCGAACTAGTGAATTTCTAATGATTCTAATTATTGAGAGTTAATACGGACACCAAATACGTAGAATTTCGTAGGTAATAAAGCGGCTGTTGGTGGGAACTCTCTCGCAGCCAAGTTTGGGAACTTCAGCTAAACTAGTGAATTCTCGTTGGTTCTAGTTATTTCAAGTTAATACAGACACTTTACATACGTAGAATCACAAGGATGGAGTATAAATAGGACGTTCCAACGGTGCTAGCGCTAATTTTGATCCTCCAGGCGAGCTTCTAACATCGTTAACATGAAAAGAGATCGATAGCAAGTCTACCTTATCGCCGATAAATCAGCTAATAAGGCCACCTTAGTATAGGTCGCTAGTCCCTGCTTTGCGTAAAATTCTTTATTTAGGGATTATTGGGTTACAGGAAATTTTCAACTAATTTTCTTATAATCCAGGTTAGATTTCGAAATGGTAAAATACTTTATAACAATAAGGTAAATTGCACGAGACTGCTTTAAGAACTAGTCAGGTTGGATCTTCTCGAATAGGAAAATTTCCTGTACAGTACAGGAATAATAATAAATTACTATAAAAGCGGGGTTGTAGATAAATTCTGCGGGAAAGTCTATAAAAAGTCGATAATCAGCACAGAGTGCCGTTTTGCATTAAAACTTTCGCTTTTATACTTCGCGATGAAGTGGGGTTTTGTCACAATAAGACGCGATGGATTTGCACATATAAAGGGGAACTCGTGCGCACGCAAAAGTGCTGTTCGTAATGATATCTAGACACCGAAATAAATGGAATAAATTCTTATTTACAACATTATCTCAATAATTTTTAAAATAATTATAATTTAATTCTTACTACATTTTCTGGTTCATTACAGTTTGTAGTTAAAGACTTAATTTGTTGCACATATGAATAAGGGGGGAACTAATAATTTTGTATTTATGTTATAGATCGATAGGTTATAAATTTACGGCATTTTCTGCTGCTGTGCAGTTGTAAATAAAAATCTGTTTTTTTTGTTTTGCACAAATTATTTGTTTAATTTGTAAGTATTGTGAAGACAACGAATGATGTTAGTTGTCCAACGGACAAAGGTAAGAGTGAATGTCAGCAAGAGAATCTGAACAAGATCCTCAGAGCTTTCTGGCTCAAACGTGCGTTTGTTTATGTAGAGTCCGTGGCACCCATGCCATAAGAGTTCGTTAATCATTGTCATAAAAAAGGACAGCACGCCCTCATAGGCTAATGATCAAAAAGAGTGTAGCGCCAATTTACCACTATTACCGACCTCTCTAGGTTTGACAATATTTGGGTAAATTAGTAAATTCTAACCATTCGTCAGGTTGTCTCTGTAACCGAAATTGGCGTAATAGCAAGCTTATTGTACCCTTGCTTTGCACATTCTGTCTTTTTGAGTTTTCATGCTTTGGCGACACAAATAGATACTTTCCGCCAATACGTTGCTTTATCTTGAAACTTTTCTAACTTACATCCTTGAGGCTTGCAATGTTCAGAGCTTCCTGACGCGAATTCGATTTCTTCTTCAAATGTGCCTATTGTTCTAGCAACCTTAAGAATTACGTAATCTTTGTACCTTAAAATACAAGTGGATGAAAATATGGATGTACTATAATGTAGGGCATCTTGTGTATCCTGTTTTAAATCAAATAATAAGTAGCCGTTGGATATGGCGCCATGCTTCTGTTGGATGCTTTATTCGGATTCGATCACATGTATTATTACTCAAGATTATGTAATGAGGGTTGAGACAAACGTATGTTTGTGTACGCCTTTGGTGGAATCTGCCGTCAAATTAGTTCATGTCTAGTAATCACTACTAAAATTACACCATTAGATCTTTGAATAATGGTTTTCACTGGCTGCAGAACAAAATCACTTTTTCACTAGCTGTGTTTCAAACAGTTGTGACTCTTTTAAGAAGTTCTACAACAAAAAGTGACCTGCCGTAGTCTCACGTGCTGCAACTATAGCCAAAATTGTTTATCTTTCATATTTCGAAACCGTATAAACTCCTACCTAACAAAATCAATACCTTAAATACTAACTCTTAGGTATCAGCAATTTAAGCTCGAGGAAAACCATAAACCGACAAATGAATGTTGCCACTTGTATGTTTACGTGCTGCTATGTTAAGTAAGTGCATGTTTTCAGGCTTACTTGGACGGGGTCTCAAAAACTAACTAGAAGTCAGATACTGGAAATGACTTCTAAGGGATAGCCTTATGCCCCAAATCGGAGCTCACACTTTGAGGCTTAGGAAGAAAAGAAATAGTGCAAGTAGGTTGGACCATGACGTACAACGGGGCGTGGTCTTGATCATGACAATATCAGAAAAGAAATGTTGGGGGAAGCTATCCCCGTCCTTTTACTGTGCAAAATTGTGAGAAACTTCATATGAAGGTGGTAAAAATGTTCACAACTGGAAATCTACCCATACTTTAGTCAAAAATTTTCAGTAGGTAACGATACATTGAAAACAATATATACACTGAATTTAATATAATTTTTATTTTAATTATATGTGTTAAACGTTTGTGATGGCGTGAAAACTATACATACTATACTTATTTGGTAAACCATTTCCTTCAAGATCCAGAACAAAATCAGCAAAAAACCTAGACATACTAAAAGCTAAAATTTAGAGGAAACGTATTGTCGTTTTAATTAAAAGGTTGCATGTCGTTCTCAATAGTTCTAGCTGACACAATCTGCCGAATCTCATAATGTGTTTTTTTTTCTTTACGTGTAGTAGTACCAAAGCTATGTTTTGTTGTCCAACTATAAACCACAATAATCTCCTTCCTGTATATGTACTGCTAATAATATTTAATATCAAGGAGTAGCCTTAGGCTAAATTATACCAGAAACTAAATGTAAAGATAAGGTCGATAGTGTTAGACCTATAACAGATAAATTAACAAATTCCTTATTTCGAATTATGACGGAGTGTGATTGGAACTACTTAAACGTAAATAGTATTAGTACCAACAAAAAATTTAATATCTTTTGAGTGTATGAGTGTGTGAGTGTGAGTGTGTGAGTGGTGAGTGTGTGTGTGTGTGTGTGTGTGAGTGTGTGAGTGTGTGAGTGTGTGAGTGTGTGAGTGTGTGAGTGTGTGAGTGTGTGAGTGTGAGTGTGTGAGTGTGTGACCGTGTGAGGGTTTTAGTGTTTGAGTGTGTGAGTGTGTGAGTGTGTGAGTGTGTGAGTGTGTGTGTGTGTGAGTGTGTGAGTGTGTGAGTGTGTGGAGAGTGTGTGAGTGTGTGAGTGTGTGAGTGTGGTGTGAGTGTGTGAGGTGTGAGGTGTGAGTGTGAGTGTGTGAGTGTGTGAGTGTGTGGAGTGTGTGAGTGTGTGATGTGTGTGAGTGTGTGAGTGTGTGAGTGTGTGAGTGTGTGAGTGGTGTGAGTGTGAGTGAGTGTGGTGAGTGTGTGAGTGTGTGAGTGTGTGAGTGTGGGTGAGTGTGAGTGTGAGTGGTGTGAGTGTGAGTGTGTGAGTGTGTGAGTGTGGTGTGAGTGGTGTGTGAGTGTGTGAGTGTGTGAGTGTGTGAGTGTGTGAGTGTGTGTGAGTGTGTGAGTGTGAGTGTGTGAGTGTAGTGTGTGAGTGGTGTGTGAGGTGTGGAGGTGTGTGAGTGTGTGGGAGTGTGTGAGGTGTGAGTGTGAGTGGAGTGTGTGAGTGTGTGAGTGGTGTGAGTGTGAGTGGTGTGAGTGTGTGAGTGTGTGAGTGTGTGAGTGTGTGTGAGTGGTGTGAGGTGTGAGGTGTGTGTGAGGTGTGGTGGTGTGTGTGAGGGTGGTGTGGTGGTGTGAGTGTGTGAGTGTGTGAGTGTGTGAGTGTGAGTGTGGAGTGTGTGAGTGTGAGTGTGAGTGTGTGAGTGTGGTGAGTGTGTGAGTGTGTGTGAGTGTGTGAGTGTGTGAGTGTGTGGTGTGTGAGGTGTGAGGTGGTGTGTGAGTGTGTGAGGGTGTGAGTGTGTGAGGTGTGTGAGTGTGGGTGTGAGTGTGTGAGTGTGGTGTGAGGTGTGGTGAGTGTGAGTGTGTGGAGTGTGTGAGTGTGTGTGAGTGTGAGTGTGTGAGTGTGTGAGTGTGTGAGGTGTGTGAGTGTGTGAGTGTGTGAGTGTGTGTGGTGAGTGTGTGAGTGTGTGGTGTGTGAGTGTGGAGGTGTGGTGTGTGAGTGTGTGTGAGTGTGTGATGTGAGTGTGGTGTGGAGTGTGTGAGTGTGTGAGTGTGGTGGTGAGTGTGAGGTGAGGTGTGAGTGTGAGTGTGTGAGTGTGTGGGTGTGAGTGTGAGTGTGTGAGTGTGAGTGTGAGGTGTGGGTGTGAGGTGTGTGAGTGTGGTGTGAGTGTGTGAGTGTGTGTGGTGTAGTGTGTGAGTGTGAGGTGTGAGTGTGTGAGGTGTGAGTGTGAGTGTGTGATGTGTGTATGGTGTGTGAGTGTGTGTGGTGTGAGTGTGTGGTGTGAGTGTGGTGTGTGAGTGTGTGAGTGTGTGAGTGTGTGAGTGTGTGAGTGTGGAGTGTGTGAGTGTGTGAGGTGTGTGGGTGGTGAGTGTGTGTGGTGGTGTGAGTGTGTGTGAGGTGTGAGTGTGTGAGTGTGAGTGTGAGTGTGTGAGTGTGGTGTGTGAGGTGTGTGAGTGTGTGTGTAGTGTGTGTGGTGTGTGGTGTGTGAGTGTGTGAGTGTGGAGTGTGTGAGTGTGTGAGTGTGAGGTGAGTGTGTGAGTGTGAGAGTGTGTGAGTGTGTGGTGTGGAGTGTGAGTGTGGGTGGAGTGTGTGAGTGTGTGAGTGTGAGTGTGTGAGTGTGTGAGGTGAGTGTGTGAGTGTGAGTGTGTGAGTGTGTGAGTGTGAGTGTGTGAGTGTGTGAGTGTGTGAGTGTGTGAGGTGTGTGAGTGTGTGAGTGTGTGAGTGTGTGAGTGTGAGTGTGTGGTGTGTGTGAGTGTGTGGTGTGTGAGTGTGTGAGGTGTGAGTGTGTGAGTGTGTGGAGTGTGTGAGTGTGTGAGTGTGTGAGTGTGAGTGTGAGTGAGTGTGGAGTGTGTGAGGGTGTGTGGAGTGTGGAGTGTGAGTGTGTGAGTGTGTGAGTGTGTGGTGTGAGTGTGTGAGTGTGTGTGAGTGTGTGAGTGTGTGAGTGTGGAGTGGTGTGGGTGTGAGTGTGTGAGTGTGTGAGTGTGTGAGTGTGAGTGTGTGGTGTGAGGTGTGGTGTGTGAGTGTGTGAGTGTGTGTGAGTGTGTGAGTGTGTGTGTGAGTGTGTGAGTGTGTGAGTGTGAGTGTGAGTGGTAGTGTGAGTGTGTGAGTGTGTGAGTGTGTGAGTGTGTGAGTGTGAGTGGGTGTGAGTGTGTGAGTGTGATGTGTGAGTGTGTGAGTGTGTGTGTGAGTGGTGTGTAGTGTGATGAGTGTGTGGTGTGTGAGTGTGTGAGTGTGTGAGTGTGTGGGTGGTGGTGTGTGTGAGTGTGTGAGTGTGTGAGGTGTGTGTGAGTGTGTAGTGTGTGAGTGTGTGAGTGTGTGAGTGTGTGAGTGTGGTGTGGTAGTGTGAGTGTGAGTGTGTGAGTGTGTGAGTGTGTGGTGTGGTGAGTGTGTGAGTGTGGTGGTGTGTGAGTGTGGTGTAGTGTGTGAGTGTGTGGTGTGTGGTGTGAGTGTGTGGTGGTGAGTGTGTGAGTGTGGAGTGTGGAGTGTGGTGTGTGTGTGTGAGTGTGAGTGGGTGTGAGTGTGTGAGTGTGTGAGTGTGAGTGTGTGAGTGTGTGTGTGAGTGTGTGAGTGTGAGGTGTGAGTGTGGTGGTGGTGTGTGAGTGTGTGAGTGTGTGGTGTGGTGTGAGTGTGTGAGTGTGTGAGTGTGTGAGTGTGGTGGTGGTGTGGTGTGTGAGTGTGTGGTGTGTGGGTGTGTGTGAGTGTGGGTGTGGAGTGTGTGTGTGGTGTGTGGTGTGGGGTGGTGTGGGTGGTGTGTGAGTGTGGAGTGTGTGAGGTGAGGTGGTGGTGGGTGGTGTAGTGTGTGGGTGGGTGTGGGTGTGTGGGGGGGGGGGGGGTGGTGGGGGGGGGGGGGGGGGGGGGGGGTGGGGGGGGGGTGTGGTTGGGGGGGGGGGGGGTGGGTGGGGGGGGGGGGTGGGGGGTGGGGGGGGGGGGGGGGGGTGGTGGGGTGGGGGGTGGGGGTGGGGGTGGGGGGGGGGGGGGGGGAGGGAGTGGTGGGGGGGGGGGTGGTGGTGGTGTGGTGGTGTGGGTGGGTGGGTGGTGGGGGGGGGTGTGGTGGGGGGTGTTGGTGTGGGTGGTGTGGGTGGTGGGTAGTTGTGGAGATTATGATTGTTTTGTTTGGTTGTGTGGTGTTGATGAGTTGGGTGTTGTTGTGTTTGTTAGTGGTGGGTGGGAGGGGTGGGTGGTTGGGGGTGGGTGGTTGGGTGGGTGGGGGGGGGGGGGGTGGGGGGTGGGGTGGTGAGTGGTGGTGTGAGTGTGTGGTGTGTGAGTGTGAGTGTTGAGTGTGTGAGGTGTGTGAGTGTGTGGTGTGAGTGTGTGAGTGTGTGTGAGGTGTGAGTGTGAGTGTGTGGGATGTGTGAGTGTGTGAGTGTGTGAGTGTGAGTGTGTGAGTGTGAGTGTGTGAGTGTGGTGTGTGAGTGTGTGAGTGTGGTGGGAGTGTGTGAGTGTGTGAGTGTGTGAGTGTGAGTGTGTGAGTGTGTGAGTGTGTGAGTGTGGTGTGAGTGTGTGAGGTGTGTGAGTGTGAGTGTGAGGTGTGGGAGTGTGTGAGTGTGAGTGTGTGAGTGTGTGTGTGAGTGTGTGAGTGTGTGAGTGTGTAGGTGTGAGTGTGTGAGTGTGTGAGTGTGTGAGTGTGTGAGTGTGTGAGTGTGTGAGTGTGTGAGGTGTGGTGTGGAGTGTGGGTGTGAGTGTGTGAGTGTGAGTGTGGAGTGTGTGGGTGTGAGGTGAGTGTGTGAGTGTGTGAGTGTGTGAGTGTGTGAGTGTGAGTGTGTGAGTGTGTGAGTGTGTGAGTGTGAGTGGTGAGTGTGGAGTGTGTGGAGTGGGTGTGGAGTGTGTGAGTGTGTGAGTGTGTGGTGTGTGAGTGTGAGTGTGAGTGTGTGAGTGTGTGAGTGTGTGAGTGTGTGAGTGTGTGAGTGTGTGAGTGTGTGGTGTGGAGTGTGTGAGTGTGTGAGTGTGTGAGTGTGTGAGTGTGTTTGTGAGTGTGTGGAGTGTGTGAGTGTGTGAGTGTGTGAGTGTGTGAGGTGTGAGTGTGTGAGTGTGTGAGTGTGTGAGTGTGTGGTGTGTGTGAGTGTGTGAGTGTGTGAGTGTGTGTGTGTGTGTGTGAGTGTGATGTGTGTGTGTGTGTGAGTGTGAGTGTGTGAGTGTGTGAGTGTGTGAGTGTGTTAGTGTGTGAGTGTGTGAGTGTGTGAGTGTGTGAGTGTGTGAGTGTGTGAGTTTGTGAGTGTGTGAGTGTGTGTGTGTGAGTGTGTAGTACAGTACAGCTTTTGGGTTTTATCAAATATTTCTGAAACAGCTATATATTTTAAAGATTTAGATATACCAATATTTATAACTCAAGTACATCGTTTAATTGTATTCTATGCAATTTTTGGTTACCACGCGACGCATAGTGTAGCGGCAATAAAATTTCTAAGCTTGAATTTAAGTGATAATTTAATTTTTTAATATATGAATAACGATTATTAATTCACGAGGTTTTGAAAGTACTTTAATTGTACTATCGGGATTTTATAAGAGCGGGTCGCATTCAATTCTATATATTTACGTTAGATCTAAATGTCTATTAACGTAAATCTGACATGAATATTTAAACCTCCATTTGACATAGATTTTTGGTTCTGTTTTTACAATATTGCCTATTTTTTTTATGAACGTATTAAAGAATAGGTGGCATAAATATCCTAAGACATTACTTCATTTCTTTTAATTTCTACTTTGTAGGTTGGAAGGTTATATGTTGTTCCACACCAGATATTTCCCTATGTTGAACAGTACTATTTGTTACTAGTCCTGCAGCGATCACTATAGTTAACATTACCTCAACTGATTCTAATTTTATATCGTTTTATACTCTTCGCGTCGTACTACTTATTGTTGAATTGGTTCATTCCTAACATAGTAACAGAGTCTGAAGACTTAAGACCTGTATAATTCATACTTACAATAGAAAATGATCCATCTTTTTGACGGATACGAAGCAACATAGGGTTTTAGCAATAAATTTAACTAGATCACTAAGTCTAAGTATTAGTATTAAGGGTACACTGAGATGAACTACAATGAAGAGTGCTACAGTCAGCAAAGCAATGGATCGGTTTAGTTGTTGAAGAATTGAGATTATTTATGCATAACAGAGAAAGCGTAGGAACTATTACTGATATCTGTGGTATGATGCATTAAAGCAAACTTTTATTCAAAGAATGCATTAACTACGACATGTATTGGTTTTTTTTTTAAGGAAACTGAAAACTGAAGTGATAAACGTATCAGTGGCTTTGGCAAGTAAACACGTCTGCCAAACTTGCTTAAATGCTTTGATATGTATACTAATATATATATATATATATATATATATATATATATATATATATATATATATATATATATATATATAAAGCAACACCAACTACTTCACCAGATCTTACAGTTGTTAAATAAACACCATTGTTGCTGAACCCCAATAAATTGGCCCCCGACTATTTAGGAAAGGGTACAACCGTTGATTGAAAGATTCGCTAAGTACGACGTACTTAGTTCTTAAAACAGATCAAACACCGGAACCAATATACTTTAGACCGATAACATGTTGAAATACTATATACGAGTAAAAAATAATAACATCAATATATATATATATATATATATATAATCAAAAATACAAACGCATAGAAGTAAATGAAATTATTACAGAACAACACAGAAAACTGTGGATGGATGCAGTGATAACAAAAATAACCAAACTTAAAAGTACAAGCATTTCTATAGAGTGAATCGATTACTAAATTGCTTTTCATACAGTACCACACTAGCAGCTGACAGAACTTGCTTATGTACAAATTTAAATGTTAAATTTTTGCAGACACTGTAATCCCTTTTATGTGATGACTAATCACAATGAAATGGATCGTGAGTAAATTGTTGAATAACTGGAATAATTCTACCAACAGTTAGCTGAATAATTGATGTGTCGAAATTTTGTATAGGAATGTAATCTTGAGCCAATATTGTCTTTTTATGATCGCAAAAAATAAAAGTAAGCTTACTCGGTATAATTAGAATCTTTATAACCATAAATACAAACAATACAATTGGTATCGAAAACCATAAATAAATATTGCATTATAAAAAGGCTTAGCTTTTGGATTCTTAAATGGTGTATTTGTAGATTTATGTTTTATATAAATCTATGTTTCAATAACAATTACAGTTATCGTCCTCAGTAAGAGATAATGTCTATAAGTATTGCATGAGATGATAGAACAAATTTATGAAAGATGAAAAAGATTAATTACATTAAAATTGAAAGTGTGTTGCGATAGCCTTTGCGCTTCATTAAATGAATCGACCAACTATTATATTTTTTTGTAGAGTCGTTTCAACTTGCTTAATTTCCTTCAATTAAAAATATCTGGTATGGAACAACACAAGACCTTCCAACCTACAAAGTGAAAATTAAAAGAAAAGAAACAAATATAATAACAGTTTTTTAGAATAATTATGCATCCCGATTTTTAATATATTCATAACGAAAATAGGCAGAAAACAAACACAATAACCTATGAGCAATAGACATTTAAAACTTCATGTCAGGTAGAGGTTAATAGACATCTAGATGATGCTAACTTAAAAAAATTATATATATATATATATATATATATATATATACAGGGTGGGCCACCACCAACGCGTCGGTCTCTAGCACCCAAACGACTGAATTTTTTCAAAATCTGTTTGGGCGAGAATATGTAAGCCTTCTAGGACTACAATCTAAAATTAGTTTGATTTATACAGGGTGATCTACAAACTTGTTACTTATCAAAGTTATATTATTTTAAATGGACCCTCCTTTTTAATTTTTTTTTGAAATAAGGTGAAAAAATATGGTAGACTTTCATTAGAGTTCCCTATACCTAAACCTTACAGTTTCCGAAGTATTTTTCGATTCAGAGAAGATGGGACAATCTAATCTAGGTCAACGTAATAAGGATATTAGGAAGTACGTATTCTGTTGTTTATTGTTTCAAATCATAATGTATAAAATACAAAGAATAACGCGTAAAGTTAACAAACTTCAAAGTTAAATATCTTTGTTATTTTAAATACAACGCCCAAGAAATTTTTATCGGAATGGAATAGTCTTTTGACAATAGTTCAAACTGTATTAGGGTTCCCTTTACTTAACTTCAATACTTTTCGAGAAATTAGTGTATTTGTTAGATTTTTAGAAATTACGCCATTAACTCATGTCGATCAGTTAGAATTCTGTGATTTACAAAGGTTACAAATGTGTTAAACGGTTTTTGGTTTATAAAGGTTATCAAAGTTATACGGTTGCTGGTCTTGAAAAAGACCGTTTTACATTATGCACCGCGAGCCTATTGCTGGATTTGTCACTGCAGTAAATGTTCAAACTGATGACCGTCTTCTTGAATGCATAGTCTAATTCTTTCTTCCAAATTCTGTCTGACTTTTCTTAACATATCTGGAGTAATTGTGTCCACCGCATTTCTAATTCTCTCTTTCATATTGTCTGCAGTAGTAGCAGGAATATTGTAAACAATATTTTTAATATATCCCCATAAAAAGTAATCCATTGGAGTAAGACAAGGCGATCTTGGTGGCCAATGACATGGTCCGTTCCTTCCAATCCATTTATTAACAAACTTCCTAGTTAAATAACTTCTAACTCTACGATCAAAGTGTGCCGGTGCCCCATCAAATCGTAGCCACATATTCCCTCTAATGTTCAACGGAACGTTTTCGAGAAGTGTCCAAAAGTCTCGCTTTAAAAATCTCAAAAATTTTCTACCATTTAAATGACCATTGAAAAAGTATGGTCCAATTACCTGATCTCCAATAATTCCTGCCCATACGTTTATGCTCCAACGATTTTGGCGGTCAAAAGTATTAAAAGCATGCCTATTCTCGGTATCATAATAGTGAAAATTATGTCTATTTACCAAACCGTTGTTGTGAAATGTTGATTCATCAGTAAACAAAACGAAATTTAAAAAATCGTGTTGATTCCCTATTTTTTCAATTGCCCACAAACAGAAATCTATTCGTTATTGAAAGTCATTGCCATACAAATTTTGATGAATTTCTATGTGATAAGCATGAAATTTGTGTTTTTTGAGAACTCTTCTCACACTTCCTCTACTTAAATCTGTTTGTCTAGCAATTACTCTAGTATTAGTGTGGGAATTTTCAGCGTTAGATCCTAATACTAAAAACTCACTATCTTCATTGCCAGTTACCGGTTTACTTTTATTGGGTTTTGGATAGGCAGTGTTACCTGTGGCTCGAAATGTTTGTAAAAGCCTTTCAAAAGCTCTCGTATCAGGATGGTTGCGATCAGAGTACTTTTGGGCATAAACCCTGGAAGCCAAAAGACAATTTTCATGGCATTCTCCTATGGTCAACACCATATACACTCTTTCTTGCACTGAATATTTCATTGTAATGAAAAAATCATCAATAGTTATAAACACTGTTGTATTTTGGAATACGTCAATATGACAGAAATGTTTATAAATCAAAGAATTCTAACTGATCGACATGAGTTAATGGCGTAATTTCTAAAAATGTAACAAATACACTAATTTCTCGAAAAGTATTGAAGTAAGGTATAAGGAACCCTAATACGAGTACATTTCGAACTATTGTCAAAAGACTATTCCATTCCGATAAAAATTTCTTGGGCGTTGTATTTAAAATAACAAAGATATTTAACTTTGAAGTTTGTTAACTTTACGCGTTATTCTTTGTATTTTATAAATTATGATTTGAAACAATAAACAACAGAATACGTACTTCCAAATATCCTTATTACGATGACCTAGATTAGATTGTCTCATCTTTTCTGAATCGAAAAATACTTGAATTTTTGACAACCCAACATTTTCAAAAAATGTTAAATATTTCGGAAACTGTAAGGTTTAGGTATAGGGAACTCTAATGAAAGTCTACCTTATTTTTACACCTTATTTAAAAAAAAATTAGAAATGAGGGTATTCCATTTAAAATAATGTAACTTTGATAAGTAACAAGTTTGTAGATCACCCTGTATAAATAAATTTAGTCGTTTGGGTGCTAGAGACCGACGCATTGGTGGTGGCCCATCCTGTATATATATATATATATATATATATATATATATATATATATATTATTAAGTTGTAATTTGAATTCAAAATTTGTATATAGCCAAACAGTAAATATAATCAAAAATTATTATGAATTTTATTAAATACATAAATAAAAAGTTTACCTCGAGTAGGATTTGAACCTACGACCTGTACTTTGCTAGAGTACCGCGTTAACCAACTGCGCCATCAAGGTTCAAGCCCCAATCGATGTAAATTTTGTCTTTATGTATGGAGAACTGATATTCGTTCATAACAAAAACTTATAATAAGTAAATATAATCAATTCAGTAATTTAGTATTAGTTATAATCGTCAATGTAGGATTAAATGTAAATAATTAAAAGTAATAATTTGTAAATAGTGCATCTATGGAGAGAATAACTAACTACAGGAAACAAAGCTTTATTAAAATACAGGTTTCTGTAACTTATAATTGGATAAAGCAAGGATCTGCTTCTTCTTAGATATTTTGCCACAATAAAGGCAAATTTGAACTTATCTGTTGAAACGTCAATTTTCGGTTACCTTTTGGTGACACCAATATTTTTTCGTCGGCCATCTTTAAAGAAAGCAGCAAATTCGTTAGCAGGGTGATTTTTGAGCAAATAACTAATTAGTAGTTACCTTTCGTAATAAGGGATTAAGCCAAAACCACTCGATAGGTGAGTTGTATATAGCTTAGTGTTGATTGATTGTGTGTAGAGTTAATTCGCCAATACCATTCGTGGGATCGAAAATCAAAAATTATCTGATAGCAGCAACACCACCTGAAAACCCTTCATTGAATACGATATTTTATTGTATTCTACAATATTTTTGTGCTAAATTTTTTTTTGAAGTCTTTGTTTTCAGTTTTTACGTTCTTGGAGTTTATTGTTTTCATTGTACATAGTATGGGATAAGTAACATAATCCGTACAATTAATTTGATGTAAATTGGGAATTGGAAATTGTACGGAGGATTATTTCATTGACGAGCGTATCGAAGTTTGAATATACCTAATAGAACCATTAGCGAACCACAAGTAAATTTCAGCTGGGAATACAGGTTAGTGACCTTAATCGTTGGGAATACATTATTGCATTGGATATCGGAATTAAGTGACATCGTCTGTATGCCGCAAGTAAAAATAAGATTGTTTAATTACGAATCATTAACTAAATCGGTACTCACTTAATGTTCAGTTAGTTGCCAGTTGGATATAAAATAGTTAGTATTTGTTGTTTTAGTATTAACGAACTCACCAAAATGCGAATATCACCTTGGTAGTATTGATTGTTGAAATTATTTATTATTCCGCCACCCAGCTTTATAGGAACGAAAAATTTCACTCTTTGTAAAATAAAATAAAGCATAATTGATAACATTAAAAATCGCATGCAGCTATCATTTAATGTAAAATTAAAATTCATTCTAATTAAAATAAATATCATCCCAAGCAGTCATTGTATAATAATTACACGTAGCATAAAGGATCAATATGTTTGCAGAAAACATTTTTTGAGCATTGTTGCCGAGTTACAATTTTATCAGTATTTAATCAAGATCTCGTTAGTTTGAATATTGAAGTATAATTTTAACTTTGTTACATGCACAAAGTGCAATCGTAGCAAAAGTATAAAAAAATGTGCAGTATCAAGAAATGTTGGTTTAGCCGGAAGCTCAGTCGGTCGGTTAGGCACTTGGATACGTGGTCATGTGGCTGACGTAGAAATACAGAAAGGTTAAAAGAGCACCACTTGATTTATTTTTATACCGTCCTTAGACCAAGAAAAGGGCTACGACACAGTAAGGGTACACTATAGTCAAAATAGGGTTGAACAACGTCCAGAAAGGTAGCAGATCTGGCTAGGAATGGTGGTCCTTGTCCGCAGGAATAAAAAAAATGACTACTGATAGTTTAACAGAACCTGGCTTAATTGTAAATAAAAATTAAAAAAATTACTTCCCCTAATCGGTCCCTCCGTGATAACTATATGTGTTCTATAAATAAGAACGTACTCTGTGTATAGATTTCCCTCAACAATATTCTTAATTAAGTTCAGCAATTTACACAAAATAATTAACATTTATCCAAGCGTTATCGTAAGTTCAGATAGCTATAAAGGTTGGCAGACGCAATTTAGAGACTTAAATTTAGGCAAATATATATATATATATATATATATATATATATATATATATATATATATATATCATATATATGAAATTGGTTTAGTGAACGAACAGAAGTTCAATTTAATAATCATTAATTGTGTTTTATTTAAAATTAACTTTTAAAGTACATACAGTAAAAGTCCCACTCGAGTTGATCTTTTACTGTATGTACTTTAAAAGTTAATTTTAAATAAAATACAATTAATGATTATTAAATTGAATTTCTGTTCGTTCACTAAACCAATTTTTATAGTTATCTATTACAGTTGCATACAGCATACGTGTTGTCATGTGAGAAACCTTAGCGAATTGCGGGCTCACATGACATTCACAAAAAGTTGACTGTGATCCTTCATTCTGTGTATAATAATTATAATACATCGTAACTAGGGAAGTACATACAGTTCAAGTTTGAATCGATTGTGACTTGCCTCCTCGATAGCTCAGATGGAAGAGCCCCACTCTAGCAAAGAATATTAGTGAAGTTGCTTTGGTATGTGTGAATCCTTGCGACATTGCAGGCTCACATTCCATTAATATAAGTAATTTTATTGTAATCTCATTATATTTAGAATTTACATCAGTTCTACATATATAAAGACAAAGTTTATATCGATTGGGGCTTGAACCTTGGTGGCGCAGTTGGTTAGCGCGGTACTCTAGCAAAGTACAGGTCGTAGGTTCAAATCCTACTCGAGGTAAACTTTTTATTTATGTATTTAATAAAATTAATAATAATTTTTAATTACTATAATGTAAAGTCATTACACATGAAGATATCCAAAAGATGGAAGCTAGTATTTGTGATTTATTCACAAAGAATATTGGTGTAAGTAAAGCTCATAATATTTCCACTAAAGCGTATACAACTTTTATCGTTACAGGAACTACCCTCGTTAGATGTAATACCATTAAAAGTGCAAGCAAGAAAGTTACCCACACAAAACTTAGAGGCACAGTGTTATACTTAGCACTGAAATGAGTTCTATTAACGAATTGCTCTTAAAACTCTACAGATTAACTACAGCAATTCTTCGGTATAGAGAAAGCTTCGTCATGAAGGCATAACAAGTAAATGAAACTCACCAGGATGTTGCTTGTGTATAATTACTTAACGGAGTGTTTTACTATGTATAAACCTATTTGTTTGTAGTAAGGTATTGGTCCGATATCAAGTAGTAACCATAAAGTATTCTAGAGTTAGCTATCGGATCACAAATCGTAAGATCTTTGACTAGTTATATAGTGATAGAATCGGTCACTGCAATATATTGAAGAACGAAGGACGATAATAACCAGTAGCAAGGAAAACCTAGATAAACACTTATTTTAGCAACGTGTCGCACACAAAATTACAGAACTGTACCATAATTCAAAATTCAAAATCATTGTAAAAGAAAGTTGCTCCGCTTTACCTCTTGATCCAACGAAGGTTTGTTAGAAACTATTATATCCGTCAAAACGAGCACTGCAATATGTGGTATAAAATTTAACTATAATAAAGAATGTAAAACTAGTCTTCACTGCATGTAATCTCTATCAAGTAATTCTTTTATAGAGAAATTAGTGAAAAATCTTTACCATATTAATTTCTAAAATTGGCGTTCTTTAATCACACCAGAAACTAGGAAGAAGAATTCACATGTTTCTTTTTAACAAATAACAAAATTCGGCCTTATCGCGATTTAAATTTATTAGAAAATTGAACGCAAATAGATACACAGGTATAAGATCTCGTACAAAAGATACCCACGTTACTATAACACGTTACAAATTTTCCCCTATCAAAATCAAAAGCCCCACCCAGAATTTCGAAACCCCAATAAAGGGGACCAAAAACGAGCCACCACGTGGAATCTCCGTGGTGAACGTAACACACCCCAGAACCAACAACATGCGTTACCTAAGAGTCTTTCATACGCGACGAGCGGACACCGCGGCTCCAACTCCCACCTGAGTCTTACGGAATTCAACCGGCACTAGGTCATAACTAGATAAAATTAAAATAAAAATATAAAACAAAAGCCTACTACGTTCTCCAACCGTTTTCGTTGTTCGATGCCCATAAAAGCAGAGCGATCCTCAGTGGCACCACACGGGCTTGTCTAAAGAGAAGAGGCGAAAATAGCTCTAGGAAAGATTGTTGCGCCTCATTCCGCTTCCTCCACTTAAAAGGGGAATCAGGCAGGCGGTCACGGCAGGGGGGCCTCCGAGAGGCCCACCCAAAGAGGGAAATGAAAGGAAGCAAGAAGAGTAGAAGATTAACCCAGCTTGATGCTCAGCTAACTCCAAGCACAACCTTTAAACACGTAACGTATAAGAAGGTATACCGTGAGGCGGTACAGCCCTCAAAACTAAAACAAAAATGAACTGGGAGTAAAATAAAAGGTGTAAACCAAGTTGATGGGAACACAAAGTGAATAATGAATTTGAATTTGGGTAGGTATTTGGGTGCCATCATCCCACATTTACTCGTTCATCTAGACATACTTGGTGAATTACGCCCCCGATCCCAACCCCTGACGCGCTATAGGGCCGCCGACCTAAAACCTCCAACCTGAACCTAACCACATTTCCAACCTCTGCATACAGGATAGACGTGCTAAGAAACCCTCTCGAAAGATGAGGCAGAGGTGCGTGTAACCCTAAATAACCTTCCCTACATAAGATCCCAATCAGCCACCTAAAGAATTTGTGGTACTTATACCGTTTACGGTGCTTTGGGATCCCCACAAGAGTATCCCTCGTAGAAAAACCAATATCAGTAGGAATGGATTCATCCACAACCGGGGCAGAATCAAAAGAGTCAGAAGGTATCGATTAATGAGGCTTAAGATCTTCTGCGTGGTAAATGCATGGAGATTTTCCTTTAGAATCTTGCAAGTCGTATGTCCAAGGAGATACTACGCGATATATATATATATATATATATATATATATATATATATATATATATATATATATATATATATATATATATACGGCATGGACCCACGAATTTCGGTGCAATCTTGGCATTGCAGTGCCGAGACGCATCGGCGAGAACGAAGTTTCGGTTCCAGACGAGGTCGTCCACTTTGTGACGGACGCGACGTCGACGAAAATTGTATCGGGTTTGCATTCGGGTACAATGTGTTATACGTTTCAGAATGTCCAGACAAAGTGAGCTATAACAATCGGTCGGACCGTGTCGTAGGAGTATTACCACTAGGATGCAAAATAGGAGAGTCGGGATCAAGACGTTCAGAAAGAGGTCACCATACAGTATGTGTTCGCGTCCACAGAAAGAAAAGTACGGAGAATAACCAGTTATCTCATGCTGAGCGGATAGCACATCCAATTTTTGGTAAATTGACATCCCAACTACGTTGATTGGCGCTAATATATGAAGATAACATTGTTTTTAAAACGCGATTAATTCGTTCAGCTAGATTCTATCTATTTTGGAGTGTGCAGAATGTTTGTACGATAGAGAGAGCACAGGCTTGTGAACTCCTTGCTATGAAATTGTACCACTGAATCTCCCATTTTGCTATAAATTATTATTAAATAAACCAATTAATGCATAGATTTCATACATTTTTCTTGTTTTGCAAGAAATGAATGATAGGAAAGGGTTGGATAAAAACTTTAAACTATACGTGAGTATAGTACACATATATAATTCACTTATAAAAATTAGGCTGTTTATTCAAAATGCTCACAAGTTAAATTTTTTCGTAAAACATTTGTAAAATTTCTCAGTTATATAATAAACTATTATTATCTTTTTATGATTTTAAAATGGTGACAAAATTTTCACGTTATTACAGTTCTACACAGTAGGTTAAGAACAATTTGTTAAATAAAACGAATTGTGTTATGTGTTGGATGCAAATTGTATTTTGATTTCGCTTTAGTTTTTACTTAAGCTTAACGTTTCGGGAAAAGCTTTTTTAAATTATTCCCATCTTCAGAAGCATAATGATTTTAAATCGTGAATAACAACATCTAAAAAATAAGTTAATAAAAGTTTAACACACTTACAAACTATATTATTTTCTATAGAACTTACCACAACTTAAATTGAATTAAAAGTTACTACATAGTATATTAATTGATAATAATAATGTAGAGTTGGACATTTTTAAACACGTTATTGGAATAGGAAATGTGTGTTTTACATTTTTTTGCAATCTCCACTGGTCCCTGAAGCAATAAAAATTTTTTTTTTTTTTTTAGAATATCTCACATTTAAACAAGTAATGAGAAAACCTACCGTATAAAACGGGTAACTACCGACCCCCATGAATACTTCAAGTATTAAACCCCCAAAATAAAATTAATCTATTGAAAAATTGTTTTTTTCTCTAGCTTAAAACGCGTGTACTAACCAAATTACGACGTAAATGTGAAATTTCTAAAGAAACCATGCCAACTTAAATGGAAAAAATTACTACCAATCCCTAAATGTAACAATACTAAAATACATATGAGTAACATTCTTTTAGTACTTATTTTTAAATAAATTATAATAAATGTTGCTTAAATTATTTATATCGGATTTGTGGTTAACGGTATCTAGACTCTGAATGTAAAACATTTCGATGAACATCCTTTTATGAAAATTGTTTTCCTGGGTCAAAATTTTTTTATTGTCAAAATCAAACGTATGTCCATATTGCAAATAATGGTTGCACAGTGCCGTATCGTTTCGTCTCGTTTTAATTGAATACCGATGTTGGGCAATACGTTTTTTAATGAATTGCGAGGTTTGGCCAACGTAAGATTTAGGACAATTATTACAATTGATCTTATATATTAGATTTGATTTGTCATCTACTGGTACTTCTGTTTTTAATTTTGAGTAGAAATTATTAATCGTATTGCAATTTTTGAAAGAAATATTGTATTCATTTCGTGCTTTGTCAAGAATGATTTTTCTAATTTTAGTGGTGACATTTGGGATGTATGGAAGTACGAAGTGTTTTTGTGTAGTGTTTTTGTTCTTGCCTTTACGTTTGTGTTTATTGCGTATCCATTTAACCCGTTTGTTTACATATTTGTCTATAAAATGTGCTGGATAATTATTTTTTGTTAAGGCATTCTTGACTTTATTGAGATTTTCCATTCTAAACTGTGGATGTGAAAGAGTATAGGCTCTGTCAACTAGAGCATTTATGACACTGATTTTGAATTTTACATAATTTAATGAATGAAAATTAAGATATCGTTCAGACCACAATGGCTTTGTGTACCAGTTGGTGATAATTTTATCCCCATTATTGATTAATGTAATATCTAAAAAGTTTAACTTTTGATTATTTTCAGTTTCAAAGGTGAATTGGATTCTCGGATGAAAATCGTTGAAATGTTTAACAAGCAGGTCAGTGTATTCAGGATTAATTAACAAAATACAATCATCAACATATCTTTTGTAGAAATTTATTTTATCACTCCAAAATTGGTTATCTAAAATATTGTTCTCCAAATGTTCCATGACCAGGTTGGCTATTACTGATGATAGAGGGCTTCCCATAGCAGTACCATACGTTTGTTTATAAACTGTATTTTTATATTGAAAAAACGTGGAATTAAGTATAAGTTCAGCTGCTTTAATGAAATTTGTTTCGGATAATTGTGTAAAGTTTGTGATTTCATCCCATCTATCTTTAATACATTGAATTGCCAAGTCCGTAGGAACATTTGTAAACAATGATTTGACATCAAGGCTAATCAATTTGTAATTTTTTGGAACAAAATGATTTTTAATGAACTTATGAAACGTCCATGAGTCTTTTGCATGGAAAGGTGATTTACCAATAAATAACATCTTAACTTATGTTATATACTATTATTATCTTTTACTTTATGAGTTTCTAAAAAAAACTGAATTGGTATTCAATTGGTCCATTTTTGTGCAATCACCGTTACGATAAAAAATATAAGTTTATATTGCTGTTCTATTCGGTAGCATTAATCCAAAAATGAAATGTAAAGATATTAACACCGCATACGGAAAGGTTAAATAATGGTATCTAATACAGCTTATTGTCCTTGTTTACTGTGTAGGATAGATTAAGTATCACAAATGTTCCGGTTTATTTTTAAATGACCATTATTTTATACTTAATTAGAGCAAAATAACAAACACGTACATTTAATATTTCTTAATTTTAACGACTAAATGATATACCGCTTAAAAACTTTACGGTAATGAAAATGCAATTTATCTATTATAATGAATAATGGGCTTAAGTTAAAAGAAATGAACGGAACTTTTGTGTTAAAACAAAGAGTTAATTACAAACAAGAATTAAGCTTTAGAGGTGACAACGATTTATTTATAGTACTTACTTTTATAAAATTGCTTATAACATAACGAACAATCATCCAGTAAGTGTATTGTTTCAAATCATGGATAAATTTATTATTGTTAAAAGTACTAATAAAATTTTTTAAATATTGAGGATGATAGCACTACTTAAAATAATCGATTGGACGTGTCACTTCGATTTTTAGTTGCTGTTAGGATCAAAGATATATTATTTTAATTTTACAAATTTTAAGTCTCTCAAATTTATTATGTCAACGTAGTTATCCATTTTCGTGTATATTATATTATATAGTTGGTCTTTGATGTCCTGCTACCGTTTGATTTTACGGCGGAAACGTTGTTGGGACACACAAGTACCTAAAAGTATATACTTTGTATAAAAAAACGAGTTGTGTAAGCAACCCTACCTCGGGATTCATAGTGACCTGATAACATACCGGGCTCAACAGAGTATACTTGGTACCTATATATATATATATATATATATATATATATATATATATATATATATATATATATATATATATATATATATATATATATATTAACACACACACACACACACACACACGCACGCACACGCACACGCACAAGCACACGCACACGCACACGCACACGCACACGCACACGCACACGCACACGCACACGCACACGCACACGCACACGCACACGCAAACGTGTACGAGGACATTTGCGAGGCCATCAGAACTTCACGTCCATAGTGAGGACGACGACCTGCAGTAGCATTTTTTAATATTTTTGTCCGAAGAACTGTTAAATATTTTTTACTCTACGTTAAACTTTTGTAACGCTCAACTGACACTCAAAGTACCTAAAAGTATATACTTTGTATAAAAAACGAGTTGTGTAAGCAACCCCTACCTCGGGGTTCATAGTGACCTGATACCATATCGGGCTCAACAGAGTATACTTGGTACCTATATATATATATATATATATATATATATATATATATATATATATATATATATGTGACCTTAACACACACACACACCATACGTACACGCACACGCACACGCACACGCACACGCACACGCACACGCACACGCACACGCACACGCACACGCACACGCACACGCACACGCAAACGTGTACGAGGACCTTTGCGAGCCATCAAAACTTCACGTCCACAGTGAGGACGACGACCTGCAGTAGCATTTTTTAATATTTTTGTCCGAAGAACTGTTAAATATTTTTTACTCTACGTTAAAATTTTGTAACGCTCAACTAACACTCAAAAACAAGCTTTGTGTTTTTATACGCACTTTATCTAGTAAGGACTATACTTATACAACGATTTCCGATGATTTTTATGCACACTACCTCTAGAGAGGTCTATTATACTACTAAAATATCTGCTATGGACTTTGTATACGCACTTAATCTAATAAGGAATATACTTTCATAGTAGTTACATTACCTCCGAGGACGTTTTGTATACACCTTGTGTAGACTATATGCTTTTAAAACTCTCTGATGGCTTGTTACACATTCCTTATTTAAATATGTCCGTAAAAAGTAAGTTATTTGTGGAGACAATCGTATAATAATTTTAATGTGGTAGTGTTCCTAAAGCCAATTGACGTATTATAATAGATTTTATTAAAAGCAAGATATAAGGTAAAATGGGATAACATTGACATAATTTTGAAATTTTTTTTTGTCACTTGAAAATTAATTAGAGCGCTGCTATTTTGACAAACTGAAGGTACATCTATCCTCTTTATAATGTACATGATATAAAATGAAAAGGATTATTCCTTACAAAATTATTCTTTTTAAGTGTAAAGTGTCAAGAAAACATTGGCACCCTTATGGAAGTACCGTATATATCAATGTTTGTAATAAATAATGCAACATTGACACTTGTCTTGGATAGTATAGTGCAACATTGACTTAGATAACTACAAAAATAAAATAGTAAATAGCAGTTTTATATATAATTTTGGATTCTGTATATACAAAACATTTTTCCTTCTTTCTCAAAAGGCTGTCGAGTATTTCGCTCCCATTTACTTCCAACACTTTTGCTACATAGTGTATGCAGTCTTCAGTATTTATCAGTTGACATCACAATTATTTTCTTCTGTTTCATTACAATTATTTTCATCTATTCAAATATAATCGCCTATGTCCTCGTCAAGTTACTATCTGAGCTATCGTTTGCTATTTTAGCGGATTTATTGGCTCTAGGTCGGTGGTGTTTATTTACTTGTGTACCCCTTCTCTTCAATTCATCTTCTATCATTCTCTGTCTAGCTTCTGCAGCGGTCTACTACGTTTTGTTTTATTGTTTTGCTTTCTTGGCGTTTTAATACGGACATTACTGGCAGTTCCAACTTTTCAGTTGGAGCAATGTCTTTCTGCGGTTTTGGAGAAAATGATGGCGAGGTTTGACTACATCCTACAAAATCGGGTCCTGAAATTTCATTTTCGCTCCCTTCCATGGAAGTGCTGGGTTGCATTTGATCTTACGAAACATTAAGCAATGTAGATGAGATAGATTATGCTGAAGAGACTATATGCTGAATACTAGAAGTGGGTCTGCAAGTAAGCTTTAAAAAACCGAATATCTAGTTGTGAATAGTGAAACGAAGTTTGAAGTTCTACTAAATGACGATGTACAAGTGGATAAATTTGAAGAATTTGAATATCTGGAAGCCATAGTAGGTCAAAGAGGTGTAGGAGAGGGTGAAATAAAATACAGAATTCAGGAAAGTAGAAAAGTAGTTCGTTATCTTAACTCGTTATGGTGAGATAAAAACATATCCAAAAATGTGAAAAAAAAATAGGCCAAGTGATGGTACAATCTGCTCTCTGTTATGCAAGTGGGATTCGGGTAATCAGTGTAGAAACGAAGCGCAGATTACAAGCAGTAGAAATGAATTACCTCAAGATGCAGTAAGAGAATATGTAGGCTTAAGGGGATTATGAATGAAGAAATCAGGCTACTAAAGAAAATATTTTCGTTTATACAGGGTATCTCATATGAACTGGAGAGCATGCAACTTAATTTTTTTAAACAAGACACCCTGTATTTTATTACATATTCTGATTTTTCTATAAATTCTGAATCGGTTTTATTAAGGTCTATTATCACCTAAAATTAATAGTTTTTGAGATATTTAATGTTTTTAAAAAAAAATCTCGATTTTCACGTGCCATTGACAAAGGGCATATTTTTTAGTTGATATCCTTAATGGAAAATATTTTGCAGGTTACTAGTGCATAGACACACTTACTTTGTATTCCTATAAAAATTTGAAAATATTATACAAGGTGTTGCCAAAACTATTCACAAAATCATAATCTTCAAAACACAAAATCTCAATTTTTTTTAATGGAATGACATGTTTTTTTACGGAAAAATGTCGATTAATTAATAAGCTAACTTTTTTGTAAAACATGTCCTATACCTATCTTTCATAGTTATTGAGTTAATTTAGTTTTTAAAAATCTATTTTTTAAAATACACACCTCAATTTCAAAAATTTATATTAGTTGGCCATGGTTGTCATGGAAACATTAATAAAAAATGTTTGTTTGACACTGACAGTTTAAAAATTCAATTTAAACAAAATTCAAACGAATTCTTTTAATAAAAGAATTGCTTACTTTTTGAAGCGCTCCTCTATTTATGCCTTGAAAAACATTTCTTATTATTTCTTTCATGTTTTCCTTTGTTGTGGGAGGTATTTGGTAAACTTGATTTTTTACAAATCTCCACAAAAAAAATCAAGTTTTGTAAGATCCGGGGATCTAGATCACAACTATAATGGGAATTATGACGATTTACAAATCCATTTTTGTGTCCGGTAGCTTCGTCAGTAAACAATAGGTAATCAAAGAAGTCCTGTTTTTCCTCTATCTTATTTAATGCCTAAAGGCAGAAATTTCTCCTATTTATAAAATCCTGATCCGATAATTCTTGTACTACTTGGATGTGGTATGGATGAAACTTTTGCTTCCGAATTACTTAATTTCTCGCTTTTTTCCGATATTGTTGTTCAGTACCATTTTCCTACAAGAAGCTTGCGGATTTTCCACGACGGCTTGCATGACATGTAATTGAGTTTCCTCGTTTGATGCATTGGTTGATCATTCGCCAATTGATTTATAATTGATGTTTCTATTCCTTTCAAACCTCTCCTTGAACCTTTCAAATGCCAAGCGCTTTGGATGTCTTTCTGTATTTGGAAATTTTGAGCGTAAATTCTACTCGCTAATAAACAATTTCCGTCGGGTGCGCCAATGCAATAAATCATTTGTATCAATTCTTCTTTGAAAAATTCATTTTAGTCCTGTTATAGCTAATTTTTAAAAAACCTTCAGTTTGGTATAGATATGTAGATAACACATTTGTTATTTGGAAACATGGAGAAGAAGCACTGCATGAGTTTTTGGTTTTTATAAATGGTATACATCCTAGAATTCAGTTTACCATGGAAAAAGAAGCTAATGGAAGTTTACCATTTCTTGACATACCAATATCTAAAAATAATAATTCAATATCTTTTAAGGTTTACAGAAAGCCGACACACACTGATAGATACCTTCATAAATTATCCAACCACCACCCACGTCAAAAAATTAGTGTAATTAAATCTTTAGTAGATCGAGCAAAACGAATTTGTGACCCTGAATTTTTGAAGGATGAATATAAATATTTAAGAAAATCCTTACAATATAATGGATATTCACTTACATATATTAATAATGTTATTACACCCTAAAGAAAAACCAATTCTTAATGTTGGTACTGCTTTTGTTCCTTTTATAGCTAATGTTACAAATAGAATTGAAAAAATCCTAATTAGATATGGCATTAGGACTATTTTTAAACCTACAAGAAAAATTAAAGAACATTTAAGATCACCGACAGATGCGTTAAATCTTTTATCCTCTTCCGGAGAGTATAAGTTATCTTGTTCATGTGGAAAAGTATACATCGAAACCACAAAACGTAGCTTTGATACAAGACGCAAAGAACATATGAGATTTTGTAGATTAGGTCAACCAGAGAGGTCTGCTGTAGCTGACCATGCCCTGAATAATTTAAATCATGACATTCAATTTGACAATATGGAAATATTATCAAGACAAACTCATTATTATGTTCGTTTACAACGTGAAGCTATTGAAATATATAAACACCCTAATAATTTTAATAGACAAGAAGAAAATCTCCGTTTAACTAGGTTTTGGCATCTTATAATTAAACAAAATCATAATGATACGTCTTAATTTTGATTTTAATTTTAACTTTTGGTATGTCTAGGTTTTTTGCTGTGTTTTTACCACAGCACTATAATTTAATATAAGTAGTTGAAATTAAATTAAAATTAAAAATTACAAAAAATGTTCTGCATTATACTTTTCATTGTTAATGACACTTCCACTTATTGATAAAGATATCTCTTTGTTAGATTTAACTGGGTTATTTTATTTGATGTGATGTTTGGATTTGTGAATGCTTCTATCATTTTCAAATTGAAGTTTTTCACAACTTTACACTTACATCATAACTCGATTAAATTTTGTTAAATGTATTTTTTGGCTGAAAAATTTCATTGTTAGCTTTCGCCGTAGAGAGTGTTCTGATTTATCATCTTTAAGGCAGTTTAACAATATTTCATTTTTAATGACCTAGTTATTCTTTACTAAAATTTAATTTTATAGTTGGCTTTATACGTTTCTCAAACTGTTGTATTAATAGCAGGCTGATGTTTATGTTTTAATTTTTCAACTTTGACAAAATTGTTTACAACATCTTTAACAATGGTTAACAAATATTACTACTGACGAAGATAACTGTAAGTGTTATCGAAACGTTTAGATTGTATAATTTAAAATACACCATTAGAAACCCCAAAAAAGATAAGTATTTTATCATTGTTTTTTAAATTTAGAAGTTGAACTGTAACTGCTACATGTTTTCTAAGCTTGGTAGAGCTAAGCGTGTCTGGTGACTCACACCCAGTTTTTTTTATAAAATTTTCTAAAACGGTGATGGGCGTGATAACGTCCCCCTATGTGTTTTGTAGAAGGAAACAAGTACGGGTTAGATAAATCAAATTTTGTCTGTTACTTATGAGTAGTGAACTATAACAAAGTATTTCATTAGTTATCGAGATGGGCACTCCTCTTCCTTTTTTACCACGCACAACTAATCTAAGTAGGTTTTGTGTAAGTTCTTTTTCTCCCTCGCTTAAAGTATTAAAATGTCTGGATCAGGATTAACAGTTTGACAATTTTGGTACTCGAAAAGCTTAATAAATTGAACATCTCCAACTCTTTTTCTATTTAGCATTGTAACTCTTATCAAGGTATTTTCTGTTAGAGTTTGGTAAGCTAATAAGGGTGTAGGACGTTTCGCCGCGACTGTTTCGCCGCGGCCGTTTCGCCGCAGGGCCAATTCGCCGCTGGCCGTTTCGGCGCGGCCGTTCCGCCGCCAAAAGTACAGGGTGGCCAAATTTCGATGTTTTAATAGGGAATCTCGTAAACTATAGCTCGTATGAAAAAATGGACCTCGCATCCTCGATCTCTTTTTTTGAGAAAACACTACGAATTGCGTTGTAAATATGAATTTATTAGAGACGGAATTAACACACTGCATAAAATGTTGTTTTAGGTCGTTTATATTATTATTATTTTTAATATCTATAAATTGTAATATATAAATTACGCCCTAAAAAACTATTTTTTTTCTAAAAAGCAGTAAAAATGAGTTCATAAAATGCCCATTCCAAATCAAGATACATATTTTTGAAAAAGAAATGTTTATTATTTTCTATGTAAATACTACAATACGTCAAATAATTACATTAAATACATATAATACCTACATTATATTAATGAAATTGGTAATTATGGGCGATTGAACGCAAATATTCGAAAATTGTTCTGTCATTAAATTCTCTCACAATTCTTAAAATTCTGTCGTCACCTAATGAGACTCCTAATGATAATTATCTCATTAGAAATAATCGTTAATAAGGTTTAAAATTTGGTAGATACGTGAGTTTTTATACGATATATTTAAAAAAATGTAAGATGGTAAGTGCTAGTGTTCAATTGAATGCAATAAAATAATGTTGGCGGTGAAACGGCTCGCGCCGAAACGGCCAGCGGCGAACTGGCCCTGCGGCGAAACGGCCGCGGTGAAACATCCCACACCGAGCTAATAAGTTTGCTTCCTTGCTTAATTGTAAAGCAGCATTTTTACAATTATCAGCTAAATTACTGTGTAATTTCTGAATGTCTTTTGTAATTTGAAGTCTTTTAAGAGCATTCCATTTTCGCTCCGATAAAGTACGATAGGCATGAGCATTTATTTCTCTTGGCCACTTAGATTCCATCACTGCAAGAAGAGCATCTAGGGCTGGAACTTCTAGTTTTAATACATTATCTTCGAGATAGCCTCCTTTTAACATAGATACACATTTTTTAATCGTGATTCCAACCTTGATTGCAATAGATGGTGATGTATAAGCATTAGTTTCCTTGTTAAATTCAGCAACCTTATAGACCGAATTTTTTAGTAATTGGTATTTATCTGGGCGCAACAGTTGCTTAAAATGTATAATATTGGGGTTTTCTTCTTGTGCAGCTAATCGAGCAAGTGTGATTTCCCGCATCGATCAATTGTTGTCCTGTGGTATCGTACATCATGTTCTATTCTTGAAAATTCATTTTGCCCATACTGAACAATAAGTGAGTCTTGTCTTACTGCTGAAAGAATTTTGTCTCCTGACATTTTTGATAAAATACATTTCTTAAATCGTTTTGTAATTGCAGGACTTACTGGCAATTTATGCTTCTGTTTGACCTGTTTTTATTTTCACAATCATTATCGTTGTCGTGCTTAATCTTCTTTGGTGTTTTGCCAAATAACGTTTAGAAAACATTTGGTAGCAATACCGGTAAGGAAATACATCTTGAAAATCTCTTGCTACTTTACTTGATCACGACTTCTTCTTTTTGAAATAATTTCTCCTTCACCTGCTTTAAGAACACCAGTATTGCTAATAAAAGTACCTCTATTTTGCAATGTAGCTATGAGTTTTTTCCTTACGAGTGCATGTTTAGATAAACTCATAATGTATGCTATTTCTAGTTCCTTATACCAATGTCGTGGAAGCTTCGCAAAATATTTGTTACAAAATGTGCAAAAAATCTTTTACCCCACCTCCTCTTGGTACCATTTGTAATAGTAGCCACTTTAAGTGGAGTTATATATGAAAGATTTTCACTTTGACTAACTGTAACTGATTGGTTAGGAATTACTATGTTTGAAAGAATTTTAACATTTTTTCGGTTGGTTTATCATAATCTGTATCACTTGAGTCGTCTTCACTTAAAGGAATATAATCTTCGCTACTAGGCTCAAACACTGAGCAACCTTTCAATGCTTTCGTCGCCACTGCTGAATCTCTTTTCGGTTGACCTTTTCTGAGTGCATTTTTCTGATGCAATATTGCTAATATACGACGACGTAAAGCTTATAGCTTCGGAATTGTTTAGATTTTGCTTATCCAATAATTGAGTAGGGTTGTTACCATTTTCTAATGCAATCACTGAACTTGCGCCATAACCTGTTTCTGGAAGCGATTCAAAATTATTGCTTGTGTTGGTTAAGTTAAAATTTAAACAACAAGTCGACAAAGTTTTTAACCGTATGATTATTAGCTCCTACTGACCCGGACAAATTGCTGATCTTGGTTTTACTCACAGAAGACGTCTGGTTAAATTTAGGTAATGTAATAGAACAGTCTAATATCGTATTTTCCATTATAGAATAATTTAATTTACCGTCACATTTTTGTCTGTAATTTGATTTACGTCTAATCCAAAATTGCACATTCTTCTTCAGGTCCTACAAAATTACATGTGTGTAATAAATCATTTAAAATAAATTATTACCTTGTATCACCTGATTTCAAACCACCTACATTAAAAAAATAATAATTAGACACAAATTGTAGCAGTATTTTTTAAATTAAGAATTTTTTGAAACAGAAACCTATTTTTACAGAGATTTTGATAGGGCAGTGTACATTTTTGAATAAACTTAAACCTTTTAAATTGAAATTTCGATACGCCGTAAAATAAGAAATTATGTTAATTAGAATACGTTCAATTACAATTTCAGTTATCGTCGTCAGTAATCATGACCCTCTTAAAAAACAAATTTGTTTGACAACTCAATTAATTTTTTCAAGGTGTCTCCGTTTACTTGCGACGATAACAGTACTTGTTATCGAAACGTTTAAATTTTTAAACATAAATAAAAATTCACGATTTCAACCCAAAAGTTATGTATTATAATCACGTATGGTAATTGAGACATTTTGCATTTTCACAAGAAAGTATGTTAGCTTTCCAAAAGTCCATGATATACTGGCATATACGGGTGGTGGTAAAGTAAAGAGTAAATTCAATATCTCGTAAAGCACAATTTTTTTCAAAAATCGCTCAGACCCGTCGATTTTATATTTTTTCGGGGCATATTTTGCGAAAAAAAAAATTTTATATTATTTTTTTTTTATATTATATTTTTAAATTTTGAATGCGAATAACTCCAAAACGCTTGGACTTAGGTATAGCACATGCTGCATGACAAATGTTTAGAATTGTAAGGGCAATCCAAAAATGCAATAAAAAAATTGGGTTGCAATTTGAAAAAAAAAATTTTTTTTAGCAAATCTTTTTTGAGACACCCTGTATAAATTTTTTTTTTCGCAAAATATGCCCCGAAAAATATAAAATCGACGGGTCCGAGCGATTTTTGAATAAAATTGTGCTTTACGAGATATTGAATTTATTCCTTACTTTACGACCACCGGTATAGTTAAATTCTTAGCCTATAATACATCAAGAATGCATTTGTTTTTCATGTATTAACTATACCCTTTCAAATATGTTTTTCTAATGCCTATTATAACATAACACCATTACCTTTTTCTTTGCTACTGAAGGCAACGTTATTTAATTCAGGAGTGTCGTCCGATGATCGAATTAGCTTTAAAATGAGATATATTTGGAATAAAAGATTCAGTTGCATCCTTAGTTTGAATACTGCACCATCTTTCTCTTTCATAAAATTGTTTACATGAAATGTATTTCTTTGGATCGTATTATTTATTAATATTACAACTATTTTCCTTATCACAGCTTTAGCCCATTTCAGAAAATGCACCTAAAAGTTTTGAAAAAAACGCATATATGGTACCACACGACTATACATTTACAAAAACGGATTAAGCAAACATTCGACTATACATAGTATATAATTCGTTAGTTATTTTGTGCAAAATTATTACATTTTGAGACGGTAAATTCATATTATTGAGGTTGGATTTTTGTAACTTAATTATGGATTAAAAGCTTATTTAATTCAAAATCATCAATGCAAACTTACTAGGCTTAAGATAAACTTCTTTTGCTGTTTCACTTTCGTACTCTTTTTTTATGGCTAAAACTGCTTATTTACCTATAAAGAAATAAAACCAATATAACAATAAATTTCAAGTATTTACTGACCGTTATACAACAAAATCATAACGTAAACAAATTTAACCCTTTCGCTGCGGATGACGCCAATTGGCGTCAGATCTATTCTTTACTATGTGCGGTTGACGCCAATCGGCGTCAGGTGCATGCTGTGTTAAAATACAGTTTGGATTCGATACGCACTACACAAAAAATGATTTTGTGGTATCCGCACATTTATAGACGTTAGAAGTAACTATGACTTCAATCGTTTGAATTTTCTTGTTTCGGTTCGGCCACAATGGCCTAAATTCAATTTTTGTCTTCATCATTTATCTAAAGTAAATTTTTTTTACGTATTTTAAACACTTTTTCAATGGATAAGTATCTCTTTCTATTTTCTACATAAAATGTAGTTTTAAACAGCGATATTAATGATATTATTACAAGGGGAACTAATTTTAACCCAAGGGTTGTTTTTTGTTTACGTTACTCTAATCGTTAGTCTACATGCATTTGTAAATATTTCTCGAATAAAATTTAGTTCGTTTAAAACTTTTGAAATGTGTAAACCTGACCGCTCTTTTGTTTCTATCAATAAAAATATCTGTTGCAACTGCTGCTATATCGTTACGCGCGCGAGTGATTACAATGGGTGATTTAGATGTGAATCAACCCGGCCCTTCAGGAGTAAAAAGACAAAAAATACAAACGAGGAACCCACAAAAATTAACACCAGACGAAATATTGCAATTTTTATGTGAATCAGATACCGATATTGACGATGACTTGGATAAAGATTTTGAAGTCGATCCTAACGAAACATCTTCGGAAAGTGAACTAGAATTGGAAACATATGATGGTAAGTACAGTTCATTTATTTTATTATTATTTATTCTAAGTAGTTCCAGCAGATTTAATAAACCAGGAAGCTGATAACAACGAATGGAAGTGGGAATTGACAGACGATAGTATGAAACATTTTAATTTTAGTAAAACAAATGAAATGTTCGTTGATCTGCCGAATGCTGATCCACTCGATTATTTTCGATTGCTTGATGATGATTTCATAAACAATATAATAAAAGAAACAAACGAATATGCTTTAGATTTCTTTCTCACTAAAGGTGTTACTGAGAGGGCTAGAATATCAGAATGGAAAAATTTGGAATTTGCAGAATTCTTAATATTTTTAGGACTGTTGTTTCATATGGGCACAATTAAATTGAATAGGCTACAAGATTATTGGAGAACTCATCGTCTATTTAATCTAAAATGTTTTTCAGATTATATGAGTCGAGACAGACTCCTAATTATATTAAGATGTCTTCATTTTATCAGAAATCCTAGACCAGACGAACCTAAGCCTAGAGACCGTCTTTATAAAATTAGACCCGTCTTAGATTACTTCAAATGTAAAATGAGTGAAGTTTATTATCCACAGAAAAACCTTTCCCTTGACGAATCTATGGTTTTGTGGAAAGGGCGGCTTCTTTTTAAGCAGTGCATTAGTAACAAACGTCATAAATACGGTCTAAAATTATACATGGTGACAGAACCAAGTGGGCTGATATTGAACTTCACTTGTTATACTGGTCAAACAGATCAATTGGGCGGTAAGGTGCACGCTCAGAAAGTAGTCATGCATCTATTAGAAGGATTTTTAAATAATGGTCACAGCATTTATATGGACAACTTCTATAACAGCTGTGATCTAGCAAAAACCCTCCTAAGCAAGACAACATACTTTACGCGCAAACAGAATGGGTAATCCTAAAGATATTTTGGGGAAACACGCGCGAGATACTGTGATGGAGTAATGGTGGGCATCTGGAAGGACAAAAGGGATATCAATTATATTTCTACAGAATTTCCAAACACAATGGCTGAGGTTAAAAATAAAAGAGGTGTTGTGAAAGAGAATCCATTGCCAATTATAAAATACTACGAAAATATGGGTGGTATCGACAGGCAAGACCAAATGATGGCTTACTATCCATCATTGAGAAAATCCTTATTTTGGTACAAAAAATTGGGTATACATGTTCTCCAACTTCTTATGTTTAATTCATATATGCTGTTTTGTAAATACTCGGGAAGGAAGCCTACATTCCATGACTTTCGATTTTCGGTGATAGAAAAGCTATTGCCCAAAACGGCAACAAAACAGAGTGCTGAAGCAAACTCAAACCATGTACCTTCTAGGATTTCAGTGGATGGGGACGACACTAAAAAAAAGAGAACTCCCAGACGAAGATGCCGTGTGTGTTTCCAACAAAAAATTAGGAAGGATACACTATTTGAGTGCAAAGGGTGTCAAGAAAAGCCAGCACTGTGTGTCGAGCCTTGCTTTGCTTTGTACCACAAAAAAAAAATTTGTTTATAATTTTTTGATAGAAATTTCAGCTAAGGTTTTGTTCGTTTTTTATATACCAGTATTTTATAGTTACTTATTCAACATTAAAGTTTTTTGTTTTACCTACTGTGTTTTTTCAATTGAATGAATAAAAAATTGTTAGAAATGCAATGACGCCAATTGGCGTCATCCGCATATATAGTTTTTGTATATAAAATATACGGATGACGCGAATTGACGCGAATAACAAATTTATTACAACTAACGGCATGTATCACGTGTTGTCTATAAAGCTTTATTTAAATGTACGTTTAAGAGTAGGGGGAACAACAGTGATTGCTAAAACTACACAGGAATAAGTTTGCTCAGGGTACCTAGTAAAGTATTTGGAAGAAAACTGATTGATAGAGTACGAGAAACTACACAAACTAAGATTTGGTAAGTTCAAGGGGACTTCTTGCCAAGGAGAGGATGTGTTGATCAGATAGTTTCCCCCCAGCAGGTGATCGAAAAGTGCTTAAGTGTAAAAGGGAGCTACACTGTGCGTTTGTAGATCTGGAGAAAGCATATGACAGAGTAAATAGGTAGAAGCTGTGGGAAATATTAAATGAATATGGCGGAAGAAAAGGTCTAATAAACGGAATAAGAGCAGTACACAACGGTAGCCGGGCATGTGTTAGGGTGAGAGGAGATGTGAGTGAATACTTCAATATTGAGCAAGAAGTGCGACAAGGCTGTATAATGTCACCGTTCTTGTTTAATGTATACATGGATAAATGTGTTAGGCAAGCATGTACCGACGCAAATGGTGTAATAGATGGTGACGTAAATGTACGAATTCTGGTGTATGCAAATGACACAGCCTTATTAAGTGACAGTGCGGATGAGCTATAAACTGCTCTGAGAAAGTTTGATACAGCCTATGAGAGCATGGACCTAAAGGTAAACGTGAACAAAGCTAAACTTGTGGTATTAAATCGGAAAGGTGAAAGGGAGGGTAAAGTATTTACTATGCAAACTGAAATTGTGGAACAAGTGGACGAGTTGGTATATCTGGGTTTACTGCAGATGGTACAATGGATGGTGAGATTGGTCGAAGGGTCAATGTTGAAAGTGGAAAGTGATTGGAAGTATGTGGACGATAATGAGAAACGAAAGCATGAGCCTAGCTGTGAAACCAGCAATCTATAGTAGCGTGTTTGTCCCGTTAGTACTGTATGGAAGTGAGTCACGGATATGTCAAAAAAGCACGAAAGAAGAATAAATGCCAAGGGTATGAGGTTCCTGAGAAGTGCATGTGGTAAAACGGGAAGGGATAATATAAGGAATGAGTATGGCAAAGAAAAGACGATGATGGATAGGTTTAAAAGTAGTACGGTTCGTTGGTTTGGTCACATTGAGAGAATGTACAACGCAAGATTAACGAAGCAAACATATGTACGTGAGATTAGAGGTAAGACCGGGCCTGGCTGCGTAAAACTTGGCCGAATGTAGTAGAATGTATGATAAAAGAAAGAAAGATAAGGAGTTTTAAATTCATCCATCGTCAGAGAGAATGTATGAATTTTGTGGAAGCTAGAGAGGTATGCACAGATAGGAAAGCATGGAGAAAGAATGTAAATGAAAAATAAATAAGAGACGGATTATTTTGGCTACCCCGCAAGGGAATGACGGAAGGTTATGTTGTGTTATGTTATGTTTAATCCAAACTACATACTATTGTTACCTTATTAATATACAATACACATCTTAAATAGTTGTGGTAATTTAAAGTTAAATGATAAAACTAGTTAAAATAACATAACAATGTAGTTATTTAACTATCAAGTGTATTAATGAAGGCGATGAAATGTTTTAAAGCGTGTGCGTTGCGAGCGCGTCAAAAAAATCGAGAATGTTAATCGCACATTAACACACGAGTTTGTTACAGTATTTTTCAGAGAATCACTTTATTTAACGTTCCTGTTTTCCCAAATCGAAAATTTTATGTCGACCAGGCTACCATTTCGTAATGAAGGTACAGAACGTCTCACAGTTCCCATTGCTTGACGGAAAACATTGATTGTTAGATATTTCATACAAATCAATGCAACGCCTTCAATCAATTACATCTAAATCGTTTATTAATAGACTCTATTAATGCATGCTAATGATTCTCATTAATAAACGATTCTCTGAAAAATAATTAAGAATTTAAGGAGTTTCAGGTCCATTGAAGTACTAGATTGTTTTATTTAGTACCATTTGTTTTAATTTGTAACGCATTATTTTGTCGGTAAATGTCAACGGAAAGGTTTTGACAATTTTTAGGCCTGCTCTTAATCGGTTTTTGTCTTCAACTTTTTCATCCACAAATTTTATAATTTCATTTTCTGTGGCGTTATGGCCCTCCTTTAATACAACTATACCCAATGGGTGATTACTATCTGTTTCGTGAGGTAAGCCAATAACCACTGCTTGTTTTACAGCTGGATGCTCTAAAAGAATGCTTTCAATTTGTATTGGTAAGATACGTCGATGAAAATACTTAAAACATTCCTTTATTCTATCAACAATAAAAAAACAACTTTCTTCGTTGTAATAAGCCAAATCACCAGTTTTCAGCCAACCATCAGAATCAAATGTCTCAGATGAATCACGATTATAATACCCTTTTGTTTGCCATTTCGTCTTAAGTCTCAGCTCTCCTATCTCGTTAGGGCCAAGAATGTTATCAGTTTCTACATCGACAATCTAAAATAATTGTGTAATAGAAAGTTATGTTGCTATTTAAATACCTTGTAAGAAACTCCATTAACAGGAAGACCTACGGAGTCTGGATATTTTTGAGCAAGTTCGTAACTCTTTGAGTCAGTGAGGATCGTGAAACAATTTTGAAAAAGTTCAGTTTGTCCGTAACTGTTTAGAACGGCGGTTTTTGGAAATCGAGCTTTAATCTTTAATATGTCGTCTTTAGATATATAGTTACCACTTATACATAAACAATATAAATTCCCAATATCAATAGTTTCTGGCCTTTCGTGTTTTAAATATGCCATAGCTTCCGATGGATATAGAGACATAAAGTTAATTTTATAGTTGAGTATTTTCCAAGGGTTATTCGTGTCGAACAACGGAAACACTAATCTAGAAAATCCGTATGTTACGCTGAAGTGAATGAACATAGGGAAAACGATCCCATATGGCGAGGTAAATGATGCAAGCGTCGCAGTGCTACTTTCATTCCTAAAATACATTTCTAATTATTTATAAGTATTAACTCTTATATTTACAAGATTTTGGTATTGGCCAACATTGATTCGTGGGTGTGACAAATTCCTTTTTGTTTACCAGTAGTGCCACTACTAAAAACGATTAAAGCAATCTCGTCTACACTGTTAGCTTCTCTTGGTTTAAATTGTTCTTCTTCTAGACAGCAAGCTACGAAGTCGGAAAATGGTACATATTTGGCGGTCTGTCCAAACACTACTATGAGAATCTCAGTCTTTAACTCTTGAATAACTTTTTCCACAAGATTAAGAGCATCAGTGGGGACAAAGATCATTTTGGGCTGAACTTGTTGAAAAAGGTAAACAATTTCCTCTACTGAGACACTGGGCTGAACCGCTGCCATAACTGCGCCAATAAGTTGAGATGCAATGTATGGTACGCAAGTATCAAGTTGGTTGTAAGAACATATTGATACAACATCACCAGGTCTAATTCCTTTATTTTTCATTACAATTGCGGTTCTAATGCATCTCTTTAATAACGCTCCAAAAGTCTGTTCTTCACCCGTATTTCCATCTATCTAAAATTGTATAACATTTTATATTCTTCTGGACATAGTTAAAGATGGGATACGTTACCTGCGCAATTTTATTTTTATATTTTAACATAGAATCGTAATAAACATAACCTACGCCTCGTTCATCAGGTACAGTTGAGAAATTAGGCATTAGAATCATCTTGTTTAAATTTCTAGGAGTAAATTGATAGCAAAAGGAGACTGGTTTATATATTGGTCATGTAAATTATTCCACTGATAACGATGTCGCTTTATCTTATGTACTTATGTTAGTGATTAACATACATTTAAGAAGCGAATGTATCTAAGTTTTTTCATTTACTTTTACCAAATGTGATAATATTAATTAGTTGTTACGTATGGTTGATATTCTTAAACTTAGTTTGAAGAAATCTGATATCTATAAATCATAACTGTTCAATCCGTATCTCGGTATTCGAAGGTCAATCAATGCGAAACTCTGCGCCTGCAACACATATGTTGTTATAAGTACAAACACTTAAGTAACTAGAATAATGTTAAACCTTTAAAGTACAAGTATGTGTTTTGGAAGGTTTTCAACTTTACAGTCCTAAAAATGGGTATGATGTAGGATGTGTGATCACTTAACTTAGTCACCGCTAGGATTTTGAAAAATTAGATGTCGACACTTAATTATTTTTTCCTAGTGTACAATAAATGATTTCTTATTGCGAATAATTTTGCTAAATTTACTTTATATTTGTCACATCTTTCAGTGTTCGTCCCTAGAGTTACCTTTGGGACAGTTTAATAACATTTAATATATTAAATACCTAGTTCAAAACCGGTTTTGCAATATAAAATAATAGTCATAGATAAAAGTTACCTCGACAGTTTAAAAGTAAAGGTCATCTTTAATGATACGAAGTAACCCCTTACCCTTGTGGTGTCTCATAAGGGCAAAACTGGCAAGATATTTTTTTCATTAGTCTGAAATTTTTTAGACAGTTTCAAAGGTTTCGGTCAAAGAGCAAGTAGGAGGCTTATTCTGAGACTAGTAAATGTTAAGCATTGCCTTATGCTGCTGTAACCTTTAGCATGTATTCGTCAATAATAACATCTTTCGTTGGGGATACCGGCTGAAGATTGTACGCAAGTTTGACAAATTGCGATTAGCAGAAGTCGCCTAACGTACCGTGCATTTGTCTTTCATTCGCCTTATTTCATTTTTGTTTCCTACTCTGTGCAGATAGCTTTACATAAAATTAGCTTGGTTTCGGTCAAGACAAAGATGACAAGTATCCTTTTATTATATTATTTACTCATTCCAATTTCTTTTTTCTCACGATTAATCAGCTTGTTCCAAACGTTTTCCTCTTCTCTTTCTGGCCCTTTGCTCAAATTACTTTGTTTTTGGCCGGTTTCAACTACACAGTTAGAGTAGAGTTTCACTTGAATTCATCAGCAGTTTACTAACATATACATGCGCTCCTGCTTCAAAGGCAACTAAAGGTTGTTTACAGAGGATTATGGCGGAGTTGTCTACAAGTCAAACGCATAAGAACAGAAATAATTTTATTTACAGACTAATATATATTAATTATTCTAAAATAAACAGAATCGATTCCGCAGATCAACTGCAACTGAGAGACCTTAACGCAGCATAATGTAACGAGTATAACCCAGCATTAATCGAGCAACTGAGATTGTTACACGTCCAAACCGCACTAGGCGTCGCGTATGCTTACCGAAATAGATAGGTTGCCAAGCCAGCTGCAGTGGTCATGGGCGTGGTCGATATAAGGAGTAGAAGGATTGAAAAGTAGTTTCAAACACCTTACACTTACCATAAATCTGCAACTCACAAAGCTCAGTTCGAGAAAGATTGCCTCTAGGCGCCATCAAAATCTTAAATTTTGCTAAAATAAATAGTCCTAGGCGGAATGATAAATTAATCCTATTTGACTGTGGAAGACAGGATTGCAACCTACTCAGTAAAACCACGCACCATTCAAATTCAATCACGCTTCAAAATAAATTGGTCCTACAGCTTAAGCAAAATTCTGAAGTACAGGGTGTCCCAAATTGGATAGTTTTGCAAGGTATCTCGAAAACTAGAAAAGTTAGAAAAAAGTAGTTAAGATGTCATGACTTATTTTTTGATTAAACTAACCATGGTTCAATCAGATCTTCAGTAGGTTGTTGCATTTTCAAGCTACAGGGCGATTTTAGAAAATTTCCGAAAACTGTCTCTTCAAATATCTTTTTCATTTTAATAGATATCAAAAAAATGTAGAGGGACTTTTGATAGGCAAACCAAAATAGAGTCCAGTGCAGTGCACTATATTTTTTTAAAGGGTCCAGGTAAGTAGATATGACATAAACTTATGTTTTTTTAATGGGACACCCTGTATATTTTGGGTCAGTTCGTTTCCATTTTTAATCCTCTTTCACCTAATATAACATATGACAGATATATTTCTTATAGTTTATGCTACAGGGTAAATTATGTGTAGCATATATCAATAATGTCGTTTATAAATAGAACACTCTGTAAGTTTTATTATAATGTTATTTATAATTTATTTTATATAGTAAATAAATGAAATATGGATAACTGTATGATTTTATCTCTCTGTATATGTTAAAATAATAAACATAAAGGAAGTTAGTAACAATTTTGAAGTAAATAAGGAAATACATAATCTCGGTTAAACAAAGACTTACAAATACATTAAAAATAACACAACAATTGCAAGATAAAAACAAAAATAAAAAATTAAATTTCCTTTCCCAAATATAAAAACTACAATAAATGTTCAAAATGTCCCCCATTTTCTCGGATGATCAGTTGGCATCTTTTAGTACAGATCTTACAGTATTCAGTATTTGAATAGGTTTTATTTTTCTAAATGCCTCTTGAACACAATAGTAAATCTTCTTTGTTATTAAAATCATTCTTATGAATCATATTTTTTAAAAATCCCCACACGAAAAAATCAAGAGGGTGAACCTCTGGCGAACGTGGAGGCCACCTTGCCGGTCCATTGGTTCCAATCCATTGATTAGGATATTTCTCATTCAAATAATCTCTTACAATTAAAGAATTGTGGCTAGGAGCTCCATTTTGTTGAAACCAGAAAGTGTCCCTCTCAGCTAACACCTCGTCCTCAAGTATTTCAGTTAAATTTGTGTCCAAAATGTCCACATACCCAACAGCCGTAAGTGTGTCTTCAAATATACAATATACCAGTTTGTTGTGGTTAAGAAAACGACTAACATTAAACCCAAATCTTCCTTGCCTCCTTATACCCCGCACTAAATGGTGATTTATATCGTTCCAATATAATTCGTTATGTCTATTAAATATTCCCGCACTAGTAATGCGGGCTTCATCACTCCATATTATGTTGGAATAAAAAGTGGGATTTACGTTGCATTTACCAATATACCACTCATCGAACTGAATCCTTCGTTGGTTATCGGTTGGACGCAATAATTGTCGGGCAGATGTCGGATAAGGTTTAAACTTATGCTTTTTTTAAATCCTTCCTGCCGTAGTTCTTGGAACACCTATTTCCTTTTCAATTTCCCTTAAAGACGTCTTACGTTTAGCATGTACGTACCCCAAAGTATTTATCTCTTTCTCTTCGTTGTTTCTGTTATAATCATTCCGAGGTTTATTGAAACATCCATGTTCTCGTAGATTGTCATTAAGCCTTTTAAAAGTTCTTACTTCCGGCTGTCTTATTTCAGGGTATCTTTGGAAATACAATTCAGACGTAGCATTTGCGTTTTTTCCGCTCTCGATGAAGGCTATGAACATGTATTTTTCGAAATTCTCAAAATTCATATTTAATGTTATAGATAACGACTTATTGCGATTATCAAATTTTGACACTTAAAAATTATTCATTTGTCCTCTTTGTTAAGATTTGATGGTGACAGTATCCAGGGCTACTTGATACGTATTACATTTATTTATGGCAGACCCTAAATATACTTACTTTAGGTTATTTATTGAATGCGTATATTAGCGATTCAACAAAAACAATAATTATAATTAAATGATGACATGGACTTATGCAACTAACATTCTTAACTTAAAAATTGTAAATAAAAATAATTAAATATATACTTACTTATTATTATTATTTATTATGAATTGTGTGATAAAATAATACATTTCAATTCTTTTTACCACCGTATAGCAAAAATACCGTTCATTAATATTTTGTTTACTAAATAAAATAAATTATAAACAACATTATAATAAAACTTACAGAGCGTTTTATTTATAAACGACATTATTGACATATGCGACACATAATTTACCCTGTAGCATAAACTATAAGAAATATATCTATCATATGTTATACTAGGTGAAAGAGGATTTAAAATGGAAACGAACTGACCCAAAATATACAGGGTGTCCCATTAAAAAAAACATAAGTTTATGTCATATCTACTTACCTGGACCCTTTAAAAAATATAGTGTACTGCAATGGACTGTCTTTTGGTTTGCCTATCAAAAGTCCCTCCACATTTTTTTGATATTTATTAAAATAAAAAAGATATTTGAAGATACAGTTTTTGGAAATTTTCGAAAATCGACCTGTAGCTTGAAAAAGCAACAACCTACTGAAGATCTGATTGAACCATGGTTAGTTTAATCAAAAAATAAGTCATGACATCTTAACTACTTTTGTTCTAACTCTTCTAGTTTTCGAGATACCTTGCAAAACTATCCAATTTGGGACACCCTGTACACGAGTCGTCGTAAATTTATTGAACACGCCCTGTACAAATAAAAATTTCCAAATCGTAAGGCGTTGATTTGAATACTTTTTAAGTATCCCTCGTATACCTGTAAATTTATATTTCTAACTGTCATCAAACTTTGAATTAAATAAATATTCCCAATTTAGAAAATTCTAAATAAAATAAACGAAATCGGTTTAACAATGAATTGTTATCTAAAAAAAATGTTTGTTGATTGCTGAATAATTCAAACATAGAGCGATTAGTGCTTGTATCAATAATATCGTTATATTTTATTACCACTTTGTCTTTAAAATCGTATTTAGACATTCATTAATAGGTTTAAACTTTAATACTTCAAAACTGTAATTTAGGCTGAATAAAAAAAAAATAATAATAAGTACTTTGTTAGTAGAGCTCTGCATTAATATTTTAAAGCTAAAATAAAATTTTGTGATCAATCTGGCTCATTACGCAATTTTCAATCGATCCTTAAATTCGAAAGTATGTGAACACTAATTTCGCTTATCAGAAGGTGTAAGTTAGGTACACAAATGACATAAATAAACGACAGAATAAATTAAACAGTGGATTTATCTGACAAATTCCGCATTTAAATAAACACAACGTCGTGATTTAAAAAAAAACATCTATACATAAATACGTTAAGACCAAATTACACTTCTTAAAACTAAAAACAACAAAATAACTAAAGTTCGATTACCTTTTTTTTCTTTGAATGAACCATAATTAATGCAACAATAACAAAAAAGATGTACATATAGGTTATCGTACTTGTTTTGGTTCAATAAAATCTAAATCTAAATATACTTATGTATTATTAATTAATCCTTTTTCGGTGCGGTAGTTGTCCATATGATCAGCTTGAGGTATTTGCCCTACGCACTCGGCCGTAGTACTCACTAACGAAGTGTCTGTGGTTTTTTCATTCGCATACCGGGTATAGCGGTTCTTCTTAGCCTAACATCACACCACCTTATACTGTGATGTTTGCCCTTCAAAACGTTTACCACAATGACAAATATTACAATGATTGTACACATTCAATGTCAATGATACTTAACTAAATTTTACAAACATTTATGTCTGTCACTTAAATGGTTACCTTCGGTTCCCTTTATAATAATATTAGCTCACGCGTCCCAAAATTGAACACTAATACAAAATATTTGCTGTGTTAACTTCTAATCTGCCTAAGCACTTTTTATTTTTTGAAGAAAATCGCTAACGTTTCCCTTCAACTCACAATATATTTTAAATTAGTTATTTGTGAATGTCTATACGATTTATGCTCCTACGAGTTAATGCAGCGGCTGTACATGCCCTGCTAAACTATAATTTTCGCAAATAAACTCCAACATTAACCATTCTGACGGTTATAATGCGTGCGCGACCCGTACTCATAGTAAAACCTCTAACCAAGTAACAACAACTTTTCCCTCAAATTTGACACTCGCTTATATACCTTCTGCCCGCCATATTGCCAATACGTTACAATGAATTCGCGCTAAGATCAAAATTTACCTATCGCAACTGAGTATGTCGTGCGTTTCTTTGCCGCGTTGAAGGTTACAACGTGGACGAAGACGCTAACGATGCGAAATAAACGTAGCCATCGTGAATTACTTTGTAAATTCACTAAAAACTTTCCGAAGAAATCATCAATAGCAATTACATTCACTCTGTAGATTAACCAGATTATCCCTCGACGTTCTATGCAAATCTCGCATGTTGGCGAATCTTATTTCCTAAAAATCAAACAAACTCCCTCACATTCTATCACTTTATTCTTGAACGTCCATCAATTTATCGTTATTGCACCATATTGTAAAATTTCTACAAACAAAAATATGCATCCATATTCCTTGCTACACGTTAAGAAAATATCAATATATCATAAACTCACTCAATCATACGTCTACACCCATTTCTTTAGTTCAAATTCCTTCATAAACAGTAGCAAAAGGACCAGTAGTTTTGCCAGTGCCGTAACAATAAGAATTTACTCAAAACATTATTTCTCAACAAAATTTAACGCTTTCAGCACGAAAATCTTTCTGCAGCGTTCAAATATTTCTTCATACGATAACCAATGCCACACTAAATTCCAGTGACGTATCAATTACACCAAGTATCAAAATGCTACACATACACGATGCATCAACATAACCTTACAAGGTAACTGATCCATATTTTAGTTAGCATATACTAAAAGCAATACCTAAATCAGGCAATAAATAGTGTATCCAGTAAAGAATGTGCTTTACTCAGTAAAATCAATGTTAATCAAAATATAAATTTGAAGCTGTATAATGAACTTTTGAAGTGAAACAATTTTTTGAGTTGCACGTGTTAGTTATATTCTGAATTGAGAGCAGTTTTATTTGTTATTGAGTATTAGGTTTATTTGGAACAAAGACAGTTTGTGTTTATTTTGTTGTTTGGTGCTGTGTAGGGACGACCTAAGAATTTTTCTACAGCAGAGGCTAACTGCTTTACGTATTAGGCGACTAATCAAATGTATGTGGAAAAAGTGATTAGAAAGGGCATTTTTCCAACGCCTTAATTCTACACAATGTCTCAGATACAAAAATAAAAAAATATATCTAGTTTTCTCTCAAAACTCCGTCGCGTCAGTCTTGACTCACCCTGTATATTGTACACCGATTTTGAGGTGTTTTGGATTTTGCGATGTTTCTGGATAACTTCGCGAACAGGCCGTGTCAGGTATGGTTGCTGCCCACCCTGCTTTCGACTCAAGGTCCTATAGCGCCCGGCTGTGTCGTAGTGGCGGTAATATGGCACAGTAATGTTTAACGTTAATCATTGCCCCAGTGATGGCGAGTAGAGCTTATATACTCTCCACCACACCATGAGCTGTGGCTCCTGAAGCTTGTGCTAGTGGGAGTGCGTTTTGTGTGTATTGCATGTTGTCCCGAAAGTTGAGCAGTATCATGTCAAATAAATTCAATACTGTTTTTGACAAAAAAGTGTAATGTGCCATAATCAGTAAACATTATTCGTACAAACATAAATACCATAACAAAAATGTATAATTTAAGAATACGCCACTGCAAAGGGTTGAAAATAAATTGCAAACGTATTAAAGCATTTTACCTACATGTAACATGGGTCATACATTTAAGTTCAAAATAAGTTTACGAATTAACGTCTGAAAGCGTTAAATAATTTGAAATAACATATAAATTAGTATTTACCTCCCTAACAATTTTTAAGTTTGTTTAAATGTTAAAAATAGAGGCAGCGCTTGTCAATAAAAGTAAAGTTAATACATTTTGTTATAGAATTAGATAAGTTAAACCGCGTTTTATAGCCACATTTAGTTTAGTAAAACTTACATATTAATTTCGCGTAATTTTGCGTACTATTTAACTCGTAGGCGCAGATTAGAAAATTTAATAAAAAAATCAATTAAAAAATTGAATTTATAATCGATTTTGAACGAATAAAAAGATTGTTCATGTGTCTGGGGATCCAAGTTCTATACAAATCATTAGATCACAGTTTCACATTGGATTTACCAAATTATTCAGAGATTTATGTTAATCAAAACGTAAAATAGCAGAAAGGACCCTGCTCACCTCTTATGGGTTTTTAGACCACAGTCAAATTTAATGAAATTTTAATATGTTATGGACTAAAACCATCTGAACAATATTTGTCATTGGACCAACTTAATATACTGGCTAGTTTTTGATATACAGGGCGTTAAAGTAATAGTACCTAATGAAGAATAATGGCTGTTCAGTGGGTTTTAACATTGATATACGCAAGTGTTACCATTACATATTATACTTTTTTGTAATTTTTTTTATTCTGTACTTTCTAAGATTTTATACAGGGTGTTTCAACAAAAATTAGTATTAAATATGATTATTTACATGATAAAAAGTGAAACTTACACATAAAATAAACAACCTAATATTTACATGATTTATATACAAGAAACGGAACATTTAGACGGCAGCATGTCTGTTTAAAACATCTTGAGTAGCGGCTAGCACTTTGGTTTGCGGTAGCCTAATAACTTCTTTGTGCCTTGCATAGCCCAAAAACCAAATAGCTGCTGCTATATGTGCGCACATTCCTATAGTTCGCGCTCCTGTTTTGCATTGGCAATAGTAGCCATATATAGGACCATCTTCTTGTTCAGTATCATTATCAGGAACAGGGTTATAGCTAATTATTATTTGATATTTAATTTGATTTCTATGTCTAGATTTAATTCTAAGCCGAACGAGATTTAATTCGTTGAACGTCGTACCAATTTCGAAAAAGTGGTTGCCCAGATGGTGATTGTTATCCTGTATGTAAGAAGGTGCTAGTTTAAGTTGGAAAGTTCCGTAAGTTATGCGTCTTAATTGAGCTATATTTAGAACTGGAAAATTTTCTAATTGGTTTTGTTCTAAAGGTGCCCATCTGCCGTGCCGCCTCAACACGCCTTCATTTTCCGCTCTAGCTTGTACATGATTAGGTTCGTTTACCATTTGACGCATTTCTTGTGCTAGTTCTTCATTTGCTTCTTCCATATGTAATGGTGGATGGTAGCGGTTTATTAGGGCACAGGCAACACGGAAAAATGTCCGCAAATTGGGTATTTGGGCAATTGAAAAGCAGTTACGAAAAATTTTAAATATTGACTGAACGTGTCCGTTTCGAGCTTCTACTACCCACCTTTGCTTAGTAATAATTCTGCTAGCGGTGGTTTCTACAGTTGGCAATTGACGTCTACCTTCTAGCGCTGGTGGAATTTGCACAGATATGCCAATATTATTTAAAAATTCCCGAGCATCTCGGTAGCCTCTATCCACAATCACAACATCGCCAGGTTGCAGCCAGTGTCTTACTTCTTGATCCTGATTATATTGGTGTCTTAATATACTCGCATCATTATTCCTTGGGTCGGAAAAGTATGGACCATGAACATCCAAAATATATGCATCTGGGGCAACAACAAACACTGGCTTAACAAGATGACAATGTGTGTGAACTGAATAGGACTGCCTGAGGGTCTGAAAATTTTTGCTACGCTCTATGTTAACGTAAGTGGCATCGATACAAATAATGGCTTTTGGGTTTTCAGGTTCCTCATTAAATAACTCATTTGCAAATCTGGTAACGTGTTCAGCAATAAATTGGTTACGGTTTATGTGACGAGGTCCTAAATTCTGGGGCACAAAATTATTGGATAATGATTCCTTAACTTTTTGAATTGCCAATGAGACACCCTGTATGCTACCATAAGAAAACATCGCCGCTAAAAACGTGTCTGAAAGTCCTTGACGTAATTTACATAAAAAACACAGTAAATCTTTTTTTTTAACTTCTCTCCTTCTTCCGTAAATATTAACATTCGCACAAAGGTTGAACAATTCCCGAAATTGATCCCTGTTTAAGGATGACAGCGCACTTAGCTCCTCATCACTGAAATTGTTTTCATCCGAAAAAGTTTCATTTTTTGTGTTACTTTCTCGTATTGTTGTCAACAACTGATCCAACTCTGCCCCTTTTAAATTGTATGGCTTTTTAATGGACCTTATACCATTTTCTAATGGAAAAAGTAATAAACCATTCGCATCAAGATGGACAGGACAAACCTTACAAATACGAGGTATGTATACTCCCTTTCGCATAAAAATATTTGTCCTTGCCTGTCCTGATAAATGTTGAATATTTGCAGCATTATTGCATATTAAACAATGATTAGCACTATATTTTAGAGGAAGCTTCATAATTGTTGGATCTGGATCATTTTCATAGACCTGAATTTCATCTATGATACCTTGATTGCAATTTGTACATAGCCTGGTATTACCATTTATGTCCATTGGCGGAAGTGAAAGTTCCTGTCGTCTTCTCTGAGCAATATTTATCTTCTGGTCGGCATTTTGTCGTAAAATGGTCATTTGTCTGGGATTTCCCACTATTTCACATACATAACACTGAAAGTTTAATCGAAAAGCTATATTAATGCAAACTTAAATAATGACTTTAAGGAAACTTAGTTACAGGTGACATTGTCATTTTAAGTAACTGGTTGTTATTAACAATCGAAAGTGTAGATATGTATCAGGCTTATGGCTATATCTGTAATTTTTAATAGTATTAACTACTAATTTTTATTAAAACACCATGTATAGAATGATAGAAAAATGAAAAATTACTAAATAGTATAATATGTAATTGTAACACTTGTGTATATCCATGCTAAAACTCACTGAAAAGCCATAATGCTTATTAGGCACTACCACTTTAACGCCCTGTATATCAAAAACTAGCCATTACATTAAGTTGGTCCAATGACTGTGGTCTAAAAACCCACAAGAGGGGTGCAGGATCCTTTGATAAGATCGTCTTAATTTGGACATGAAAGGTCACATGATGCTTTTATGATATTTTTATTGAAGATCGTAGGTGAAACTACGCAGGGAGAGGCGCACACATAATAGAAATTTTGAGGTATAGGAAGGACAGTATTTATTTAATTTCGATAAGAAACTGTTGATAAACAATCAATTTGCGTGGCCATTTTGAAATGTTAACATAAAATCTTATAATTTTTTCAAATTTTAAATTAAAAAAAACGTACGCTATCAGTTAATAAATACCTAGTTATTTACATCTTTTGGTGATTGTGCATAAAACTTAAAAGGGCCTAAAGGTCATACAAAAATTTTGTTCAGATATTCAATTTAGATATGTGAATATTTGTGTGTGAAACTCAAACGTATACTGATATGCATAACTACTCCAGCGGTATTACATTTTTGAAATAATTATAATAAAGGATTTCTTAATTATTAAAACTCCGCGGTTTAACATTATTATCAAGAACTGTCACATCGAGACGCATCTCAAAGAAAATAAATCAGTATGAAATTTATGTTAATGGAACTACATTATAATTATTTAATAATAAATGATTAAAATCAGTTATTTATTCTTAACTTACACTTTAAATAAAGTATCTGATTACAGTGTAGCCGCTCGTACTTTAAATGTTAATACTAAGTGGGTGTTTAGTGAAGAAACAATTTGAATTTCCAAGGGATATCGGAACATGAAATATACTCACCATTAAATTGTGGTTTACAGTTCAGTGATGTGCCAACAATTGTGAGAAGGATTCTACCCTATTGGATAAGACACAATAAATAAGAAATTCGATTATAATTAAATTGATTGTTTTTAAACAATCTATAACCATTTGGGTTGGTTATACTAATAATGAATAATAATATGAGATGTAAACGGGTAACTTATGCTGGGTTCGTGCCAATAAGCCTATCGGAAGTGTATCTCAATTTTAATCTTAATGGAAAAGCAGTAAATTAAAATTTGTATCACTTTACATTTATTTACCGAAATTTGTTAACTACTGTAACACTCATCTAAATAATTATGAAAATTTTACAATCAAGGGTGCACAAAAAGAAATGAATATACGATCGTATAATTTCACATTTTTTCACCGGCTTTCTTTTTTTTTACTATGACAGATCGTTAGTTTATTATAAATTTATAAATAACTTAAATATTACTTGTAATTTTAAAGTGGAAGGTATGTAAAATGATAACTCAAAACTAAGCACAGTGATAAAAAAAGCTATAAATTAAATTGAAAGTCAAACAAAACATAAAATCTCAATTATACTGTTTGTAACTAAATTAACAAATATTTTGATTTGCGGAATAAAATGGAGAAACACTCATCTGTAGAAGGTTCCGCTCCCAGGTGTTATCCGACATTAACTATGAAAATTCCCAAGTATATTATCCAGTTCTTAATATATATTTTGTCATTAATTAAGTAAAATTCGTCGTTGGCCTTTCCAATGATAATCCTTTAACTACCAGCATGCTTTTGAGACAAACTTACACGACTATTAGCATGTTTCCCAAGATTCTGGTAGTTTAGAAATTCATTATTTGGTATCAAATAAATCTGAGAAGAGAAGTTCGGACAAAAGCTAAAGGATTTTAATCAGTTTTGGGTAATTAAAAGATATGTAACTTACGCCTTGTTAAGAATACCTTTTAATCAAAATGACTTAATTAAAGTTCACCGAACTCTTAATAATCAAATCCGTAATAATGCGAAGTAAACTTTGGTACTCGTAAACTCAACGTTTACTTTTCAAAAAAATCGTCTGTTCAAATATTTATTTAGACAACGTTCCTCCTTCTTTTTTTTTGAAGTGCTCTCTTTATTGTCACATTTTTTTATATGACTATTATATCGTAAGTTGGCGTATACATGTAAAAAATTTAAATATTGACAATGGAATTGTGTGAAATTAAATCGTTACACTGCCCCCTACCAAGACAAAACCACGGTGGTAGGATACCTGTCTAAACGATAGGAAAATCTAAGTATAGACCATGTAAACTACTGAACTTACTACGTTTAGGTAAAGCAACCTATTGAGCAGACAAAATTAGTCCAAAAAAATCCTAAATAACCTTAATCTATCTTAAACCTAATTTCTCATTCATACTTTAATATTAAGGAATTTGAGAGAACCTCACGAAAATTGGAAGCCATTCAAGGTAATTAAAACCGTAAACCGATACATATGTCCTTGAAGTCTTTTCTCCCTGGTGAACAATTATTACCTATATCCACTAGTCGACAGGAGGATACCGAGGGAACCTAGCCCAATAAATTGGTATTACGAAAATTGTGATGTGCAATTATTCATTGCAGTACCCTCGTCCGACACGAAGTACTAATTATGTCAATCATGTTACTAGCGTAACTAACGATCAGAGATAAGTTAAGCAAAAATAAATCTTCTATCCTATAAGGCATTTTGTTTAGTGTGTACATACTAGGATCTGCACACGTCTTCCAATCTAAAAATGTTTATCCCATGATCCTACTCGAAATCCTGTACTAATCTAACCTAAATTAACCTATAATTATCTTAAACTAATTAATCGGATTTTGGTCTGTGTAATAAGGTTTAAGGCCTTTTATGTGCCAAACTCCGATATCTTTACCGTATTTGCTAAATAACCGATAAGTTAGATTTCCTGTAACTTCTCTAACGGTACAATTCTGGTATTTTTGAGCCAATTTTTTGTTGTAATCCTTACTGGCGTCTGACAGGGTGTAATTACGTTTCCAGACTGCCTCGCCTTTTTTAAATTTTAATGGTCTTTCACGAAGATTATAAGACCTTAAATTTTTGTTATATGCCGCATGCAATTTTTGTTGTATTGTGTAATACAGATCAGAGAGCTGGTTAACGTCTTCTACTAACTTCTCGCGATTGTCAATAGATAATTCTTCTTCTTTCAAATTACTTAGTTTCCCATAATACGAACCAGAAATCGGCACAGATCTTCCAAAATTCAAGAAAGAAGGGGTGTAACCGGTAACATCGTGTACTGCATTTCTTATCGCATGGGCTATCTTATAAATCTCCACATCCCACAACTTGTGATTTTCTTTTACGTACGAACGAATTCCTATTTCACGGTTTACACGCTCAACAAAATTGACTTGCGGGTGATAAGACGCATTATGCCACACTTGTTGAACAGCGTATTGTTTCATAAACTTCTTAAATTCCGAACTAATGAACTGGGGACCGTTATCTATCATACATATTTGTGGGACGCCAAAAATAAGGAAAACATCGTTCTCAAGAAACGTTATAATAGATTTAGCGGTAGCTCGACGGATAGCTCGTACAAGAGTAAATTTAGTGAGCCAATCTGTAACCACTAATAGCATTGTTTCCGTTTCCTGTACGTGGAAAAGGACCCATAACATCGACAGATAGACACTGGAAGGGGAAACTAACTTTTTTCTTTTTTCCCATAAATCCTGGTCTAGTAAAATTGGAAGATTTGCTGGCAGCACATATCTCGCATCGTTTTACATATCTAATAACATCAATCTTCATCTTTGGCCAGTAATATTGCTCACATAGTTTGTTGAACGTTTTAGTAATACCAAAATGAGCCGATATACGGTCATCATGAAATGTTTTTATTAGTTCGCTTCTCCGTGAACTAGGCACAACTTGCTTCCATTCAATTAAGTTCGACGTAATATTATGTTTATTAGGCACCAACTTATAAAGTCTACATTTATCTATTCGCCAATCAGGATATTTATGGGATCTTCGATTACTTTCGTTAACGTTTTCTTACACCATGCATCGAGATCGCACTCTTCTAGTTGTAAGGAAGAAATTTCAACTGGAGCTCTAGACAAGGCATCAGGAACCAGGTAATGCTTTCCTTTTCTATGTTTGATGTCAAACGTATATTAAGACATTTTTACGCTCCATCTGGCTAATCGCCCCGTGGGTTCTTTAATGTTGTTCAACTATAGCAGAGAGTAATGATCTGTATAGACAGTAAAGTGAGTACCCTCAATGTATCTTCGAAACTTTTCTATGGCGAATAAAACTGCAAGACACTCTCTCTCTGTCACTGAGGAATTTCGCTCCGCCTTGCTTAACGTTCGAGAAGCGTAAGCAATTATCTTTTCTTCGTCATCTTCACCTTGACTCAAAATGCTACCAACGCCGTAATTAGAAGCGTCGCATTGCGGAATAAAACGTTTACTAAAATCCGGACTTGACAAAATGGGCGAATAAGTCAGTAAAGACTTTATCAGCTGATAGCAAAGAGAAAACATTTCAAATCGACCAATAGCATCAAGATTACACTATTTTCCAGTAGCTAATTACAGCGACAAATTTTTCATGTTGTTTAATTGGATCTTTGTTTAAATAAAAGCATAGAAAAGTTAGCATTGAGTTGATTGTTAAGGTGACGCAGCCACGTGTCTCAATATAAACATTAAAAATTCAGCATCGTCACCATTGTTGAGTAGAATTCAGATTTTGATTTGGAGATTTTCTCTAAAATAAGGTAAGTAAATTGTTATACAATCGAAGAAACTTTACAATTGGTCATCTTACAGACACATGAGCACAAGATTTGGCTAAAGTTCGGCTTTTACTTTAAACGTAACTATGAGTTAAGTGAATATAATAGACAAATTGTCCCCTTCACTGAAATTGAATTTAAGACCGCGCGAGACCCGCGTAATTGTAAATGTCGAACACTTCAACAAACCCCGAAAAGAGAAATTCATCTTCTGTAGCTCTCAGGAAAAAAGAAATAGAACAAATGATAACAGCATGGGACGAAAATACTCCAAATGGCTTACAAAGAAAACTGTTTCATACTAGCTACGAGCTCGGATGGGGAGCCGGAGAAACGACAAAAGCGTTGGTGCAATACTTTAGAGAACAAATCATTATGGAAATCATACTGGCAGGATAGAATATATCGATAAGTTCTAAAACCGCACAAGGCGAATCGCGCAGGTTAACTGATAGAAAATTTCTAACACCAAATAGAAATGAGGTTGACAAATGTCCGGTACGTCTTTTTCATAAATTAATATCAAAAAGAACTGAAAATATTCAAACTGATCCTTTATTTTTGACACCTAATTCATATTGGTAGGGATCGTTATCTAAGGGGTGGTATAGAAATCTCCCGCTGGAACAAAACAAAATAGGAAAGTGAACAAAACAAGCGGCCTAAAAGATTGGCTTGAATCCTAACAAAATAAAAATTACAAACCATTCAAATCGTTCTTTTGCTGTAACACTACCAGCCAAAACTGGAGTAGATGAGCTACAGTTGTTAAAATTAACAGGACACCCATCTGCAAGCTCCATCAAACCCTATCTACAACTTGACGAAAATCTTCACACAACTGTAATCAACAACTTAAGAGGATACACTGTTTCGTCCTCTTCATCTCAAGGAAACTGTACAATTACCTACAATATTGCAACATTAATTACAACAATTGTAAACATTAGTGGAGTTGATCGGCCTATTTCCACAGTTTATGCTTTTTGAACGCGACGTTCCGGAAGCGGACTCTGCTTCCGTCATCAGGCTTAGTCCTGAGAAGCACTGTTTTCGCACTTGAGTCGAATTCATATGTTATATATAATTTTTTCCCAAGCACTTGACTACTCTTAGATTCGAACTTGGTACCTTTCACTTACTAGTCTGACAACTTTACCGCTGAACCACTGAGTAATCCTATATATATATATATATATATATATATATATATATATATATATATATATATATATATATATATATATATCTCTGTATGTTATCCCGTTGGATGCGGTGGTCTTCGTTCCAGACATATTCGGCGATTCTTGATCTTTCTGTTTCGCCCTTGAGGACGTTGTTCTTATGTTCCTGCCTTCTTACTTTGAGTGGTCTACTACTTTCTCCTATGTATGCTCTGCTGCTTTCGCATGTTAGGTTGTATACACAATTCTTGGAATTCTGATCTTTATTGTATGGTTTGGTTTTGGTTAGTATTCCCCTGAGCGTTCTGGTCGATTTGAACGCAGTGCATATCTTGTATTTCCTGCCCATCCTTCGTATTTTGTCTGAGGTACCTTGTATATATGGTATTATCGCTGCATATTTAGGTTCTTCTTTTTCGGTTACCCTTTCCCTGTTTAGGTTAGGTGTTAGATCGGGGTAGCCATTTTCTTTTTCTCTATTCAGGTCCTCTTGTACTAGACTGGGGCGAGTACAAACAAATACCAAAAGACCCCACACCATCAATCGAAAGACGGATATACCTGACGCTGGCAAAACATAAGGGGAAGTTCTCCGATTTCTAGAGAACTATACTTACCCCACCCTACAGCAAATCTCCCCATCTGTACGGCCTACCAAAGATTCACAATCCAGGAATTCCTCTGAAACCAATTGTGAGCTCGAGAAATTCACCTTGTCACCCATTAGCACACCATCTGCTAGGTATCATCACACCCTTATCGGGAAAAACCGAGTCTATGATCAAGAATACGCAGCACTTAGAAACCATCAGAAACTTCCTACCAAACCACGAAGAAATACTGGTAAGCTTCGACATTGTGAGTCTATTCACAAATGTTCCTACCGATAAGTCCCTAACTATCATAAGGGACAAGCTGGAAAAGGACGAAATGTTGGACGAACGCACGCAACTCTCGGTAAACACAATAATGGAACTTCTGACAATATGCATTAGTACTACATATTTCCAAGTAGAAGACAAATTCTACCAACGAGAGTTTGGGATGGCGATGGTTTCTCACTATCACCCATAGTGAGCAATATATATATATATATATATATATGTATATATATGGAAGACTTTGAAGACCAAGCGATATCCGAATTCACAGAGAAACCAAGCATGTGGCTTAGATACGTGGACGATACCTTCGTAGTTTGGCAACACGGCAATCATAAGCTAGATGGATTCCTAGATCATCTAAATAGCCGCGCACCCTCCATCAAATTCACAATGGAATTGGAGTCGGAACAAAAATTGCCATTCCTGGATGTATTTGTACACAGGAATGACAACACTTTCACCACTACAACTCCAATCACCATAAAACGTGTAGTTTGGCGTGGCAAAATGCTTGTACGATAGAGCAAAAACAATATGCTCACAACAAGAGGACCTGAACAGAGAAAAATAAAATATCGCTAGAACACTCAAAGAAAATGGCTACCCCGATCTAACACCTAACCTAAACAGGAAAAGGGTAACCGAAAAAGAAGAACCTAACTATACAGCGATAATACCATATATACAAGGTACCTCAGACAAAATACGAAGGATAAGCAGCAAATACAAGATACGCACTGCCTTCAAAGCGACCAGAACACTCAGGGGAATGCTAACCAAAACCAAACCATACAATGAAGATCAGAATTCCAAGAATTTTGTATACAACCTAACATGAGAATGCGGCCGAGGATACATAGGAGAGAGCAGTAGACCACTCAAAGTCAGAACGCAGGAACATAAGAACAACGTCCGCAACTCGTCGGAAACTCAAAGAAGCCACATACATCGCACTAGCAGAAATTTCAATAAGCTAAGCTAGTGTAAAAGTGAAACCCATATGGATTCCGATAATGCGCGAAGAGCTTAAGCGTAATACACCCGCGCAAGAAGTTACGTCGCAGCATGCGCAATAAACTTCTGCGCAACCACGAAATCGTTTAATATATATATATATATATATATATATATATATATATATATATATATATATATATATATAAGTTCTAAAGAATATATATTGGATTACTCAGTGGCTTAGCGGTGTAGGTGTCAGACTAGTAAGTGAAAGGTACCAAGTTCGAATCTGAGAGTAGTCAAGTGCTTGGTAAAAAATATATATATAGCATATGAATTCGACTCAAGTGCGAAAACAGTCCTTCTCAGAGTCTGCTTCTGAAACGTCGCGCTCAAAAAGCATAAACTATGGAAATAGGCCGATCAACTCCACTAATAGGAAACCACAGTTACAAAACACTTATAATACAAAATTGTAAGCATTCTTAATTATTTAATAAAGATACATACTTTAACATTCTGCGACGCCGAATCCCAGTCGTGAGAGTTCTATAGCAACAAGGATTCGTGAATGTAGTTAAAATTATCAAAAATTATCACCACCTATGTAATTACTGTTTATTATTTCCCTTGTTTTGTATAGACTAACGAATGTCATAAATTTTTTAATTCGGGCTAATCGAAATAAAATATCAGCAATTATTGCACCAGAGAAACAGTCACTTGTGTTTCTGTTTCTTGTATTTTTGTGTTCAGTTAATAACATGTTTTCCAATTCTTAGTCTGAAGTTAATTTAATTTATGTCATACTTCATCATTATTCAGTCATAATAACCCTGAATCAAGACACATTAATTAGGAAATAATACACCCTAACATGACAACCGCAATTCTAAATAGCAACGGGCGTTATTTATATAATGCCCGAGAGCGTTATTTCTAAAACGCCCGCTAATATGGACTAATTAATCTGTACTGGAGAAACGAAAAGTATAGGAAAAAATCTTCAAAAATAAAGATACAAGAAAACTAATTTATCGAATAATACATTTTCATAATAACTTAATAAGTAATAATTATCCTAAATACTGCTATTCTTTGAAATAAAAAGAACAATTCTGAAACTCTCCAGATTAATCGATTCAGTAGTTGTTGGTGATCTACTTTTTTGCATGATCGACAATGTGTTTACTTCAGTACAGGCACTTGTACGCATTCCAGTTACGAAACAAGCTTTGTTTTGCTTCAAGCATACTCCTTTCCCACTGTTTGACTCTGTCACCCTCCCAGCTTCATCAAGTTTGTCATACTACCTCCAGCATCAGAATGGAGGGTGACACCTGTACGTCGCAGACAATGTCCTGTATAAGCTAAGGTTCGGGCAACCCTAAATATGTTGCAATCTTGCAAGGTATACTCCCAAGGGTGTTTTTACCCACAGGCTGCGTCGTGCAACGGTTTCCCCGAAAACATAAGAAGAATCTATCATCAGACACGCCTGCAGGTCGCAGATATATGTAATTCCGTATTAGGTTCAATGCTTTCATGTGTGATTCCTCAATAATAATGAAACTTTTTCCATTATCAGTTTTAGTCATAGGGATGTCTACAGTTATATGCGTTCCCACATCTCGCACATCTGTAAACCGCATCTTCACGAGCTCGTCCCGTCTGCATGCTCCGAATATACCCACCAACAATTCAACCTGAAATACACGAAGTCTATGGTCAAATGTTCTCTATATAACATAACATTTACCTTATGCATCAGATACTGCAAATCAGGTGCTTCTGTAAGAAATACGACAACCTGTTCACGAGTAAGGACCTTTGATTTCTTTGGACGATAGCCTTTCTGAACTTGTTTTAAAAATCCCTGTAGCTGCACAAATTTTTCGAAACTCTTAATCTTCTTTTTTACCATCAATTCTTTGCGTAACATTGAAAATTTGGTCCAAAGCGAATTGGTAGCATATGATTCTGACTGTAAACCAATATTTCAAGCAAATGACTTAAAATGTTATGTAAACATACCAACTCCTGGAAGTAACCTAACATCACGGTCTTATTAATTATCTTCACCGAGTTACTTTTCATCCATTTCTCAAAATCAACGTACTCTTTTTCCTAACAGAACTTCGACTTTTTCGGTACGATTGCTTCATTCGCTTTCGCGGCTCTCGTTAGAATATTCTCTGGCAATTTATCAGCTTCGTTCGCCATTTCGATCAAATTTTTTAGAATGTTCGACAAATAAAATATGCCTTATCACCATAGATACGATCATGGACATACACGAAAATTACAAAATTATTATTGTTATCTGTTTTAATCATCACCGTTTGCAATTTCTTTCAATTATTATGCATATGATCAAGTATGACATAAAACGTTGAAGGCACCACGGGCATTATAAACACAACGCCCATGGTCGACGTATACCCCTCGGGCCGGAGGCCCTCGGGTTCTACACCGTCGACCTGGTGCGTTATTTAGTTCATAATGCCCTTGATACCTTAATAACTATTACGGTTCCTAAATATAACATGACCTTGATAAAGACGCTGCTATTTTCGTTGTTACTAAACTTGTCTAATATTTTACAATTCAATTCGACATAATTTTGTCATTAATAATTTTAAAGCCCTCGAGCTTTAATCAAATTATTAATGCCAAAATTACGTCTCATCAAATTGATATTAAAATATTCTCAAAATTTAAGATACAACAAAAATAGCCGACTATTTCTCAAGCTCTTGTTGTATTACCTATGATAATTTATGGTTGAGTACTAATATGAACATTGAGTGAATAGTAAACGCATAAGTGTGTAATGATCCTGCGAATCTTTAACATAAATTTCCTATCTTAGTAAATAACTCCTATCAAAACTTACCTCCTATTTTCTGCCACAACTGCCCTATAATTGTTAATAAAGGTTATCAGTTGTCCACTCCTTTCCCACTTCCTACAATTCCCCGAAAATACCCGCCCACTTTGCATATACTTTCCACTTTTATACCAGACCTATACACTTACTTATTTACACACATTTATACTTGATTTATACACTTCAATTACATTCATTCTACCTATCCTGCCAGAACAAACCGTATATTGATTCACATCCCCAAACCAATCACTAGAGCTTACATTAATCCAGATCACCAATTCCTTCTCTACGACTTCCAATCAGACTCCAATCATCCTACTTTAATACAAATAAGACCACGTGTGTGTAAAACAATCTTGATTGTAATTGTACCGAGAACGATACATAAATTGGCTTAGAGTACAAGATCCTTAGTTAGACGGAGGCTACGCCCCGAATAATTAAATATTTCGACGCCACAAAGTATGCATACACCATTCTACCACCCCCTCACAAAATAGCAAAGCATAGTAATTTAAGTTATCATCCTGGATGTGTATTGTACCGAGACGGACTTTAAATTATTTACAGGAGACGGCGTTAATTAAACGGAGTTCAGGCACTGAATAGTTAACAATTTCCACTTAACCAAGACCACCCTGAGCCATACACGCCCTTATATCGTTGCCAGTATACGATAGTCCTTCTATAAATATCTCGCAACACTTGCTGTTAAAACTCATCATATGTGTATACAAGAACTCCCCTGTTAACTCTAATTCATCTAGTACTTGATTTCAATTGCAAATGAGAATAGTTATAAATCACCTGAATCGATATACCTCCTCCACCCTGTATACATCCTGCGACACACACTCATACATTGGAAAATATCACTACACGCTTAATTTACTCGCCGATTTCACATATAGTAAAACCAACCCCTACTAAGACCCATCGGATCCTTATTATGCCGAAATATTTCTACTTAATGTTACACTTATTAAAACCAACTCACCTGTTTGATAAATCTTTTGTAACTCCCACTTCACATTACCGCTGTTCGGATTGCACTTAACTAGTACATCTTAATTATTTAACCCTTTAAAAATTTACCACTTCCACGTGTTCATCAACCACCTGCCTAATTATCTATTTTACAATGATATCCACAAAAGGCGACACGAGCGCGGCAGAATAAAATCAGACAGCGGCGTCCCCAACTATTTGGACAGTGGTCCACCAGAATCGATTTTTATTTTTATTATTTATTGTTTGTTATTTGCTAAATATCCCAGAATCCTTAAGTGTATTTAGTTGTTATATGATTGTTATTGATTTATTTTTATAGCTGTTCATATAATATTTTTTTTTATAACCGGACCAGTTCGCATTATTTAATTAGCTCACAAAGTGGCGTCGTTTAACTCTAACCCTGAGGGTCACCAATAAAGGATAACCGACGAGAAATACGCTTTGTAAGCCGAGGGCGGTACCAACTGGCGCCCAACGTGGGTCACTACCAGGTGAATATTACTAACGATTCTTTTATTACAGAAAACAGTTAATTACAGTATACTGCCCGATTTATAAATCAGACCTTACGAATAAAAAATTAACGTTTATATTCCAAATATAAGTATAATAATAATATTTTACGTTCAGAAACAGGCCAAAGTAAGTGTTTAAACATTAATTTTATTTCCAGAACTAATCAAAACTAGTTTGTGTAAAATAATTAATCATTTATTACAGAAACCATTTGCTTGTTAGTTATAGTAATAATAATTCCTTTTTTTTCAGAAATACATGTATAAACCAATTTTGTTATAGGAACACATTGGAATTCAAATTAATTATTTTTTCACAGGATCAATTAAACATTAATAATGATTCTTTCACAGTATCCAAATTTAAGCTTAGTAATATTTATTAATTAAATAATTATTTTACAAGAAAACTTAAGAATTAACAGTATTCTACAGGACCAATTAAAACTAAACGTGTTTGTAGAATTCAGAATACCAAATTCTTCAGCATTTCAACAATCCCACAAGATTAACTTTAATTTAGTATCTTCGCACCACTAGGAATCGAAAACAAAACGCCATGTGTACCAATGAACCAGAAGAAAAGGATTTGCATGTACGATGGGCGAATGCACGCAAAAAAGGGAATTTAATACAGGAAGCAGCAAAATATCGTCTCGATACGACAGGAACCATTGATGTACTACGGGCTAGGATAGTTAAGTATCTAAGGACTGGAGAAGGACAGCCCGACTTACCAATACCTAGAGAATATGTCTCACGCCACGAAGGTAATGAGCAAAGTGGTAATACACCTGGTACATCTACCTAAATTAATATAGGAACTTAAAATAGAACTGCTGACACCTGCGACAGTTGGAAAGTCGGTACTTAAATACGATGGAGTGAGTTATCCAATGTCCTTGCTGGAAAGACTACAGGAGCTCCAGAATTGTTATCACATCCCTGAGGGTGACATTCTGCAGGCCCTACCGGAAATTTTTAAGGAGAACGACTCTGTTGCGGAAATAATAGAAATAATTGGGTTACCTGGATCGATTTCTTAAAAGACTTCAGACTTCAGCTTTTGCACCCCGTTATTAACATAAATTAGAAGAAGAGATCCGAAAGCGCGTGCAGAGACCGAAGGAGAAGGTAGGAAACTATGCCACCTCTATATTGACGGTAATACGACGACATGGAGGACCGAATACACATATCATACCCGCAGAAAGACTTTGCTACATTACCTGAGCTTTTGGAGATGGCCAGCCAATACGAAAGGTTGATTGCTAGAAGCCATACCCCTACGTCGGCTATCACTTTACCTCGAGTTCACTTCCACGGTCTTCTACATCTCGTCCCGTTCACTCTACAACACAATGTACTAGACAACCAGAAGATATCCCCAGTTTACTGTACAAAAGAGAAGAGGTATGCTGGAAATGTGGCAAGCGAGAACACATATGAAGCTGATGTAAAGGAACGTTTGAACCTTTCTCCTCTAGATGTGGAGAAATAGACATTTTATCCAGAGACTGTCCTTATCCTAAAAGAGGAAACTTTGCGCACCTGTGAAGTACGTCAAGGGACCTTCATCAACTAAAGTTACTTCCCCCATATCCAGACACACACCTGCTACCTCCAGACACGAATGATTTCAGTGGCTGCAGAATTTGAAAGAATTGCACCAACCACCACCAGCACCATCCCTGTCACGCATGTCTTCAGACGATCGATTGTTCGTGGTCCTCAAAATCTGTAACAAACGAATACAAGCCAAGCATTAGTAGACACCAGCGCATCTAGAACTTACCTGGGCAGTACAATAAACAACCTCCTGATACAGAACTCCATCTTCCTCGAAACCTTGAGCTATGAGACAGTTTGCCTTGCTGACATCTCTACGACACAATCACTTGGCAGCTATAGATTTCCCAGTGTCAGGTAAATGTAATTATTCAGTTTTAGGAAGATACCCACCCAGCATGTCATCGGACGTGGTCATGGGACTGGATTTGTTGCGACAAGCATGTCACCATCAGACTTGCCACTTACCAGGTGGAAATCGATGATAGAATAATACCGCTCCAGACCGAACCAGAAAAGCCACAAGTCCAAGTTACCAGAACCATCCGCATGTCTGAGCCGGCCTCTCCTGTAGCAGCTTTTTCCCCGATTGAGTGGAACGTCCAGAAACGTCAACCTTGCCCCTGTTACCAAAAACCCGTACCGCCAATACAACAACCACCCCCAACAGACTAACACATGCGTAAGAAAAAAAGTAAACATTTACATAACCTATTTCCAGAGTACCTACCTGAACCAGAAGCCGAAGTCCATGATAGCCAGACGCTGTGGGTTTCCGAGATCCCATGCCGACCACCGTCACATCCTCTACTCGGTTTCCTATCCAGTAACCAAGTGTCCTGCCCAGCAACCATTATCCTGCCCTGCAGCCAGACTATCCTGACTAGTCCGAACCAGTTCTCAACATACCTTCTTTCCGCTTCTCCCTGGTAAGGGCGATATGTAATGATCTTGCGAATCCTAAACATAAATTTCCTATCCTAGTAAATAATTCCTATCAAAACTTATTTCCTATTTTCTTCCACAACTCTCCTATTATTGTTAGTAAATGTTATCAGTCCACTGCTTTCCCACTTCCTACAATTCCCCGAAAATACCCGCCCACTTTGCATATACTTTCTACTTTTATACCAGACCTACACACTTACTTATTTACACACATTCATACTTGATTTATACACTTCAATTACATTCATTCTACCTATCCTGCCAGAACAAACCGTATCTTGATTCACATCCCCAAACCAATCACTAGAGCTTACGTTAATCCAGATCACAAATTCCTTCTCTACGACTTCCAATCAATAAATCAATAAATATCCCGCAACATTTACTGTTAAAACTCCTCATTTCTATGTACAAGAACTCCCTCCTTAACCCTAATTCATCTAGTACCTGATTTTAATTGCAAATAAGAATAGTTATAATCACCTGAACCGATATACCCCCTCCACCCTGTATACATCCTGTAACACACACTCATACATTGGAAAACATCACTATACGCTTAATTAACTCGCCGATTTCACATACAGCAAAACCAACCCCTACTAAGACCCATCGGACCCTTATCATACTTCACACTTATTAAAGCCGACTCACCTGTTTGATAAGTTGTAACTCCAATTTCACATCACCGCTGTTCAAGTTACACTTAAATAGTACATCTTGATTAATTAACCCTTTTAAAAATTCAAAACCTTCACGTGTTCATCAATCATCTGCATAATTACCTATTTTACAGTTACCTACAGAGGGCGACACGAGCTCGGCAGAATACAACCAAACAGCGGCGTCCCCAACTATTTGCACAGGGCCCACCAGAACCGATTTCTAGTTTTATTATTTATTATTTGTTAATTATCCCAGAATGTTTTAGTTTATTTAGTTGTTACATGAAGTTTTGATTTCTTCTTATAATTGTTCATGTAATAAAATTGGTTATAACTGGTCCAGTTCGCATTATTCAATTAATCCACAAAGGAGTGACGTCCTTTAATCCCAACCTCGAAAGTCACAAATACATAATATATATATATATATATATATATATATATATATATATATATATATATATATATATATATATATATATATATATATATGTATGTATATTGGTGAATTTCGGGGTTGGGATATGTACATGATTAAGTTATGTTTATATTGGAACTTAACGATTTCACTTTATTTGTAAAGAATTTTTGTATTGTTAATAATCATAAGATAGATAACCAGCACGGACCTTGGTAGTTTTAAGTATTTATTATTTATTATTTGTTATTTGTTAACTATACCAGAATGTTTTAGTTTATTTAGTTGTTACATGAAGTTGTGGTTTCTTCTTATAATTGTTCATGTAATAAAATTGGTTATAACTGGTCCAGTTCGCATTATTCAATTAGTTCACAAAGTAGTGACGTCCTATAATCTCAACCCCGAAAGTCACCAATACATTATATATATATATATATATATATATATATATATATATATATATATATATATATATATATATATATATATATATATATATATATATATTATATATTGGTGACTTGGGGTTGGGATATATACATAATTAAGTTATGTTTATATTAGAACTTAACGATTTCACTTTATTTGTAATAAATTTTTTTGTATTGTTAATAATCATAAGATAGATAACCAGCACGGACCTTGGTAGTTTTAAGTATTCGTATTTATATTTCATAAGCTTATAAATACATTTATGACATTTGTTACACTTAAATTGATCGCTTAGTGAGTTTTAAGATTTTATTTCTTGTTAGTGATTTAAATTGACTGGTTAAATAAGATCAAATATATTTTTTTATAGTAATTCCAGAAGCTACTCATGGGTTGAACTTACTCTATATAGAAAATGTTTTCTCAAAAGATTACCATATAACTTCAGATTATAAATAGACATTATATTTCAACGGTAACAAAATTTTATTTTGTCACTTGGTTAAGTAAACACAAGCTCACTTAATTAATTAGTGTCTTTTCACATATTTGTTCATAGTGAGCAATAAGGTAAATTATTTTTAAGCAAAAAAGGTGTTTCGTGTATCAATTCTTACTTACAAATTAAGTCAGTTATATACTGTTAACTACAAATTCAAAATTGAATTGACATTTATGATTTATAGGTCAGAAATATAAATTTTACTGATTTAATAAAATCAGCAAAATTCAAAGTTAAACGGAATTTCGTATGGAACAGACAGATTTGAATAACCGTATATGCTGCATTATATCGGTTGATTTGAGAAATAAACTTGTCAGACTAATTTTATTTAAAGTTATTACATTATCAATAGATTGAATTTTGAATGACAATTTAAATTAAAGGCATCTTACATAGTGTGAACAAGGTTTAATTTCTATTAGAATTTACATATATTTATGTCAATACGCGGCACTGGAAATAAGTTTTGACCTTACCAAACGTAAAAATCAGATTTATTTATTATGCCGTTTTGTTTGTCAAAATTTAAACAATTCATAGTGAATCTAAATTATATTTACATTCCAATCACACATTAAAGGGCTAGCTTAGGTACATAATTTTTTTATTATTTCAATACATTACAGAAGTGTTGTCACCACGGTAGTCAGATGTTAAAGTAGCAACTCCACACTACTAAAATCAGCAAACGGCGTTCAGTTTGTAGCCATTTACTATAAGACAAAAAACAATTATAACTGATACATAAGTTAGGTTTAAACGTGCAATAGATATTGATTTCGCACGTGTATTCGAAACCGCTAAGAAATCGTGAATATTATTTTAGCATAAATATTGACTAAATAATATTAATAATATTAACTAAACAAAACTCAGAACTACGTGTGAGACTCTCTGTATATTGAAATGTTAAGCAAAAATAACCCCTTATAATACCTATACCTGCACATGGCAACCCTTAATTAAAACTTCTAATTTATTATCTCTATCCTTGCGATCCTAAAAACAAAACAAACCTGAAATCAAAAGCCCTTTAAAAAGCAAAGTAATGCTTACTTAAATAAACAAACATTTCTAAAATAGATGTTATCATTAAATACATTTAAAATGTATATGTAAGTAAATAATTTTTAATGTGTAAATACAGTTAATACAATAAGGCAATGTAATTAAATGAAGACGTAAACATGAAAATTGTGTCGAAATAATAAAAACAGAATGGAAAATCGTACATTTGAAGGATGTAGGAAAACTACACGAAAATGAAAAAAGTGTGAAGTCCCAAAATCCGGCAAAAAAGATGGACAAATTTTCAGGAGGAAAAGTATCGGTAACTGGTAGTGCACGGAGTATTTTCTTGTATTAAGTATACTCGTTTAAATGTAATTGTAATTTAAAATGTTAAGAAAGGAATTTTAGATATGAATATGCGTAAAAGAATAAGTTAGTTATAAGTAAACACAAATTAAATTAGTGGAATTTTATAATTACTATAAGCATAATTAGGTACTTTATTTTGCAAATGTACATAGAGAAGCATCAAAAATATAAATGTGATGACGTTGAGTATTGAATAAGCGCGAAGTAAAATACTATACTAAAGATTTAGCGAAGTAATGAGGTAAATGCAGTTATAAACCTAATAATATTACAGCAACTTAAATTATTAATGAAGAAGTATGTATATAGTTAAAGACAAACGAAGTGTCGCGCAAGTCATCAATGACGCATTTCCATATCTTATGTGGATACATTTCTGTCGCAAATTGTATAAAACAATTTGTAAAAAAAAAAACAACTCTAAAGGTAATGCAATCAATATAATACTTTTGAGATAAAATAATGTATGTGCATAAGCTTGTTTTTGTTAGGTTTAGATGCCTCTCAATGTAAAATTTTGTGATAAAGTTTTAATCAACAGACCAGCAAGTAACGACGTAAACCTGGGACCTGTTGTACCAAGGAACTTTTCAGCTTTTCACTTTGCGAAATTAGCAAAGTGAAAAGAAATTCGGGAGTCTAGAAAGCGGTGATTACGATTGTTGTGTATAAACGTCAAATTGACAAGAGTTAAAATTAGTTATAAAATTTGTAAAATGAGTGGAAAAAGAGAGGAAAGTAAAAAGAAAAATCTTGCGATATTACAATTAATCAAAGAAAATAAAAACCAACTGCTTGGATCATTTGCTGGAAATAAGTTATGTGCGAACGAAAAGGAGGATTCATGGAAGGCCGTAGCCGACCATGCAAAAACCATTGGATTAATTGCAGCGGATAGGCATTGGACCTATGCAAGAGATAATCTATTCGGTTTAAGGAAGAGCAGAGCATTGATAAGAACACATACTTTTGAGAAATACAAATGCACTAATTAATAGGCCAAACGTGATAATACACGAAAAACGGGAAGTGGCGGCGGGAAAGAAAATAAGCTCGATGAAGTAGACGAAGCTGTTTTCGAAATAATTTTTTTTTATGATTGTGAACCTGAACAGGCTAAATTAGGCCTATCGTACTAAAGCACTCAGGAACACTTAGGAGGATGGATAGAGGGATAATGAATTGCCAATAGATGCCTATTAACAGCTACCTTAAATTTTCTCATATCATAAGTGAGAGGAAAACAGGAACTAGGGAAATCATTCCAGAGTTTAGAAGCCGTGTAGAAAAATGTGGACTGTGCCCGTTTGGTACGACAAGTGGAGATTTGTACTGCATACTGATGATGTGAATGAGCGAACCGAGTGTTTCTCGCAAAGATAGCCCGAGATGGTATCAAACAATATAATGCAGCAGCACAATAGCCGTTGTAATAACGATAATACAAAGAAAAAACTGAAACCATCCTTCTATGCTCAAGGGACAGTAAGTGGGAAGTTAAGGACGGGTCATTCATAAGCGTAATCGCTCTCTGTTGAATACGATCAACGATATCGAGAGCGTATTGGGGAGCACTAACCCAGAGGTGAGAATTGTATGCCAGATGAGACCGAATTTGGGCCTTATATAGCAGAAGGAGTTGTCGAGAGGTAAAGTACTGCTTAGATCTGTACAAAAAGCCTATTTTACGAACAGCTGTTTTGGTAGCTGACACAAGATGGTCAACCCATGAGAGATTTGAAGATACAGTCATACCCAACAGAGTAATAGAGTCTGAAAACTTAAGAACTGAGCCATTCATACTTACAACAGGAAATGATCGATCTTTTTTGGCGGACACAAGGCAACACTGAGTTTTGTTAGCATTAAATTTAACTAGATTATTGCTTTCCCATTCGAGAATAAGTTGAATGTCTTTGTTGATTGAATTTGCCATTTCAGCTTTAATTTATTGATTTGAGATGGAAGGTGGATTATCACTTTGAGTAGACTTAGATGAACCACAGTGAAGAGTGCTATCGTCAGCAAAGCAATGGATGGGGTTAGTTGTTGAAGCAATAAGGTCATTTGTGTACAGCAGAAAAAGTGTAGGCGCTATAACGGATCCCTGTGGTACGCCCGCGTTAATGCTAACTTCTTTTGAAACAAATCCATCACCTACGACACGTATTCGTCTTTTATCAAGGAAACTAGAAACCCAGTTGATGAGCGTATCATTTAACCCAAACGAGGTGAGTTTGGCAAATAAACACTTATGCCAAGCTTGGTCAAATGCCTTTGAGATATCTAAAGCGACTACAACTGTTTCACCGGACTGCTCTACTGTATTGTTCCAAACTTGGGTCACACATGAAAGAAGATCACCTGTTCAACGACTTTGCCTAAACCCATATTGGTGGTCACTAAGGAGTTTTTCAGTTTCACAGAACGTGAGCAGTTGCTGATTGATGTCTTTTTCCATGATTTTAGACAAAATGGAAGTGATGGCAATTGGTCCGTAGTTTGAGGGATCGGTCTTATCGACTTTTTTGGGAATATTTTGAACATTTGCTAACTTCCATGATGAAAGGAATTCCCCAGAAGACATAGAGACCGTATAGAGCTTAGATAGGACTGGTACTATCTGGGATACCGTCTGGACCTGTCGCCTTATTGAAGTCAAGTCTACTGATGATTGATTCCAAGAGCTTGTACCGAAAATGAATTCGTTTCATAGCATATGAGGAAGAGTTGACTAGGGGCATATCTTTTCCAGAATCATTCTGACACGAGTTTGATGCAAACAAATTCACAAAAACATTGGCTTTGTCTACAGAATCAGCAACTACCGATCCGTCAATAGATGTCAGAGGGGGAAATGAAGATGTTCCAAAGTTTTTACTAATGGCTTTAGCTAAAGAGAAAAATTTACGACTGCCTAAAGGAGATGTAGCTAGTTCATTGCATTTTCGTTGTTCGAACAACTTTTTAGTTTTAGTGATGTCACTTTTGCAGATATTTCTAGCACCAACGTATTCTACATGATTTATTAGATTTCTATTTAATGTAATATTTATTTTTTAAAGATGTTGCATCAGCACAAGCCTTATTGAATCAGGGTTGGGAACGTGAATGACCTGTATGGAACTGTTTTTTGAGAATGTATAACTCCATTCCCATGAGAATGACTTCAGATACTGAAAGAGCGATCTCCGAAGAAGAGGACGACTTAAAACAATATTCACGCCATGGAAAGGTTGCAAAGAAATCCCGCAAATCACTCCATCGAGCTGACTTAAAACACCACAAGGTTCTATCGGTTTTGCGAACAACAGTGGAATTGGGTACAGTAGAAATGGTTTCTATTAGACAATGGTCGGAAAGACCTAAAGGTGAAAGAACGGAAGTTTTATAAACAAGAGGGTTTGATGTAAGAAAGAGATCTAGAAGATGTGGAGTATGGTTAGGATTATCAGGGATTCTTGTTGATTCAGAAATCATTTGTGTGAGATCACATGAAATAGCAAATGTTTCTGCACTATGACCAGCAGGATTTGCAGTAGATGAAAACTGAAGCCAATTAGAGTTATGAACATGGAAATCGCCTACAATTGAGATATTGCAAGATGGAAACTGAGACAGGAGATAGTCAACTTCATACTAAGGTAATCAAAGAAGTCTCGAAAGTTACTGTCATTAGGAGACCTATAAATGCAACAGTAGAAATTCACAAAATTAGGACCAGAATGTTTAAACCAAATCACGTCAAAATTTTTGTTTTCTATGGAAGAAACCCTCTTGCAAGCAATTCTGTCCTTGATGTAAGCACATACGCCTCCTTTATATCGAAAGTTAGAGTGAAGGTGGTATTGAGGAAATTGCAAGTCTGAGTTTTCAGAGAAGACTTGTGTTTCAGATAGAAACAAAATATCAGGTTGTAATTGTTCAAGATGTTGGTGAATAGCATTAAGATTAGACTTGATACCGCGGATGTTGCAGTAGTGAATCAGAAAGTTGATACTTTCGATGACCGAGGTCGCTTGGGCTCTGCCTTCCCCGACATCCGAATGAGTAGGATTTTACGTACGGAATTTATTACTCTAGAAATCACAGCCATATTATTTTTTAATTTGGGACTTTTAATCCGATAGGAAGACAGTGAGGGCGAGATGGAAGAATAAGGATGAGAATAGATTAAGGATGAAGGAAAAGGTAACTGGCAGCCCTTACCGAGCTCAGAAAATCGGAGACCCAATATTAAGGAGCCCATGGTAAGGGTGGTGGTACCTCCCCGGCTGGCAAGGAGTATACATGCCTACCACCTTTAATTGAAAAGGAGTCGCCAGTTTTGGATGGGCTTGATGGAGTGCCAGAAAGTAGTGGCTATAGTTTAAGGTACTATATTGGTTTTTAAAGTGTAAGAGTAAGATATTGTATTACATATTGTTTAGTCCTCGTGATAAATATGTGAATGTGAAACTTCAAAACAAACCGGAAACAGACACAATTGAAAAGAGAAAACAATTGCCTTTTATAAAATTGAATTTATTATTATATTTATCATTATAATAAAAACGTTTTATTCGATATGCTTTTAGAATAACACATAACCATTCAATCCCTGTGGTCCCAACTAAAAGATCGGGAATTATACAATAGCAGTACCACTTAATTGAGAAGATTGCTCAAAAAACTTGGATTTAAATGGATAATAGATCCACGATGTGGACTCATGGAACAACCGAAGGTGGCTATGAAAAGAGTGGAATTCCTGAGATCATATAAACAAGCTAAGGATGATGCTCTCTACCAGTTTGTATTCCTTGATGATACCTGGATATTTCAAAATGGAACTATCTGTCGGTAAAATTAAACTCTAACGAGTGAGCCAAAATGGATTTATTGAGGGTTGTGAAGCAATATTTTGTTCCACAAAGTAAAGTTAGCGATTATCATAGGGAAATGAATCAGGAAAACTTTTTTGAAATGGTTCGAATACCAGTTGTTATAATAAAAACCTTGCTGCGGTATGGACCACTGCCGTAGTGCATTTTTAATTGTTCCTGACCTGTGGGATATCTTATGAGTAGAAAACCGAAACCAAAAGAGGATCTCTCCTCTGAAACAGACGACAGAAGGTCTCGTAAAACGCCTACTCAAACGGTACAGGAAAAGGAGGATTTACCCCGGTTCCTGCTCGTTAAAAGTCTCGAAGACAATTTTTCAAGACATCGCCTTTCTTGATTGCTGGATCTTTGTACGGAATTATTGGTAACACTAAATCGGTGAAGAAAATTAGAGATGGTTTGTTAATAGAAACTTCATCCTTCTTACAATCTAGGAAATTGTTATCCGTGAAACGATTTTGTGAAATAAATGTTGAGGTTACGCCACACACAACCCTAAACCAATCTAAAGGAGTGATTTATTGTCCAGACCTTTTAAATTGTAGTGTTGATAAAATTAGAGAGGATTGACAGAAGAAAAAGTGATTGACGTTTGCCGCATCCAAATAAGGATAAATGGAATGTTAGTAGACATCCCCTCCGACAAACTGACCTTCAGTACACCATATCTACCCCAAAGCATTAAAGCGGAGGTTTACCTACTTCGCGTAAGACGTTATATCCCAATGCCAATGACATGTAGGATATGCCAAACCTTTGCGCACTCGTTAAATAATTGAACATATATGTATATGCGGTAACGAACCTCACGAAGGGCCATGCACCGTTAACGTAAGGTGCGTAAATTGTAACGGCAATCACTCGGCAAATTATAACCTATTATAACCTGGAAGAAATGCGGATACAGGAAACACAAACAGTTCAAACACTATATTATTCCGAAGCAAGAGAAGAGCTTAAAGTGTCCTCAGTTGTTCCCTCTAAAAGTTATGCGTCAGCAGCATCCACAACAAATACGGACACAAATGAAAATGTTATTAAGACATCACTACCTGAGCTAGAGATAATGATCGACAAATGTATAAAAAAAGCATCTGGACAACTACACCCATACCGCACCTCAACGCAAGGGAAACTCGGGAAACATCAACACCTTTACTGACAACGCCGAACGATAATACAAGAACAGTAAATGCCACTGAATATATGTCTACATATGATAACGAAGATAAGACCCCGGAAATATCAGAAACTACATCTATCGAGCAAATGGACCAAACCTAATTCGATCCAAAGGCATTAATAAAAAGGCCTACATCCAGTAAAATCAATAAACCAGGAAAAATCTAGAAAAAGAGAAAAGCAGGGTGGATAAAGGGCCGCCCCAGAAAAACAAACCTCACCAGAGATGAATACTCAGATGAAAATCCATCTACATCGCAAACTAATCAAACCAGTGGAAGTAAGAAAGGGGCTCAAGAAGAGTCTGAAAACAAAATGTGATAAAACCAACTGTGATAACTTGCTGTGATATTTTATGTACAATATTTATATTTATTCGTGCTACAACACTTATTTATTAAGCTTATTTATTTGTGATTGTCCCATGTACACCTTATTTAAATACGTTGAAAACCTTTTAAAACCAGTAATACCATTAAAACTAATACCAAAGATGGCTACAGACGAGAATATCATGCAATGGAATTGTCACGACACTGTCAATTGAAGATTTTAATTAATCAGCACCAACCAGTATGCCTGGGCTTACAAGAAACGCATCTTAAAGAATTCAAGACATTTTATCTACGCGGATATAAAATTTATAATAACAATTATACTAACAATGACAGAGAAACTAGCTACTTACATAAAAAATAACACACCATAGCTGTCCAAATAAAATATCCTATGGAAGTTACTATATGTAACATATACTTACCCTCTTTCTGCTGGAGTATGGTAGACCTAGAAAAGATTGCTGCCCAACTCCCTAAACTATTTATTATGATTGGCGATTTCAACGCCCATTCGTCGACATGGGGGATACAAGGGGGAAGTTAATAGAAGAATTTGTGCATAGCAACCAACTGACTATCCTTAATACTGGCACACACACTCATTTTAATATGAAAGCAAACAATATTGCCGCAATAGACCTAACTATTTCATCTCCATCCTTAGCACTAAAACTAAATTGGGAAGCAAAGGAAGACTACTATGGAAGTGACCATTGCCCCATTTTCAGCTCATTTCCGATAAAACAGCTTAGTCAAACAATTCCAAGGAAATGAATAATTAAACAAGCAACTGGGAACTCTACTTTGATATTCTAAATCAATCAGAAATATTGATTTAGATTAGGCATGGAACTAGAAGGAAAAGTTAAAATACTAGCAGCGGTCACCAAGGCAATATCCCAATCTAAGGGGCATGTTAAGAAGAAAAGTGTACCATGGTGGTCATAAGAGATAGCTAGTGCTGTGAGAGAGAAATGAAAAATTTTGAACTTATTCAGAAGACAACCAGCAAATGACAATTTAATAAAATTCAAAAGGGCACGCGCGCAGGTACACAGAATAATTTTACTAGCAAAAAAAGATCACGGGAAGAATATGTAAATAATATAAACCCATCAACGGAAATCGGTGAGGTCTGGACAAATGCTATAATGGTAATGGGAAAAAAGTTTAATACAGTTTCACAAGTACTTATTATGAATAACAAAAGGCTTGTAACCCCTAAAGGTATAGCTGAAGCACTGGCCAAGCAATTTCAGGCTAATACTAGTACAGAAAGCTCCAACAACAACTTTCCATTCATAGAAAGCTAAAATGAATCCCCACTTGATTTTAATACAGATATAGCTTACAGCTATAACACACATTTTAACATAAGTGAAATAGATAACATACTGAACGATACTAGTGACAAAGCACCAGGTGCAGACAACATAGTGGATGCTATGCTCAGAAATCTTCCATTATCTAAAAAACAAGATCTGTTAGACATATATAATGAAATGTATGCTAAAGGTTCCCACACCTGAACCAAATAAAGACAACACTAATTCCATGAACTACAGACCAACATCGTTAACCAGCTGTTTGAGTAAAATCTTCGAAAAGATGATAAATGAAAGGCTAGTCTGGTTCCCAGAAAAAAATAATTTAATATCCTCTCATCAAACAGGATTTCGAAAGCACCATTCTACAATAGACGAATTCGTAAATCTTGAAGACTACATACTAACAAGCTTTCTAGACAGAAACCATACTATTGCTATAAGTTTTGACATAAGGAATGCGTATGAGCTAATGTGGAGATACCACATAATTAAGAAACTACACGAATGGGAACTACGGTTACGGTTACCTAAAACAATTATCACATCGATCCGTTAGAGTCACGGTAGGAAATGTCACATTCGAAATCTACATACAAGAAAACGGCGTTTCACAAGGATCAGTTCTAAGCTGTACGTTATTTCTGATTGGTATCAATGACCTTATCTTAAAAGTGACATCTGTAGATAAATGCATATATGTAGCTAATCTAATTATCTTCTGCAAAAACGACTCAAGCGAAAATATGGAACAAAAACTCCAACTAGCAATTGATCCATTAACGATTCGGGCAGAGAGCACTGGCCTAAACTTCGCTGAAAAAAAACAACCATGATCCACTTCTGTCGCCTGCGAACAGAACATACCGAACGTAGAATCTATATTAACACAAATGAAATTCCTTCAGTAGAAAGTATGAAAATAGGTGTTACTTTTGATAAGAAACTATATTTCAAAACCCACATTACAAATTGTGTTGCCAAATGTAATAAAACTAATCAGATGCTTAGGCAATATAAACTGGGAAGCGGATAGATGTGTGCTTTTCCAACTAAACAATGCACGGGGGCTCACAATTCTTGGCTACGGCACATAGTGTACTCATCTGCAAGGAACTCAATACTCAGGCCTTTGGATACAATACACACAAAAAGGATTCGAATGGCAACAGATGCATTTAAAACTACCCCATACAGTCAACCCTTGTGGATGCAATTGCAACATCATTGGTAATACCCAGGAGAATCCAATTGCGTAATTACATTGCAAAAATTATGTCACTGCCAAAACATCTTAACTTCTCAATAGTAAAAGATGATGCAATGATAAAGAAGTTTGAAGAAAGCGAACAGTCAGTAGATGAGCTATAATAAGGGCCTTAGAGGGTATAACAGAAATGGACATACCCTTACCGTCACTGCTACAACTTGTACGTACATCCCGAGACACCTCCTTGGCTATATTCTGAAATAGATATCATATTAGATCTGAAAAACCTAAATTCCATCAAAACAATCACTCAGTAGTACCCAGAATACATTAAAATCTATACTGATGGGTCAAAGACCAAAGATGGGGTTGGTAGCGGAATATTTGTAGAAGGAGTAGAACATAATTGGTCGCATGACACTATAACCAGTGTATTACCTGCTGAGCTGTATGCAATTTGGTAGGCACTCCTTATATGCAGGTACTATAACCATGACAAATACATTATTTTTAGTGATTCATTAAGTGCAATAGAATTAATAAGAAATAGAACTAATAAACATGATAAACGTGATTAGAAGGCAGGTACACTGTCTACAAAATAGTCATAAAATCATAATAATAATGTGAATACCGGGTCATGTTGGTATAGAGGAAAATAAACGAGCAGATTCCACAGCAAGAGAAGCTGCTGAAAAAAGAGCTAAGGACACTGTAACAGTAACACCAAATAACTACAGACACTATCTAAGAACTAAAATAATGTTACAATGGAAAACAACCTGGAACCAATCAAACACAAAACTGTTGAAGTTTAAAACAGATATAAAAGCTTGGAAACCAAATATACTCTCAAGAAGAGATGATTTTATTGCGACAAGAATTAGAATAGGCCACACGAACATAAATCACCTATACCTACTGGGAAAAGTACCTAGAACTAAGTGTAACCAATGTAATGGATATATAATACTAGAGCATATGTTCGTAGAAGGCCCTCAATATCATAACATTAGAATTAATATGAAGCTGAGCAACAACATAAATAATGTAATTAGCGATGATGAGCAAAATGTGAAACAGTTCCTGAAATTCTTAAAAGCAACAAATTTATATAAAGATATAAACAAAATTGGATAAATAAACAAAGAAACAGATAAAAATGGCTAAGAGACCTAAGCAGTCGGTGCCATTCAACTTAATAAAAAAAAAAGTAATAATACTTAGGCGTTGCCCTACCTACTAGGCGCGTCCCCAGCTGGCGGATAGGGCAATGACCTTGCAAATGATCGTAAGTGATACAAGACCAACACCGAAATACGAGCTCGTGGCGGTAAACCGCCACTGTTAGCTCTAGAGGATACGGTGTCGCGGACTAGTCCATGTGAGGCCTCGTATCTAACGAGGACAGGGATGGCAACCCTGAGTCCCCGTACCTGGAAGTACACTTTTCTTATACTAGTCTTCAGTGGCTTTCATTACTTTAAATGTTTTCTGTCCGAGCACTCTCGCTACAACTCTTGTTCTCTTCAGGCTCCCTGCGAAAGGTGAGAGACCTCTTCCTTTTCTCTCTACTCTTTCCAGGACATGCGCCATCAAAAACGTATACGGGATGTCCTAGTTGGAGGCGGCTGAGCCCTAACCGTCTCTTAATACCACAACCACGAACTGTACTTCAGAGATTCTAGCAGAGTGTGGCTAGGGAACGTCGTACAGTTAGAGGTCGGTGGTATTGGCTTTACCGCCCGGGCTATGAAGAAGCTAACTTCTATAAAAGATCCCTCAATCCCAAGGTCGTTCGGCAGTTTTAGGTACTGAAGGGATTGCGCGAGGTGAAACCTGAGCGTGGCCAGGGGAGCCTGGTCTCTAGCGTTGAAACGCCTGAGGGGGAAGAGGCGCCCCCTACAGTATAAATGCCTTCTAGTAGTATCCCGGCTCTGCTGCTTGTGACGTTTATTATTGAGGTAAATAACAAAATTAGTGGCTGAGGGTCCACTTAATAAACCCCCGTCTTCAAAAAACTTGAGGAAGGAGGTTGAACCTCGCTTCCTTGGTTTGAAACGGAAGGATGGGTTTAATTTTGATAAAATCAGCTCTTCTCTTATTCATAAGGTATTGTACGGTCTTTTTGGTAAATTGACGATGATTAGCAAAACTAAGGAAGGTCTATTGATTGAAACGGTTTCAAACGCTCAGAGTAAAAAGTACAAAGTGTTACAAGGTTTGATGTTTTTGAGATTGAAGTGATTCCGCACAGAACTATGAACACTTCTAGAGGCGTGGTTTTTTGCAGTGACTTGCTAAACTGTGCCGTGAAAGACATATTCTGTTAATTAAGTAACCAAGGCGTCTTAGAGGTCCGTCAAAACGAGAAGAAATGAAGAATTACAAGGTTTCTCGAGTCATATTCTTACATTTAATACTCGTACATATCCAGATTGCTTTTTATTCTTTAAACGTCCGTCTTTATATACCCCCATCTTTAAAATGTTTTAAATGCCACAAGTTTGGTCATATATCGTCTAAGTGCACAGTAGAACTAGAATTATGTACACGTGGAAAACCCTTACACGTCGGAAACTTTTTTGAGGAATCCATTTCATGTGTAAACTGTGGCGGAGCTCACTCTGCAACAGCTTCAATATGTCCTATTTTTAAGCAAGAGAAAGCCATACAAAAAATGCGAGTAAAAGAACAAATTGCGTACAGTGAAGCTAAAAAGAAAGTTGTAGTCTCTACTCCCAGTATGGTGGTAAGTTATGCAAGTGCAGCTGCTTCATCCGCAGTTACTGAACCCAATTTTGACATCCGATCTTTAGCAAAAGAGTTGTTACCACTCATTGTTGGAGCAATCAAACCGTTACTAGTGAAGCCAACCAAAACAAACGTTTCTCCTCTTGGCCCACGTCCCACATCTCCAACTATAGAGAAAAGAAAACGAGATTCTAATGATAGTCGCTTCGTGTCCGAAGATGACTCTTTCATATCAAAATCCAGTCAGCTTGCAACTCTTCCCAAAAAAAAAGGGCAACAGTTGGCCAAAGGGAATACCAAGAAAGGTAACCTAAGGCGTCGTTGCTGGCGAAGAATATTTTAACCCTGTGATATTTTGATGTATAGCATTTATTAAATCTGTGATATTATCTCTTAAACCTGTGATCTTATCTGTGATATTTTTTGTTATTTTATTTATCGTACTATATTTTTACTCCATATTTATTTATATATTTACACATTTTCAATTAGATATTAAGACTCGTACCTAATTTATTTTAAAAATGGCTACATATAACAAATTCGAAAACATTATGCAATGGAATTGTAATGGTCTACAAACACATTACTGCGCATTGAAAACGTTAATTACAAAAGATAGCCCATTTATTATATGTATTCAAGAAAGTCACTTAAAAAACAATGATACATTTCGTTTTAGAGGGTATAAAACCCTGCACAAGAACTTTTCTCGACTAAGAGCATGCGGAGGTGAGAGACAATGTGGTGCACAAAAGTATAAAACTCAACACAAACATCAAATTGTTGTTGTGCAAGTGATACACCCCGTGCAAGCAACAATATGCAATATTTATTTTCCAAACCTAAACTGGAACTATGATGACTTGGTACAAGCAGTTAACCAGCTGCCGCCACATTCATACTACTGGGTGATTTTAACGCCCACCCTCATATGTGGGGAAGCAATTCAACCGATGCTCGTGGTAGAGTAATAGAGGAGTTCCAAGACTGTAAAAACTTGGTAATATTAAACACCGGTGATCTTACGCATTTAAACTACAAATTTAACAATTTTAATGCCATTGACCTATCAATAACAACTGCAACTTTAGTTTTAAATATGGTCCAATAATTATACAAACAAATAAACAGCAAATCGTAAAAAACGTCTCAAAAAGGTAGTTGTATAAGAAAGCAAACTGGAATGATTACAGAAGGAGACTAAGTGATGCTGATGACACGTACAACACAGGTAACAACATTGAAAACAAAATAGAAACACTAACAGAATCCATTTTGAACACCACGAGAGAAACCATACCACAAACCACTGGCATTACAAAAATTAAAAGAGTACCTTGGTAGAATAGGGAGATTAAAACGTTAATTAACGAAAAAAGAAAAGCTTTTAATATCTTTAGGAAAAGCCCTACAATACTGAACTTAATAACCAACAAAAACGCTACAGCTGTAATGAGAAAATCGATTCTCATGCATAAGTGGAAATCATGGGAGAAATACATTTCATTGATAAATATCTGAAGTCTGGCAGAAAGCCAAAAACATAATAGGAAATAGAACACAACACGAACCGGAACTATTAGTTGCGAATAATAAACAAATTAGTAAAGTTACCGACAGAGTGGAAGTATTTGCTGATCATATCCACAGAATACATGAAGGTAAATTACCAAATAAAAACTTACTAACTACCACGACACTTAAAAAACAACATAAAGCAGCATATAGCCAACCATTCACTTTAAAAGAATTATGCAATGCTGTGAAGGTTAAAGATGATAAAGCTCCTGGACCAGACAGTATCATCTACTCAATGTTGAAAAACTTACCCGAGAACAAAAAGGAATATCTTTTGCAGGTTTATAACGAACTATTTCAAGACGGTATATATCCCGAAGTCTGGAAGAAAGCTTATGTAATTCCAATACCAAAGCCAGAGAAAGATAAAACAAATCCTGCCAACTACAGACCCACATCATTCACAAGTTCAATGAGTAAAATCTAAGAGAACATGGTAAACGACCGATTAATATGGTTCCTAGAACACGATAAGTTGATACCGCCCAAGCAAATAGGATTTCGGAAAAACCATTCTACTACGGATCAACTGGTTCAACTGGAAAACGTAGTCTTGAACAGCTTTTGAAGGTAGACAGCACACTGTCGCGGTATCATTTGACATTGAAAAAGCGTTTGACACGATGTGAAGACACAATAGAACATTCATAGTTAAAATAGGAAATGGACTATCCTCTTCTCGCGTAATGGAAGATGGGTTGCCACAGGGATCGGTTCGAAGTACAACACTGTTTCTAATTGGAATTAATAACATTATCGAATCTATCCCATCTCAAATTTACAGCGGGCTATATGTAGACGACCTGCTGGTATACAAAGATGGGAATCAAATGTCAGATATTATACAGGAGCTACAGAATACCATCGTAGCAAATATAGGGAATCAAAACGGAATTACCTTCTCACTAAATAAAACAGCAGCAATGTAATTCGGCAGACTGAGAAGAGAGCACGACAACGAACCCAATCTATATATATATATATATATATATATATATATATATATATATTTTGAGATGTTCAGAAAGAGGTAATAGAAGTATCGGACAGCTTAAATGACATTTGGGTAATAAAAAGGGGTGATTTCTAGCTCGATACAAGTGCAAGACACTATTTTATATAAATCTGGTTCACGATGTGATTAAAATAAATTTGTTTGATATAAATTAGTCTGAATATCATTTGCTTAGTTTGGTTTTATCATAAAAAGCAATTTGCTGCTAACAAAATTGTCAAGAATGTTAAATATAACCATTTTCGTAAAGTCATTTTATTATTGCAATTATTGCAATAAAAGTCAATTTTTCAAGGGTAATTTGGCAAGTGAACACTTTACAGGTGTTTAAACAGGAACTATATAGTTAGGATTATGTTAGGGATAATGTATGATTAGTTTTTGAATGCAGGAAATACAAAAATTTAATAAAAGGGTTATAATATGGACAGTTTAGACATTTTTCGCACATATTTTTGGAAGCGAATTAGTGACAAATTATGTTACAAGTTTAACAATAAGAACAACATATAGAACAATTTGGTATACAGACATTTATAGTGCCGTACATTTATATAGTGAAACATTTAATAAGAGTGTTAGACGATGAAACTTTTTCAATGCAACATTATATAACATTATGCATTGCAAATAGTTAGTGAGAATAATAAAGACAAGAAGTACAAACCATTAACATAACATTTTAAGTGTTAAAAACATTTTTAAATATAAATTATTTTCAATTTTAGATTTAAGTTTGGTTAGGTTGTAATTTTTAGGTTTTTTACATAATTTTATACTTTTTTCGCATTATTAGACTTAGATTTTGCTCTTAAAGCAAATAATAGATGTTCTTTCTTAATATGGCACAGTTTTTATAAGGATACAGCGCTTTTCTCCGCAAAATTATGCTAAATCTGAGGTGAATTTAAGATAAAATTACAAAAGCGTAAAATTTCTTTAAATTAAATATTTCCAACACAAAAGATATGTATTCTTGTGTAAAATGTTCTCAGAATTCCATTTTTGCAATTAGATTTAGTATAGCTTGTAAGTGTAAATAGTTATAAGCTTATTTAAGTTAGATTAGGTTACTTCGTATATTAATGTTAGGAATTATAGCTTGTGATGTTTTTTTTGTTCAAAATTTTACGTAGTTTTCATTTCCGTTTTTAATTTTCAATTTCGAGTATGTATAAGAAAGTTACGGCCAACTTTCCATTTGAGTCCAATTTGTAATTTAGATCCACCAATCATAGCCCTAGTTACTTTTGCAATATGGCTGAAAAAAAAATGAATTTTTGGTAACAACCAGAAACATATAAAAGCAAGTGCTCAGGAAATCAATCGCTCTCTAGAATTTGTTCAAAAGTGTAAAAGGTTAAAACGGTGTTGTGAAATTTGTGTTAAAAAGTAAGTCCATAACCTAATTTAAATTTTCGTCAAGAAGTTATACTTTACGAAGAATACGTTCGAGAGCACTTGTTTTTATATCGACGGTTTAAAATAAATAATTCGGTCTCCGATACCTGTCGTTTTCGAAAAATATTTTTGTTCGTGTTAATTTGTGTCACGATTTTGTAAAGATTTGCTTTTGTGTTATCGAACTTAAATTAATTCCATATACCAAATTAAAACCCACTTTTATTTGGTCGATGCTGTTTTATTTCTTCGGACAATTTCTTTTAAACAAAATTTTAATCGGTAGCTAAAAATAAAAGTGTTCATCAACAAAAATGTTTGGATAATTAAACATTTTTTTAAAACGATATCATTCTTCAAGTTTTAAAATTAACTAAATAAAAAGTTACCATAATAAAACAAGTGGTTGGAGTTTGCCGATTTTGGAGAAAACATCTTTAAGTTTGGAAGTTGGTGTTTTCGACAACCGAGAATCGAGTTAGCAGTATTGGGTAATGGTAACAACTGTAATCGAGTGGACATTGCCTACATCCAGTTGGAGTATCCGAAGACATCAATCTACAGTGAGGACAGTATATGTGAGTCACAAATGTTAATAACCCTACTTATTGTGGACATTCATTGATATATTTTCCTGCAATTTTATATTTGTTGCATATATGTTTTTGGTTAAGAATTTTAAATATTTACTTGTGTAAACACCTGTAAAGATATCAATTTATTTTCTTTTTCTAAATTTTATTTTGGATATAAACATTAATTTTCTAAATTATTTATTTGACATCTTTGACAGTTTTTAATTTCACTTAAGTTCATTACAACGCATGCGTTGATAGCAAATTACATTCAAAATAATTTTTATACTTTCAATTCAATTATATAAAGGGTATTTCATATACACATCTTCAGATTCAAATTTTAACTTCAAACTAAATTCCCTGAACTCTATCCCCATTTGAGATCTGAGCTAGTCCGGCAAACATAAATAAAAAATTAAAATATTAATTCAAGCAATTTATCAACATTTAAAATTAAAATTTACCTCAAACTTAAAATATTATTTTATTCCTCACAAACTTATAAGTCGTCATCATCCCAATATATATATATATATATATATATATATATATATATATATATATATATATATATATATATATGAGAAACGCATACAAAATATTAACACGTTGAACATATTGGGAGTTCTCATTGATACTAAGATGTATTTTAAAGATCATGTTCAAAATCTTGCAAATAAATGTAAAAAATGGCTAAACATCAAATCTTAGCTGGGGTGCACACAGAGACACTGTAGTTAGACTATACAAAGCTTTTATTCTACCTGTTATTGGCTATGGTTCCATAATTTATTCCTCTGCTAGACCTTCAACATTAAAACCATTACATCAGATACATGCCCTGGGAATACGTCTAATAATAAGGGCATTTAGAACTAGCCCACACACGTCATTATTTGATGAAGCCGGAATAATGCCTTTAGAAGTAAGACAAAAGTATATACTATTAAACTATATGGCCAAACTATTACACCTTTCGGATCACCTTAATCTTTCAATATTAGAGACTTACCAATTATTCAACACTTATGAAAGAAACAGATCCACAGCCAGACCTGCTCTAATGCGTGCCAACGAATTCGCAAATAAAATGCAGCTGGATATATTCAAAATATTCAAATATTATGTAACAGATCTACCAACATGTCTATTGGATAAAACAAACGCAAAACTGGATCTAACATTAACCAAAAGGAAAGGAACATCTAACGACCTGTATCAACAATATTTTACAGAAACGCTAAATAATTACAATAACCATCTCGTAGTATACACCGACAGATCCAGAACTAGAAATGGATCAAAGTCAAACACATAACTGGGTATTAAAACCAATATGCAACAACGTACACGACCGAAATGTACGCCATATGACAAGCAGTGTTATTTTGCGCACATAATACAGGTAAACAATTTCTAATATGCACAGACAATCTATATGGATTACAAAATATATTTTATGGTGTACAAAATGACTCATTAACTAATATAATTAGATCACAAATTTACCATATGGACTCATCAATTTCGCAGACCATAATGTGGATACCTAGTCACACAGGTATCCCTGGGAATATTACTGCTGATACCAGTGCAAAAGATGCCACTAAAATGCATAAAGTCATGTGACTCTTAAAGATATTAAATTATACATCAAACAAAACACCAAACAGTGTTGGAAAAATCAATTACACCGTGGAAAAGCAACCCAATATTAACGAGACGGGAAGAAACTGTGCTTACCAGATTACGTATTGCACACACAAACCTAACTCACCTGCACCTACTGCAATATAAGAATTAGTATTAACCACATGTTAATCGAATGCTCACAATATACGGTTTTTCGAACAAATCTCAACATGGCAAGTAGCATCGAAGAAATTGTTAAAGGTAGTCCTGAGGCAATTGGAAAATTAATAGAATGTTTAAGGCATATAAACATAATAAATAAATTGTAAATAATAATATAAGCGTAATAACGGCTCACGACTACAGCAGTCTTGCCAAACCAAAAAAAAATAATAAGAATAAGAATAATAATAATAATAATGGGGGATAGGGAGTAAAGTCGAACCAGCATCTCCACGTGGTACTCCCCGAGTAACGCTAACGCTGGTCGCAGGTCGTTTGTCTTAGTTTCTTTGCTTGTCTTGGTCCTATGTCATTTGTTTCTTGTCTTGAGGACCTAACCCCGTTAACGAAGGCGTAATCCAAGTTGTAATGTGGGATTTTTATGAGTAGTAACCCTAATTTTAAAGAGGTTCTGGCCTCCCAATCAGACGAGAGGGAGTCGCGTAATAAACCCAACCTTATGAGCAAGGAAAAGTAGGATTTGCGCCGGGTCCTTTTCGTAAACAGTCACGAAGGACATTTAAGTAACACATCACCGTTTTTAATAGCGAAAAGTTTATATGTAGTCTCTGATCAAACTAAGTCTGTTAAAAAAATAAGGGACTGTCTCTAATTAGAAACCATAAGTAACTTGCGATCGAGAAAGTTATTAAATACCACTTGACTCTGTAATACGAACGTGGAAATTACACCCCACGACTCGTTAAATCAAAGCAAAGGCATTATATTTTGTAGAGATTTTTTGAACTGTTCTGTCAATGAGATTCTAGAGGAGCTGAAACGTGAAAACGTGATCGATGGTCGTAAAAAAAAACAAAAAAAAATGGTATTATGATAGATACTTTGACACACATCGACACCTCCAACACGCCGTCATTGCCTCAACGCATAACTGGAGGAATCTACATTTTACCCGTTAGAATGTACATACCATCTCCAATGAGGTGCATGAAACGCCAAAGGTTTGGACACTCTGCTGCGAACTGTAAAAACGACTCTTAGTGTGTATGTGGTAATGAAGTTTACGACGGAGAATGCACTAATATTACTTGCATTAACTGTGGTGGGGAGCACTTATGCAGATCTCGCTATTGCCCGAAATTTAAAGAAGAAATGGCCATTCAAGAGATAAAGAGCACCAAAAAGTTATCTTACTTTCAAGCCAAGGAAGAGTTCAAACTGTCACCAGTATCGTCCAAAAAATCATCTGCGAACGTAGCAGCAAAATCAAATACAGATATTGCCAACGAAGTAATAAATACGCTTTTACCCGCTATCGAAAAGATTATAGACTATGGAATTAGGAAACACCTTCCAACGGAGGTTACACATAAAGAGACAGATAAATTTGTAAAACCTAGTGAGATATCTTTATCTCCGCAACCCTAATCCCTGATAACACCTTCAGTGTTATCGATGAGGTCTACAACTGGAGATGACAAATCCTCCTCAGACGAAATGGAGATAGTAAAGTGTTAATCGTATAGAGTAAAACGCGAACTACAGAGCTCCTATGCCAGGCCCACTTTTACAAATGAAAATAAAATTTAATAAAGACCAAAAGGTTGGCCAAAAGGGAAGTTAAAGAAACCAAAGACTAACTCAAAAGACGGATCTGATAGTAGTAACTCGCTCAATACTTCAGTTGCAGGGGAAAGAGCCCCGTCAACTGAAGTATCGTATGATAAATAGTCTGTGATAAATAATCTGTGATATATAGTCTGAGATAGATTCTCTGTGATAATAGTGTTTGTTTGTTTGTCTCAAGTATGTTCATGTTCATGATAAATAAAAATGAAGCTGGCATAAACGAAGTAGCGGAAGTACTTACGACTACAATCTAAAATAGAAGCATACAGGCACACTAACGTTCCATGGTGCAACGAAGAGGTAAAAACAAAGCATAAAAAACAAGAAGAAAGCTTTAACAATATTTAAGCGCTACCAAACATGCGAAAATATGATTATGTTTAAAAAGGCTCGAGCAATTACTAAAAGAACGATAGAGAAATCAAAAAGAAGGCTGGGAAGAATATATAGCATCGCTTACGTCATATACACCTATATCAACCATGTGAGGCAATATTCGGAGTATAATGGGTAAAAACTTTACATGTCCTACACCGACACTACATTATAACTGTATACCAATCTACGAACGCGCACAATTAGCGGAATGTTTGGCAGACCACTTTGAAGAGGCAAGAAGCAGTAACAATTATAATCTGCACTTTAGCCTTATAAAAGACAGAGAAGAACAGTCCGATATCATAATAAACAAATTAGAAGAATCCTATAATCTACCTTTTCCTGTACAGGGTGGTTTTTTTTCGTTAATATTATAGGGTATAAGCTAAACGGTAAGAGATACAAAAAAACTAAGATACGTGTCCCGTTCTCTTTTTTAGTTTTTAGTTTAATGGCGCAATCGGATCTACGCTAACTAAATTGGTTTCGAAGATACAGAGTGATTCTCAAAATCTGCCGGTTTTTATTATCTCTTATGACTCGGTTATTTATGGAGATAAAAAAAAGCTTTGGATACGAAAGTTTTATGACTTTTTACGTTGAATCCAGTGGCGTTCTTAAAAAATATAGATGTTTTATTTTTTGAGATATTATCAAAAGTAGCATTTTCTTAAATGGGACACCCTGTATCTGATATCAAAAAATTGCATTTTTTCTTGAGATTGCAACAATATATAACACTTAATATTTTTCATTGTCCTAAATAGCTAAAATACTAAAAAAACATTTTTTTTAGTTGGCCATGGATTTAATCAATTCTTTATTTTATAATAGGCATAATAAAATTGCAGATAATAATAATAATAAAACATTAATAAACTAAAACAACAACTACAAAAAACAAGAAAAGATTTATAACAACTCAACAGTAATTATTTCAAATACTTATATATAACAATTAGCATAGGTGGTTAATCACTAAAGGTGCTCAAATAGTCTTCCGTTCTGCTCGATGCATTTTTGGGCTCTACTTGGACGAGTGGCGTTATAGATTTGAATATTTGGCATGCTTCCAATGCAATTAATAAAATTTGCTCTGAGTTCTTCTACAGTATTACTTCGGGTTTTATAGACTTCATTTTTAATAGATCCCCAAAAATGAAAGTCGAGTGGCGTCAGGTCGGGGGAACGCAGAGGCGATCTGTTTGGTCCATATGTACCAAGCCAATTTTCGTCAAAATTGACATTTAGTAAGTCCCTTACCATGTGGCTATTATGTGCTGGAGCACCGTCTTGTTGTAAATAAACATTATTTCTTGCAGCTAATGGCATGTTATCCAACTCCATTATTACACATTCTTCCAAAATTTGGATGTATCCTTGAGCATTCAAATTTTCATTAAAAATTCTGTAGTTAAAGACTCTGTTTTGATATAGCGCCACCCATACATGGAACCCAAACCGTCCTTGTTGTATCCTGGCGACCGTCTGATGAGGATTTATGTTTGACCAATATCGATTATTATGTCGATTAAAAATTCCTTCGCTAGATATAAAGGCCTCGTCGGTCCATATTATATTTTGAAAAAAATTGGGATTCCGATTAATCTGCTGTGAATACCAATGACAAAATGTTAAACGCCGCTCTTCATCTCCAGGATGTAAGTTATGAATCTTTCTTATTTTATATGGTTTATACTTATGCTTTTTTAACGTTATTAAAACTTTAGATTTACATGTGCCAATATCTTTCTCAATATTACGGCTAGATATCGTCGTATCAGCAGCAACACAAACTAATGCATTTATTTCATCTCTTTCTCTATTTGCCTTATTGCAAATCTTACTTCTTGGTTTTCCAAATGATCCATACTCACTTAAATTGTGATATAATCTTTCAAATTTGTTGTTCTGGCTGTTGTCGTTCCGGATAACGCTCAAAATATAAGTCTAGAGCTGCGTCTTTATTTTTATTACTCTCAATGTAGCACTCAAGCATATTTAATTTTTCATAATTTTGAAAATTATTCATTTTAATCACCTTTTTTAAAAAATATAATCGGAAACGAAATAAGAATACCAATACATATTTGTTACTGAATTTTATGACATGTAAACAAACAATAACAATTGCTTAAAACGTTCAATTAATGGCCAACTAAAAAAAAATGTTTTTTTAGTATTTTAGCTATTTAGGACAATGCAAAATATTAAGTGTTATATATTGTTGCAATCTCAAGAAAAAATGCAATTTTTTGAGATTATCAGATACAGGGTGTCCCATTTAAGAAAATGCTACTTTTGATAACATCTCAAAAAATCAAACATCTATATTTTTTTAAGAACGACACTGGATTCAACGTAAAAAGTCATAAAACTTTCGTATCCAAAGCTTTTTTTTATGTCCATAAATAACCGAGTCATAAGAGATAATAAAAACCGGCAGATTTTGAGAATGACTCTGTATTTTCGAAACCAATTTAGTTAGCGTAGATCAGATTGCGCCATTAAACTAAACACTAAAAAAGATAACGGGACACGTATCTTAGTTTTTTTGTATCTCTTACCGTTTAGCCTATACCCTATAATATTAACGAAAAAAAACCACCCTGTACAAGAAACACAAAATACTCTAAAAAATACGGCAGTAGGGCCAGACAATGTACCATATGAGTTTATAAAACGAGCAATTGCAATATATAAAACAGCTACTAAATTTGTATAACACAATTTAGGAACAAGGGATTTTTCCAAACAAGTGGAAATAAGCTATAATTCCAATTCCTAGAAACAGAAAAGAATTAGACGATCCTCTAAATTACCGTCCCATTTGCTTAACCAGTTGCATAGGGGAATTGTTAGAAAAAATAGTAGCGTCTAGGCAGATGTGGTTTTTAGAGGCTAACAAACTTCTTAGTAATTCCCGAATGGGCTTCAGAAAAGGTAGATCTACAAGTTAGATCAATTAACTGTGTTAGAGAACCACATTTAAGACGCGTTTGCTAGTCAACAACACTTGGTTGCAGGGTTCCTAAACATAGAAAAACCATACGATCTAACATGGCGGCATGGGATTGTCAAAACGTTAATCAAATGGAAAATAGGAGGGAAAATGTTAGCGTTTATTATAAACTACTTCCGAGACAGATGTTTCAGGGTAAAATTTGTAGGCTGCTTGCCATCACTTCGCTTACAAGAGAACGGGATACCACAAGGCTCACCTCTAAGCGTAGTCCTATTTGCGGTAGGAACTAATACATTGATAACTAGTGTAGGTCTAACTATAGGTAAAAGTATATATGTAAACGATCTAGTGATTTTCTATGCTGCCAAAGACCTGAAAGAAATAGAGCAAGGCTTACAAATAAATCTAGACTGCTTATATCAACAAGCAAACAAAATAGGTTTTACTTTTTCACATAACAAACCCACAGTTAGTATACATTTCTGTCGATTGAGAAAATGTAACCAAGAACCGAACCTTAAAATAGGAGGAAAGCAAATAAAGAACGTATCCTCAATTAAGCATTTGGGAATACCTTTGGATAAAAAGTTACTGTGGAAATAGAGAGATCTTAATAGAATTTTACGAGTATAACTGAGTTATACAAAGTAAGATTTATTATTGGTCAACTATATACTCTGCAGCTAGACCTACACATTTAAAGAAGTTGGAATCAGTACAACTGCAAAAATTACGAATCGCTATAGGAGCTTTTCGTACAAGTCCTTATCCTTCAGTATGTTGGGAAAGCGGTGTATTTCCACTAAAATATGAAATGGATTTAAACCTGGTTAAATACGGTCTGAAAATATGGTCACAAGATAATCATCCATTACATGGCATAATATAAAAACCTCAACATACAGACTTAATTTATGAAAACAAGCGTACTATCACAAAGCCTACTAGAGTAAGAATTAAATATGCTTTATCGCGGGGCAGTTCATTTCGACGCGGCCACTTCGACGCTTTCATTTCGACGCGAGATCATCTCGAAGCGAGATCATCTCGACGCGAGATCATTTCGACGCGAGATCATCTCGACGCGAGATCATCTCGACGCGAGATCATCTCGACGCGAGCTTAATACCGCCTTTACAACACGTTCAAACTAAAAATAACGTATGAAAATGATTTCACCATTATTACACATCATAAAAATACTTTTAGGTTTAAATCGTGTATTTTTAATTTATATTTTATGTAAATTTAAACGTTTCGATAACAATTACAAACTTATCTTTCTCAGTAAATGTTAAAATCTCAGACAAGGAACTTACCTTGCCTAAGGTTAAAATCTTTAAAAATTACTTGGGATGTTAGAACAAATTTATGAAATATAAAAAATATAAAAACCCAACCCTAATCCTGGTATCAATATTAACAGTTCGATAAATGTACAATTTGTTACATCTCAAGTAAGTTCTTACACCTCTTACACTCGTACTCCTCATTCACTGTATCTGTCAATCAACGGGTCAATAAACAAAGAGAAAAATTCTTACTGATACTGAAGTCTCATTAAACAAACATTAGCAAAGGTGTTTCCATTAAATCTGCGTTTAATGAAAAATGCAAATTAAGGGATTAAATACAATTGAAAATAATCTTTGATAAGTATCAGATTTCCGTTACTATTAAACACAGATAAAGCAAACAACTTTTTGCTAAATAATAATATAATGAGAATTAAGAAACAATTACTTACAAATGAATTAAAATTCTTTGGTGTTTCTAATAACACACAATTCAAATATATGAAAGGGGGGATGATAATTTTGCAGAAATATGCAGGTTTCGATTTTCGATTTAGTAGTTCTTCGCGTGCCTTACGATTAATTAAATTGCGTTCACAATGATACGTTCAATTCGCAACAGGGAAAAATATGAACATAATGGATACCTGTATTGTTTCGATAAGTTAGTTGCTAATGGTACGAAAAAATCATGGCGATGTAAAGGTCGTATTTATACAGACGCTGTAAGTGACGAGTTTGTTGGGATTGTCAGTACGCATTGTCATGGTTAGTGATGCTGCGTGGGTCGAAGTGGTGCATACAATTAACGCAATTAAACGGAGAGCTATCGAAACTCGAGGAATCCCAAATCGAATCCTTACCAATATCACTCAAACCATGTCGGGTGGAGCTATGGGTAGTTTTCCAAGTCAAAATGCTGTGCGACAAATAGTTCAACGTTCCCGAAAGTTGGTTAATGAAGCACCACCACAACCTCTAGATAGCGCATCTATTGTAATACCTGACAATTACAAGAATTATGGAGAAGACGATTTGTTACTTGCTGATTCTGGATTTGGCGACGACAAGAAAATTATTATTTTTGGTAAAGCCAGTGTTCAAACGTGGATTATGCACGTAAGAAAAATTTACGTTGATGGGACTTTTCGACTTACCCCCAACTTATTTCATCAGGGTGAGTATCCTTCAGTTATTCTTATAAAGAATGACACGTTAAAAGTTCATTATGCTTTAATTTTATTATTCGATGATACGTAAAATTAAAATTAAATACATAAATACAATAATTATGCTGAAGCGGCACATAGACGCTTGCAATCTGAATTTGGTACAGATCATCCAACCTTATGGATATTTATGGATGGGATTCGCGGTGATGGTGCACCAAGAAAACGTTGTAGATATGCGCTGGCAGATCGACGTATTTTGACATTAGCTCAAGACTACGAAAATCGCGAAATCACAGAATACCTAAGAGGAATAGCACGCAATTTTCTTATGGATTACGGTTTTTATATATTTTTTTACTTTTAAGTCATTTTGTAAACAGGAAAATAATTCCTCAAATGTTGGCATTTATAATTAAATTGATATAACACAATAAAATACTTATCTTTTTTGGGGTTTTTTAATGGTGTACTTTAAATTATACAATCTAAACGTTTCGATATTAATAGCAGGCTTATGTTTATGTTTTAATTTTTCAAATTTGACAAAATTGTTTACTATATCTTTAACAATTTTTAACAAACATTACTACTGACGAAGATAACTGTAAGTGTTATCGAAACGTTTAGATTGTATAATTTAAAGTACACCATTAAAAAACCCCAAAAAAGATAAGTATTTTATTATGAGTGTTAATGGTGAAAGTTTACATTTTGATATAACACAAGTGTTTTTTTTTTCATTTTAATTACGACTTATTTACAAAAATGTGAAACGGCATTTCAGACCAGATGGTATGTTTTAAAATGCCCATGTTTGGATGGTTTCCATATCGATTTTTTTTGCTATAATGGCTCCAAAATGGTACTAGTAATAATAATTTCACTATGCTCGGGTCCAAACACATGTGATAATTTTTTTATTAAACAAAATGTTAAAAACACGTGAAAAATTTTGCTTTTTTTTCTTTGAACTCAAAAGCTATTTAGTTCAGAGAAAAGTTACAAAGGAAAAAACGTTTCGTAATTAAATTTTACACAAGAATCTTCGTATTGCAAAAATAGCAAAAAACAATGAAAAATGTATCTTTGAAATTTTTTTTTCGCGCACTCATATAACAGGTATGATAAATCACCACACCAAATTTCATTAAAATCTGTCTGATAGTTTTTGAACAATAATTTGGCAATCTACATTTTGAAAAAAAAGAGCCTAAACTAAGACCCCTAGATACTTGAAAATTTAATGACGTAATATGAGCACTTAAACTCTCAAATATCTTTTGAAAAATTGAAATCCATTAATTAGGAGAACCGTGGCAATTTAAACATTTGTGTAAATTTTGGGCTTATAAAAAATTAGAATAACTTTGCGAATTATAATTTTTTTTTAATATTTAAACGTATATTGAAAGTATTCAGAAAGACGCTTCTTAAAATATAAAAATAAGAAAAAATTAAAAATATCGTCCGTATCAAGAAAAAATTTAAGTAAAATGATTACATTTTCTATGGTATTAACATAAAACATACAGCGTTTAAAAAATAAATAAAATAAAAAATATTCTTAATTTGTATTTATTTTTATATCTTATATAACATTAAACACTGATATTTAAGCCTATTTTACAAATTTTTTTAAATTCTTCAATTTTGGAACTTTTAAACAAATAATTCCGAATACTTTCAATATAAGTCTAAATATAAAAAAAAAATGTATAATTGGCAAAGTGATTCTAATTGTTTGTAAGCCCAAAATTTACACAAATGTTTAAAAAATTGCTACGGCCCTCCTAATTAATAGATTTTAATTTTTCAAAAGACATTTGAGAGTTTGAGTGCTCTTTTATATGTCATTAAATTTTCCAGTATCTAGAGGTCTTAGTTTGGGCTCTGTTTATTTTTAAAGAATTGTAATGTTTTTTTCAAAATTATTGTTAAAAAATTATCAGACCGATCAAATTTGGTGTGTTGATGTACCATACCAAAAAGTTTGTTTTTTTTGCCAAATATGAAGGCCCTACCTGTTATGTGAGTATTCGAAAAAGAAACTTCAAAAATACTTGTTTTTTTTACATTTTTTCATTGTTTTTTGCTATTTTTTGCAATACTATGAATGTATTTTTCGATTTTAGATTACCTGTTTCTTGTTTATAATGAAATTACGAAATTTTTTTCCTTTTCAACTTTACTCTGAAATGAATAGCTTTTGAGATATTTTAGTTCAAAGAATAAAAAAAGCAAAATTTTTCATGTTTTTTTTTGTTTAATAAAAATTTGAGCACAGGACCCGCGCACAGTGAAATTATTACTAGTACCATTTTGGAGTGATTATAGCAAACAAAAATCGATCATATGGAAAACATTCCACCCAAAACAGATACCGCTTAGTCTATTAATTATATAATAGTCGTATATGTGATTCTGATGGGGAGAGATAAGCTTGCGTCGAAATAGTGGTGTCGAAACAGGAACGTCGATGTGACCGCGTCGAAATAAGACGGTCCGATTTATATTATGCCGTTGAATGAATCAATAATACAAAACGTGATTATTTAAAGGATGAGTTCGCGTCGAGAAGAGGTCTCGTCGACATGATCTCGGTCGCGTCAAAACGATCTCGCGTCGGAGCGGCGGTGTCGAAATGGAAGCGTCGAAGTGGCCGCGTCCACCGGCTTTATCGCATTATAAAATAAACTTACCAAACATCTATCAAAATCCATATAAAGAAACTCCTCCGTGGCTCTTTAAGGTTCCGGAAACTCACTTAGAATGCAGCACCCATAAAAGGAAACATTGATTATCAAATCTATAGAAATATATTATACGGTATATTTGATAAATACCAAAATGCAACCGTTATATATTCAGACGGTTTGAGAACAAAGGAAGGCGCAGCTGCTGCCTTCTATTCAAATGAGAATTCGCACTACTGGACACTACAACGCACTTTAGGTATCTTTATCACAGAATTGTACGCGATATGGATGTGTTTGAGATATATAGAGTATATGACTGAAGATATGTTCCTAATATGTTCTGATTCCATGAGTGCTTTACAAAGCCTATCAAATACGCTTAACACCGATCCATTCGTTCAAATTATATTAAACCTGCTTTATTGATTACGGAATAGAAATAAAGGTATTAAATTTGTGTGGATTCCAAATCACATAGTTGTAGACGATAATGAAATTGCCGATGAAAAAGCGAAACTGGCAAAAAAAGGAGAATTGTGTCAAGGTACAGCATCTCGCTACGATAATATACAAATCGGCATAAAATGAAAATTGAGCAGGTCTGGCAAAGGCAATGGACCAATGACCCATCAAAACATTAAGAAATTATACCTAATATCAAAAAATATGAATACAAATTATCACTAACTAGAAGAGAACAATCTGCACTTACCAGATTGAGGATCGGTCATACCAGAATTACGTCTTCATATATGATATCAGGTGCTAGGCGAAAAAAGTGTAACCATTGTCAAAACATCTTAACAGTAAGACACTTGTTATGTGAATGCGAATTCGAACTCAACTTATAATATCCAATGAAATAGCTGATTGTTTGAAACCAGGAATAGAATATGAAAAAAGGGTTATTGAATTCTTAAAACGTAGTAATCTTTTTAACGATATTAGTAGAAGTAGGGCACCATGCACCATCTTGGATTTTCTGGGGAAAACCCACTTTCACTTTTTATACGTTCACTTGGAGGACCGTATTTTTCACCCCTATGTTTTCTTTTCGGAGGTCTTTTTCAACCCGTGATTTTCACCACTATGGTTTCTTTCCAGAGGTCATTTTCAATCCTTTTCATCCCTATTATTTTTGTTTTTACTCGCTTACTTGAGGGGCGTATTTTTCACCCCTTTATTTTATGGCCGCCTACGTGTGAGCTCGTATTTTCCACTCCTATGGTTTCTTTCCAGAGGTCTTTTTCAACCCTTGATGGAATTTTCACCCTAATTACCGCCTCTTTGGCAGCCATACCTTTTTTGTACTTGCTCACGTGAGGGGTGTATTTAGGGGTTGGTCTTGGACTTGGGCTTGGTCCAGACGTTGGTCTTTGCGCTAGGGTAGGGTGACTGCTTCTTTTCGGGGAGCCTTTTCAACCCTAATTAAGGTCCTTTTGGTAACATTAAGAGCAGTACAACCCCTGGAGGTTAGGCAATTGCACGTGTTCTGATTGAAAAAGGTTTTTATTTAGTCTATTTAAACGAGGTTGTTGGTAGAGTATCTGTTAGTATCGTTTAGCGATTCAAGATGGAAGGTGAGTTTAAGCACCCCTTTTCGGCAATAGTTGCGGGTCCGTCGGGTTGTGGGAAATCGTATTTTATCGTGGATTTTCTAAAAATATCGAAACTGCCTGCGATACAACTTTTGAAAAAATGATCTGGTTTTACAGTGAGTGGTAGCCTTTATTGTTGAATTTCAAAAGGGTTTACCTGATATGAAACAGTTTGACGGTGAAAAGCCTAATTGACGATCTCATGCGCGAAACGAACGGCTCTGTGGTTGATATTTTTACAAAGGGTTGTCATCATCGAAATCTAAGCGTGTTTTTCTTAACGCAGAACACATTTCATCAAGGACGTGGACAGCGGGATATTTCTCTCAACGCACATTACATAATTTTGTTTAAGAACCCACATGAAAGAGCACAGATACAGAATTTAGCAAGACAGATTTCGCCGGACAACCCGAAATTTTTAGAAGCCGCGTACCAAGATGCTACTTCAAGTCCGCACGGATATTTATTGTTCGATTTAAAACAGAATACACCGGATGTGCTGCGTTATGGAACAAACATATTCGGGCCTCAAGGTATCTGCCAAGTATATATAGCGAAAAAAGAGTTTAAGCCTCACAGTCATAAAGATTACATCATACATGATGGCTGACGTTTTAAGCAAGGACGCTGATATCCTGCATGCATTAGCCAGATTAAGTAAAAGTCAACGTGACGCTTTACTGAAATGTTTGGATAGTAAGCAGGTAGAGTGTATTTTCGAGTGTGCACATAACATTTCAAAAGGTCGTGTACCTCTGTTAGCTGATCAGAAACAGCGACTCTCTCTATTGTGAGTTGTCACTAAAATTCTTTATAAATAGGAAACTCATCTTACTCACCTGTATTATATACATTTTGTTTTATGGTTTTATATCCAGTATATGTTTTGTTCATACTAAAAAAAATGTTATAAGATGTATGTGGCAAGCATGATGTATAAGGAAGAGTGTATGGCGTTTCATATTTGATATTATTGAAATAAATATACGTAGTAAAGTGGACTTGGTGATTTATATATATATATATATATATATATATATATATTATTGAGATGTTCAGAAAGAAGTAAAGAAGGATCGGACAGTTTAAATGATAATTTAGTTATAAAAGGGGTGATTTCAAGCTCGATACATGTGCGAGACATTTTTTGATAGAAATCTGGTTCACGATGTGTTTAAAGTAGATTTGTTTTGTACAAAATAGTCTGAATATTATTTATACAATTTGATTTCATCATAAAAAGCATTGTGCTACCAACAAAAATGTCAAGAATGTTAAATACACTTATTTTCGTAAAGTCAATTTAGTATTTCCTTTATTTCAATAAAAGTCAATTTTTCGAGGGTATTTTGGTAAGTGAACATTTTACAGGTGTTTAAACATAAATTGTATAGCTAGGATTATATTAGGGATATTGTGTAAATAGTTTTAGAATGCAGGAAATGTAAAAAAAATCATAAAAGGGTTATAATATGGACATATTAGACATTTTTCTCACATATTTCTGGATGCAACTCTGTTACAAACATAGTGATATAAGTGTAACAGCAAGAGCAATGCATAGAACAGTTTAACATAAAGACATTCACAGTTATATACATTTTTATAGTGAAAATTCCAGTATGTGTGTTAGACGATGTGATTTTTTAATGCAACACTATATGACACAATGCATTACAAACCTCCAGCATAACATTTTGAGTGATAAAAACGTTTTTAAATATAAGTTATTTGCAATTTTAGAATTAAGTTTGGTTATGTTATAATTTCTAGGTTTTTTGCATAAATTTATAGTTTTTTTATATTATTAGGCTTTAATTATATTCTTAAAGTAATTAATAGGAGTTCTTTCTCAGTATCTCACAGTTTTTAAAAGGATACATTGCATTTCACCGCAAAATTTTGTGAAATATGAGATGAATTTAGAATATTTTTACATACACATAAAATTTCTTTAAATTCGAGATTTCAAACTCTAAAAGTGTGTGCTCCTATGTAAAATTTTCCCGGGATTCCGTTTATGTAATTAGATTAAGTGTAGCTTGTAAGTTTAGGTAGTTATATGCATATTTAATTTAGATTAGGTGATTTCGCATATTATTTTAAGGAACCATATCTTGTTGGGTGTTTTTTTATTCGGAATTTTATGTAGTTTTCATTTCTGTCGTTAGTTTTTAAATCCGTTAATATATAAGAAAGTTATGGCCAAATTTCTATTTTAGTCAAAATTTTAAAATGTTTCAACCAATCAGAGCCTTAGTTACATAGGTAGAATTGCTGAAAAAAAATTGAAGTTTTAGTAACAACCAAAAAGGTATAAAAGGAATTGCCCTGGAAGTGCTGAGCTCTCTATAATTTGTTCAAATTTTAAAAAAAGGTTAAAGCAGTGTTGTGCATTTGTGTAATAAGTAAGTTTTCATAACCTAATTTAATTATCGGAAAGAAAGTTATAAATTACGAAGAGAATATTCTAGAGCAATTGTTTTTATACCGGAAATTAAATTAAATAGTTCGGTCTCCGATACCTGTTAGTTTTCGGAAAATATTTTTACGATTTAATTTGTGTTACGATTTTGTTAAAAGTTTTCGTTTTATCAAACTTGATTTGATTCCGTTCTACCAAATTAAAATCACATTTATTTGGTTATTTGTGTTTTATTTCTTGGTACAAATCTCTTTTAAATAATTTATATTTGATCCGGCATCTAAAAATAAAAGTGATATAATAACAAATTTTGGACAACATTTAAACACTTTATAAACGATACCAATCAATAAGCGTTAATTTGTTTAAATAAAAAAAAAATTTACCAAGATAAAATTAGTGACTGGAGTGTTGCCGATTTGGAAGAAAACATTACTAGTTTTTGGAAGTTAGTGTCATCGACAACCCGAGTACCAGTCAGCAGCAAATGGGTGTATGGTAACAGCTAGAATCAAGTGGAAAGTGCCTGCATCAAATTGGAACAACTTGAAGACATCAATTTGCATTGGGAACAGTATATGTGAGTCACATTTTCTTTATAACCCTATTTATTGTGTACATTGTTGTGTTAAATTTCCTGCAAATTATTATTCATTAGGTATATGTATTGGTGTAGAATTTCAAACAATACTTGTATAAACACCTGTAAAGGAAACAACATTTTAAATTATTTTCATATTCTAAATTTAATCGTGGACGTAAACAGTAAATCTGCAAATCATTATTTGACAATTTTGACATTGTTAACTTCATTCAATAACGTTACAACGCATGCGTTGGAAGTGTAAATTATATTCAGACTCATTTCTATACATATATGATAATTTTTATAAAGTGTAATTCATATAATTACATCCAGAATAAATTTAATTTCCCACTAAATACATGATCCCTATCCCCAAAATTGAGATTTATTAAACATATAATTACATTATTAATTTCCCATAATTTAATATTTAGCCATCACAAATTATATATATATATATATATATATATATATATATATATATATATATATATATATGGAAAATTCAGAGAAACAGTATTAACAGGTTATGGGCCCAGATCACGTAGATGAATCAAGATAATAAAAAGTAAGGTTAGTAGAGCACGAGAATCGAGGAAAGTATAAGTGATTGGAAATATTGAAAATAAAAAAAAAAGCTCAGATAAATGGCAAATACGTGAATATAGAACCGTTGAATGGTGAAAACTATTACAACTGGAAATTTAGAGTGGAAATGATATTAACCGAAAATGGGGTACTGGAATGTGTACAGCAAGAAACAGACACAAGCACGATGAATCAAGATGACAAGAATAAGTGTAGAAAAAATGATACTAAGGCTAAATCACTAATAGTACAATGTGTATCGGACTCGCAACTAGAATATGTAAGGGACAAGCAAACAGCATATGAAATGTGAAAAATTTTAGAAAAAGTTTCAGAAAAAAGGGCTTCCAGGTCAGTTATTTTTGAAAAGAAAAATGTTATCAATGAAAATGCAAGAAAATGAATGTTTGGAGAGGTTTATATTAGAATTTGAGGAAATTTTGAGACAGCTGAAGGCCACTGGAGTAAACCTAGATGAAAAAGACATTATTTGCAACCCACTGATGACACTACCAAAATCGTACGAAACCGTGGTAACTATTATTGAAAATATGGATGTAACGGAGCTGAGGTATGATACAGTAAAAGCGAAATTACTTGGTGAGTACGAAAAAGGAAAATTAGGAAGTTACAAGCAAGAAAGAAGTAACAGTAGTGCAGCATTTGTATCCGAGAAAGTGTGTTTTAGATGTGGTCAAGTAGGACATTACATAAGGGAATGTTCACAATTGAGTAGGCAGTTTTCCAACCCTGGTACACAAAATTGGAGCCATGTACGAAGTTCAACAGCAAAACCTTCGTTTAGCCGAGGATTTAGAGGAATGCAGACTAGTAGTGGAATAAGCAGAGGCAACTATAGAGGTAATAGAACAGGATACAGAGGGACAAACAGAGGATTTCAAGGTAGGGGTAGATTTAATAATCATAGAAGCAATCAAGTAGAAACTTATTCGAAAAATTCCGATTTACAACATAATGACAATGATGATAATGAAGACAGTGTATGTTTCATGAGCGATAGAAATGTTATTAATAGCAAGGTAGAGATAGACATGTTAAGATTTTATATAGATTCGGGTTGCACAGACCACATGGTCAATAACAAAAATTATTTTTCAAGCTTATTAATGTTGAAAGTACCTATGAAGATAGCAGTTGCAAAAGAATCAAGCTTTTTATTAGCACTAGGTATAGGAAATATAGAAGTAGTTAGTAAAATTAATAATAGAAAAATTAAATGTACAATTAAAAATGTTTTTTACACACCAGACTTAAGGAAAAACCTACTTTCTGTTAAAAAACTTGAAATGTCAAATATTAAAGTTTTGTTTGAAAAAGGTCAGGTCAAATTGTTAAATAATAATAATGAAATTTTATGAATTGGTGAAAGAAAAAATTTATGTGAAATATGTTTTGAATTAAGTTCATTGGAGTGCAATAAAAACTATGACACTGAGTATTTAAAATGGCATAAAAGATATGCTCATGCAGGTTTTAGTAGCTTGAGAGAAATAATTAAAAGCAACATGGTAAAGGGAATTGTTAATAATTTAAAGTTACACGATGTAGATTTTTGTGAGGCATGCGTCAAAGGTAAAATGACACGTTATCCATTTGGCACCCGTACTAAGAGCAAGAGGATATTAGAAATCGTACACACAGATCTATGTGGGCCAATCACGCCTTAGGCGATAGATGGCAGCAGGTATTTCCTGACATTTATAGATGATTTTTCTAACTTCACAGTAGTGTTAATATTAAAAAATAAATCTGAAGTCTATGAAAGGGTTTTAGAATATATTAATATGGTAGAAGCAAAATTCACATGCAAAATTTCTAAGCTGAGAAGTGACAACGGAGGTGAATTTGTGTCAAACGAAATTAGAAAGTTATGTCTAGAAAAAGGGATAATACTCGACTATACAACACCATATACGCCACAGCAAAATGGAAAAGCGGAAAGGAAGAATCGAAGCTTGGTGAGAGAAGCAGAGCAATTTTAGAAGATGCAGGGATGCTCAAAGAACTCTGGCATGAGGCAGTGAGAACAGTAAACTACGTAATGAATAGGGGAATTGTGGCAAATTTAGATAGGACACCTGCAGAGATATGGAATGATACTAAACCAGGTGTGAGTAATTTAAAGATATTTGGATGCACTGCTTATAGTTATGTCAGCAACAATTCAGAGATAAGTTTGATCCTACGATTGAAAAATGTATTATGATCGGATATGCACCCACAGGGTATAGACTATGGAGTATAGATAAAGAAAAGGTAATAATAGCTAGAGATGTAAAATTTAATGAAGGTGAATTTTGGTTTAAAAAAGAAAATGTCCAGGTATGCACAGAAACAGAAACACAGGAAGACAAAACAAAAGTTATGATAAATGATGGCTATAATGACAGAGAAAATGAATCGTTGATCGATGAAGAGGATCATAGTGAAGGACTAAGAGAAGCAAATGATACAATAGAAAGTAAGCGAACAAAAAGAATACCTAAGAAATACGAGGATTTTGAACTATACATGGCATTTGATGCGACAACATTTGTAGAAGAAGTTCCAAAAAATATGTCTGATATCAAAAATCGACCTGATCAAAAATTGTGGGTAGGCGCAGTAAATAAAGAATTAAATTCAATTTATGAATATGCAACTTGGGTGGAAGTAGAGACTCCTACAAGTGAAAGGATTTTGGACACAAGGTGGGTTTTTGCTTATAAAAGTTTGGAAAAATTAGATAAGGATAAGTATAAGGCTAGATTAGTAGTAAGAGGTTTTCTTCAAGAAACAAATATTGACTATGAAAACATTTATTCACCCGTAGCAAAAATGTCAACCATTCGAATGATTTTAATAACAGGAAATCAATTCAAATTTTATTTTAATCAACTTGATGCCATAAACGCTTTTTTAAATTGATGATAAGATTTTTATTTACCCTCCAGAACGTGTTGAATGTAATCCAAATAAAGTTTTAAAGCAAAAGAAATCATTATACGGGCTTAAGCAATCGAGTAAATGTTGGACTGAGAAAATCAATACATACCTATTAAATATTGGCTTTGAGAGATCTAACAATGACTATTGTTTATATTTTATGATTACAAGAGATAATGTACTTTACTTATTGTTGTATGTTGATGATATAATTTTGTCAGGTCCCAATTTAGGTCTAATTAATAAATCAAAATGCAACTAATGACAGATTTTAAAATGGTAGATAAAGGTGAATTGAAACATTTCTTGGGATTAGAAATAATTTACAATAGAGCAAAAGGTGTATTAAGAGTTAGTCAAGAGAATTATACAAAGAAATTAATCAAACGTTTCAGAATGGAAGACTGTTAAAGTTCAAGGATTCCTATTGAACCAAAGTTAAATATTGAAGTTTGTAAAAATGTAGAGTATGTAACGAGTAAGCCATATCGGGAATTGTTAGGTTGCCTTATGTACTTGATGTTGGGTAGTAGTCCCGATGTTTCTATTGCTTTAAACGTTTTCAGTAGAGTCCAGGACAAAGCCACGGATTATGCTTGGAATGATCTAAAAAGGGTATTAAGATATCTAAAGGATACACAAAGTTTTGGTATTGAATACATTCGGGAAGAAAAAGATTTTAATCTGACTTGTTTTGTTGTTGCTGATTGGGGAGTCGACATAAATGATCGCAAATCAGTATCTGGATTTGTTTTCAGACTATTTAACAATACAATGATGTGTGCTACTCGAAAACACCATTGTATTTCTTTATCTAGCACAGAGGCGGAGTTAATTGCGCTCCGTAATGCTGTTTCAGAAGGTTTATGGTTAATTAAACTTTTGACGGATTTTAAAATTGATGTGAAACCTATATTGATTCATGAGGATAATCAAGGATGTATTGCTATAGTGAACAATCCTGCTAACAACAGACGAGTAAAACATATTGGTCTAAAATATAATTTTGTATCAGAAAATTTAGACAAAAGGATAATAAAAGTCTTATATGTTTCCACTGATAACCAGTTAGCAGACTTGTTGACTAAAGGATTGAGGTTTGATATTTTAAATAAATTTAGGAACTGTTTAGGTATAAAAAGCTTTGAGTAATTTTAGTGAGGAGGGGTATTGTGAGTTGTCACTAAAATTCTTTATAAATAGGCAACTCATCTTACTCACCTGCATTATATACGTTTAGTTTTATGGTTTTATATCCAGTATATGTTTTGTTCATACTAAAAAAAAATGTTATAAGATGTGTGTGGTAAGCACGATGTATAAGGAAGAGTGTATGGCGTTTTATATTTGATATTATTGAAATAAATATACGTAGTAAAGTGGAGTTGGTGATTTATATAGGGGGGAGGGGGCATTGATTCCATAGCTATGTTCTGATACGGACGATAACCCAATTGTAAGGCTAGACGTTGTGAGAAGCCGAATAGCGAGAGCTGAGTTTTTAATTTCGTAGTGACGCGCTTAATTAGATTATGATATTCGATTGTTAGCAATTTACTTATTAGTACATGGTTATTTAGCTCTTTCGCAATTTTTCAATAATTTCCTGATGAGAAACGTAACACGTACCAGCCATCTTCAATATAAATGATCTTCTCGTTGTCGTGTTCTCCTGTTCTTCTGCGGGTGGATCCATTCTATACCCTTACATTATTAATAATTTTCATGTTCATGTTATATTTATGAAAATTGTCAACTATTACATTACAAATTCTTACATGCAAACACTTACATTACTAATAACTTTTATATCTATGTTATATTCATGAAAATTGTCAAATATTGCATTACAAATTCTTACATGCAAACTCTTACATCACTAATAATTTTTATATTTGTGTTATTTTTATGGAAACTGTTAACTCACACATTACACATTTTTACATGCAAACCCTTACATTACTAATAATTGTTATGTTAATGTTATATCTATGACAATTGACAACTATTACATTACAAATTCTTACATGCAAACTATTACATTACTAATAATTTTTAAATTTGTGTTATATTTATGGAAATTGTTGATTATTACATTAAAATATATTACACTACTAATAATTTTTATATTTATGTTATATTTATAAAAATTGTCAACTGTTACATTATAAATTCTTACATGCAAACCCTTACATTACTAATAATTTTCATATTCATGTTGTATTTATGAAAATTGTCAACCATTACATTGCAAATTCTTACATTCAAACTCTTACATTACAAATAACTTTTATATTGGTGTTATATTTATGAAAATTGTTAATTCTCACATTACAAATTTTTTCATGCAAAATTTTACTTTACTAATAATTTTTATATTAATGTTATATGATTGAAAATTGTCAACTATTGCATTACAAAGTCTTACATGCAAACTCTTACTTTACTAATACTTTTTATATTTATGTTATATTTATGAATATTGTCAACTGTTACATTATAAATTCTTACATACAAACTCTTATGTTACTAATAATTTTCATGTTCATGTTATATTTATGAAAATTGTCAACTATTACATTACAAATTCTTACATGCACACCCTTACATTACAAATAACTTTTATATTTATGCTATATTTATGAAAATTGTCAACTATTGCATCATAAATTCTTACATGCAATCTCTTACATTACTAATAATTTTCATATTCATGTTGTATTTATAAAAATTGTCAACTAGTACATTGCAAATTCTTACACGCAAACTCTTACATTACAAATAACTTTTATATTTATATTACTTTACTAATAATTTTTATATTGATGTTATATTCATAAAAACTGTCAATTACTACATTACAAATTCTTACATGCAAACTCTTACATCACTAATAATTTTTACATTTGTGTTATATTTATGGAAATTGTTAACCCTCACATTACAAATTCTTACATGCAAACTCTTACATGCAAAGTCTTACATTACAAATAACCTTTATATTTATTCTATATTTATGAAAATTGTCAACTATTACATCAGAAATTCTTACATGCAAACTCTTACATTGCTAATAATTTTCATATTCATGTTGTATTTATAAAAATTGTCAACTATTACATTACAAATTCTTACATGCAAACCCTTCCATTACAAATAACTTTTATATTTATGCTATATTTATGAAAATTTTCAACTATTACATCAGAAAATCTTACAAGGAAACTCTTACATTACTAATAATTTTCATATTCATGTTGTATTTATAAAAATTGTCAACTGTTACATTACAAATTCTTACATGCAAACACTTACACTACTAATAATTTTTATACCTATGTTATATTCATGAAAATTGTCAACCATTGCATTACAAATTCTTACATGCAAACCGTTAGGTACATCACTAATAATCTTTGCAATTGTGTTATATTTATGGAAATTGTAAACACATTACAAATTCTAACATGCAAGCTCTTACATTACAAATAACTTTTATATTTATGCTATATTCTTACATGCAAACTATTACATCACTAATAATATTTTTACTCAATAAAGCGCCCTATGTAATTTCTTTCAACCATACCTTATTTACACATAATCTTGGAAAATGCTGCCTTGACAATGTTCTCATAAATGTATCTCACAATAATTATCATTAGTAATTCAAGTGTAATGATGATTATCGAACCATAACTACTTTCGATTTTGAGTAACATATAATGTCACAACATTATATTTTCATTATATTATATTTTACGAAAAGGGAAGGTATTTGCGATAATCATAAATTACACGAGTTGTATTTGTTAAGATTGTTTAACGACAGTAATAACGTAAGTGATGCGAATAAATATTTATTTATTATAATTGATATTAAGCGAAAATAACACGTTATTTATTATCAATATTAATATTAAAAGTACAGTTAGAACAATTATCAAATCGAAAATTGTCCAAATCTACTTTATTGTTTCTTACAGCTGTGGACGTAGTCGTCAAATTCGCATTTGAGTCAGTTTTTCTTACATTGGAAATAATTTCATTATGGTGATATTTGCTTATTTGTAAATATGGTTTTATTGATGTTGAACTATTGTGACCAGTAATTTTAATAATTTGTTGTTCTCCAATTTCAGAACACGCCAGTTGACTAACTGCTGTTGATCTATTCGAATGATTCGAAATCTTTACTCTTTTTGTGTCCAGTCCAATCATTTGAGCAGCAGACTTGGTCCATTTATTAATTTCGTTAATACCAACTGGCACATTCTTATACCATGGACTACTTGGCGTTTTCTTCTAGTTATTATTCACTATTAAAAATAAATCACTTTTAATGTTATCTCTTCTTTTTGACATACATTTTTTGAATAAGAGAACGGGCAATTTTCAGGATTTCCAATATTTGGTACTCTCATTTACTCATTTACTCTCAGCCATATGTTTTGCACCCCCTTGTGCAGTTTTTGTGAATATTGGGTTATATTCCAGTCTTCCAGTTGGAGATCCATCGTTTGCAATTTCTTCTTTGAAATATTCCATCAAAGAGTGACAGGCTTCGCCGCCTCGCCAAGCTAACTCGACTGCTATAAAGTGGTATAGTTTCCTATGCAATCCATCTGGAGTATCCTCTTCCCAAAGTTGTATTATATCCGTTAATTTGTCGGTTGTTAAAGGAGCAGAAGACATTTTTCTCTTTTCTGGAATTTTTTGAAGCTGTTTTCTCTTCGTGTTTTTTGCATCTCTGGCGATTTTAAACGCTATATCTTTAAACGGATCGAATCTTCTATTAAATTCATTACAGTATTTTTCTTATAGTAATTTAGCAGAATTATTCCAAATTGTTTTTATTACCATTTCCTTATACTCGCTACCATCAGCTTTACGCATATTAAATGCCCATTCCGCGAGTATATTGGCTAGCACTTCATCACGTGTATTTTCCTCGAGTTGGTAATTTTGAGTTTCGCAAAATTCACTAAATTGCTTCCATATGTACTTTTTAGATCTTACGGTATTATTGGGAACGTTTTCTTTTACTTCCTCTGCAATCTGCTTCAGATTATAATTACCAAATCTATTTGCCGCAGGAGGATTCATTTTAATCACTATCTACGTCTGACATTTATCACATGTTAATGTTACATCATCATAGGTAACTAGGTACATTTATTTTGGTTTGTTAATCAACCAATTAAATACCGAAATACAAAATCGAAAACACTGATTTTCGTTTATCAACACGCATTTATCCACCAATCAATATCTTGCGTTTGCTCTGTCGTTGAATAATCATAGGAATACTCTGCAAGCTGGTTTATTGGTCCATTTTTTTTAATATTTGTTCTCCTGAACAAGCTAAGTTTTGTCTAATGTGCTAAGGCACCCAGAAACATTAAAAAGAAGGATGGGGGTATTGAATTGTTAAGAGATGCATATGAACCACTAAATTAGTTTTTTCACATCGTAAGTTAGAGGAAAACAAAAACTGAGAAGATCATTCCAGAGTTTAAAAGCCATGTAGAAGTGGAGATTTGTACTGCATATTAATGATATGAATGAGAAAAAACTGAGTAATCTTAGCAAAGCTGGGCCGAAATGGTATCAAAGAATGTAATTCAGCAGCACAATAGTAATAGCAATACCGATAGTAGAAAGCAAGAATTGAAACGATTCTTCTACGCTCAAGGGACTGTACGTCAGAATTTAAGGATTTAAGCGTCATTGAAAAGTATAACCGCTCTTGTTTGAATGCAATCAACTATATCGATGGCGAATTTGGGAGTACAACACAGAGGTTCTTTCTGAAGTTAGCATCTAGATGTCTCTTATGCTATATCTGACATGCAGCTTTAAATGTCCATTTGATACAGCTTACTGTATGTGTTTTTACAGTGTTATGAACGTATTACAAAAGAGCTTCCATAATTGCCAAATTATTTCATTTCTTTCAATTTCTAGTTTGTAGGTTGGAAGGTCGTGTGTTGTTCCTCACCAGATATTTCAACAAAAAATTTAAAAAAAAACTACGAGAAGAGTAACAACTTTTGAAGCAGTTATATTTCGGATACTGTACATCATAACAAATCTAATGACATATGGAATATTACCAATTCTCACAGAGAAACTAAATATCCAGACGCTAGCACGATTTAACAGCTAACGAATTTAATAGGCAATTCACAAGTAGTAATAATAACACCTTTTAAAATACTTTCACGAGGAAAGCTGCAGAATAGACATTCCGCCGCCTGCGGTTTCAAACTAGGAAGAGTATCCCAATATGTGTGTGATATGGTTACCTTTCTAAAGATTAGCCTAAGAACTCTTACTAAACAGCATTGGTGCGTTGATTGGTCCTCTAGCAGCCGTGATAAACATCTTAATCACGTCGAGTATATTTTCCGATACTTTACAAGTGCCACTAGTTATATCGGTGATGTAAACAACTTACACAACTAAATACATATATCATTACGGTATATTCAAAAGTAGTTGAAGAAATTATTTATGTCTAAATATGTAACAACAGAAGCACTGCATGTATGCTGTCTTATTTTCTTAATCGTACCTTAAAAACGTTTGAAAATGGAAAACACTCCATGGACACCTTCATTAATTTATCCAAAGTAAATTTCATATACTTAAAGCTGGGCATTTCCATTTTACGCATGCTCTACTTGATAGATGTCGCCGTAAGTGCTTTTGTTTGATAAATGAAACCAGTTTAACCTTCGTTACCGAAACTTGAACTTCGTAAAATTTCGTTCCGAGTCGTGTATGGTCAAAATATTAGAATAAAGCTAACAGATCCAAAAACAAATCAGAGATTTACATTATTGCCGATTATTGCTTTTGCGCCAATAACCTAAAGACCTAACCTCTTTGCATATTCCGTATTTAGATTTTTTCATTTGTTCATTTTTCTATTTATCATTAGTAACAATTTACCCATTACCACTGTTTTCCAACTCGTCATATTTTCATACCTAATCGTACCTAGCTTTTACCTTTTACCCTGCTTTGTGCCTGCAAAAGAAACAGTTTTCTTCAAGACTAACACTGTTCGTTGCTTTTGTTTTATAAGGTGAGTTAAATATGAAATACTTGTAATGTTAACATGTAACTCTGCATCTATTGAACAGATACTAATGATGCCTAAAAGTAAAACCCGTCTCAGCTGCCACAAAACTTCAAGTAGTAGAACAAAGCAAGCCAAAAAAGCGAAGGAATTGTAGTTGAATAAAAAAACTAAGAAACTATCTCTCCTACGTATTACTTAGTTATCTTTATTTATGTAAATGCTTTAAATTATATACAGAGCCTCAATGAGTACTGCACATTACAATTCTCAATCGCCTGTTGCAAACACTGTGAGGAATTATAGGATAACGATACATCTATTAGCATAAATATAGAGAAGGAGGCTGAAGATGCTTTGGGAACGAATAAAGAATTTCACAGGTTCGTTTTTGAATATTATATTATGGTTAACATTTGTACAGTTTTCATTGTAGTATCATGTCAGATAATTAAGTGATAGAAACGGAACAACAACCAGATGCAAAAGTTAGTGGTAATAGAATTGTCAACCTAACATTTTTTGTTGAACGATTAATTCGCGTGACAGAGCAGCATGCACGTAGTTGTACATGTGGATACCTTACCATTGAAAAAGAAAATCGAAGCGGCTTGCTTTCCACCATTATGTTAAGTTGTTGGTGTGGAAAGAGATATTCATGCTAAACTATCGATTATGAGAGGAAATTTCAACAAAATGCCGCGTGGGGAACCTTATTTGCGTTATGGATATTCCTCCGTTATCAGGGCCTTTATTTTATGCGCTTCAAGATCAGTTATCTAAGGTATGGTAGTACTACTCTCTACGATGCAAATTCCACGCATTTTGATACAATAATTTTCCTTTGCATTTCCTACGGAATGTAATTTATGTATCTATCGAATAGGTTTTGATACATGCCTCAATTAATGACATGGATGCTGCAGGTACAAAAGGGCGCCACATTCCTGTAAAAAAATTGGTTTTGTGTATATTTAGACGGAGGATGGTCTAAAAGAAGTTATGGGAGTAATTTTGATGCAGCGTCTGGTGTTGTAAGTTTAATCATATTGTAACAAACAAATTTTAACTCAGAATATTTCAGGGAGTAATTATAGACAGAGCAAGAAAAAAAGTGTTATATCTAGGCGTTTGAAATAAATTTTGTATCATATGTGCAAGACAAGAAAAGAAAAATGAAGCAACAAAACCCCATGTATGTTTTAAATATCTGGTGTAGAACACCACACGACCTTACAACCTACAAAATGGAATTTTGTTAAGGATAATTATGCAACTTCTTTTATAAGAAGTTCATTATGTAAATAGGCAAAATTGTAAACGCAAAAGCAATAATCTATGTCAAACAGACATTTAAAACTTCATGAAAGACAGAGGTTAATAGACATCCAGATGCAAAATTAGATTAAAAGAGATGACCTAACTTTAATTTCAATTTTTTAGGATAACCATGCAACCTATTCTTTATACGTTCATAACGAAAACAGGAAACATTGTAAAAACAAAAACAGTAATCTATGTCAGAATGACGTTTAAAACGTCATGTCAGATAGAGATTCATAGACATAAATACATGTTAACGTAAAAAAAATTCCAAAGCCGCCCGCTTCTATAAAAATATGGATAACACAGTTTCAGCATTTTCAATCATATTTATTTAATTTTTACATTTCCTTCGTTTTACATTAAAAAACTTTGTAAAGAAAATTTATGTAAAATTAAAATACTTATCTTTTTTGAGTTTTTTAATGGTGTATTTTAAATTATACAATCTAAACGTTTCGATAACACTCACAGTTATTTTCGTCAGTAGTAGTATCTATTAAAATTGTTAAAGATGTTGAAAACAGTTTTGTCATAATTGAAAAATTAAAACATAAACAGAAGCCTGTTATTAATATAACAGTTTGAGAAACGTATAAAGCCAACTATAGAATTAAATGTTAGTAAAGAATAACTAGGTCATTAAAAATTAAATATTGTTAAACTGTCTTAAAATGACAAATCATAACACCCTCTAACGGCGAAGGCTAACAATGAAAAATGTCAGCCAAAAAACACACTTAACAAAATTCAATCAAGTTATGGTGTAAGTGTAAATTTGAAACTCACGCAGACGCGCACAGGTACGCGCACACGTACATGCACACGCACACGCACACGCACACGCTGCAGCCGAATTCAATGAAATGTGAGCATCAGTTCTTTACCGATTAGTTCAAGGTAATTATTTATGAATGTACGTTATGTTTTGTATGAATCGTTGTAGGAGCTCTCAGTCTTGGTATAAGGAAGGGTGATACACTTATTGATAATGAGACCAACAATCGATCTGAATTATTCATGTGTGTGCTGGCTCGATTTAATACAGGCAAGAGACAGAATTTGACTCAAAAAAGTTCATTTCAGACTCGGTGTCATTTGTCGGCCCTTAGGTATAATGAATGTACTACTTTAGAATTTCTACCCACTTTTTTGTAATACTTTTTTTGTGAACAGGATTTAATTGACATTATTCACCATTGAAGGAAGTATATAAAAGAAGTACAGTAAAGATATTAAAAAAATTCATGGCATCACAGGCCAAATACAAGAAAATTCAATTTTAATAGAAATCTAATTTAAAACAAATCAAAACTACTAGGGCATTACCAATGCGCGTAATATCGATTACGGTCCGTTGCTGTAGAGGATGAAATATCTACACAATAACTGGGCAATAAATGCGAGAGGCATCTAGAGAAATTTAAAGTAATGTATAATTCATTCTTATTGCATGGTTTTATAGTGATCACTACATTTGTTAGATTAGACCTGAAAGAAGAGTTGAAATTGCTCAACTTGCTGTGGGGTAATTTTAAAATGTTCTGAATACATCAGACAGAGCAGAAATATTGACAGCTTCTAACTTTGGAGCAGTAGTAAAAAGAAAAAATCACACTTCTTGCCATTCTTTGGTGAAGACAATCCTTTCGCCACAGTACTTTACCTCTGAAGCAACTGAGTGTTGTAGAATAAATGAAGCAGTTGCTGCATCCTTATTGGAAGAAAAATTAAACATTAAAGTTGCACCAAGTGGCTTGTTTTTAGATATCACTTATTAATTTTCGGATGCTTCACCGGGCGGTATGTATGCATTTCAAATTAAACACAGAAACTACAACGTTTCAATGAGTTTGAATGGGGAACAGGAAAAAAGCAAAAGAAAAGGCCGCGTATTTCATTCAAGTGGAGGGCGGGCTGCTCAAGCTTCCCGAGCTCCTTCAGCCATAATCATGAATTCCCAGCATACATACATACATTACGTATATATGCATGGTGGGATTAAGGATGGGTGTGGTCAGGATAGGATCGGAAGGAACGGAGTTAGGGTCCTGACGGGGAAAATATTACCCAAGCATTCGCCTAAGTAGCCGTACATGGGGTGAATATACGCAGTGACCATGCCGCTACATGTGTATGAGGAAAACCCCCTGAAAGAAACTCATACAAGGTAGACGATAACGGGAATCGAACCCTTTACCTCCCGAATGCTAAGCATGGTGGTATCACCACTACGCTACCATCTCGGTGGGGAACAGGAATTTGTAGAAGTAAAATGTTTATTTAAAGTTTACAAACTTGGCATCACTTTAGAAGAAGCTGCAAAAACCATACCGAGTTTGTGCTTGGAACGGTACTTTGTCGTTAAAGAGAAATCATAATTATTATTACCAGGTGAGACAATGGTATTACCTTTTTAAATTTCCTTACGTGCTTATTTGAAAGTCATTTTAGGTACAAAGGCAGCAACTTGCAACTTTGTTGTATTTGTGAATCATAAGTCAAAAAATCACACTTCTTGCCATTCTTTGGTGAAGACAATCCTTTCGCCACAGTACTTTACCTCTGAAGCAACTGAGTGTTGTAGAATAAATGAAGCAGTTGCTGCATCCTTATTGGAAGAAAAATTAAACATTAAAGTTGCACCAAGTGGCTTGTTTTTAGATATCACTTATTAATTTTCGGATGCTTCACCGGGCGGTATGTATGCATTTCAAATTAAACACAGAAACTACAACGTTTCAATGAGTTTGAATGGGGAACAGGAAAAAAGCAAAAGAAAAGGCCGCGTATTTCATTCAAGTGGAGGGCGGGCTGCTCAAGCTTCCCGAGCTCCTTCAGCCATAATCATGAATTCCCAGCATACATACATACATTACGTATATATGCATGGTGGGATTAAGGATGGGTGGTCAGGATAGGATCGGAAGGAACGGAGTTAGGGTCCTGACGGGAAAATATTACCCAAGCATTCGCCTAAGTAGCCGTACATGGGGTGAATATACGCAGTGACCATGCCGCTACATGTGTATGAGGAAAACCCCTGAAAGAAACTCATACAAGGTAGACGATAACGGAATCGAACCTTTACCTCCCGAATGCTAAGCATGGTGGTATCACCACTACGCTACCATCTCGGTGGGGAACAGGAATTTGTAGAAGTAAAATGTTTATTTAAAGTTTACAAACTTGGCATCACTTTAGAAGAAGCTGCAAAAACCATACCGAGTTTGTGCTTGGAACGGTACTTTGTCGTTAAAGAGAAATCATAATTATTATTACCAGGTGAGACAATGGTATTACCTTTTTAAATTTCCTTACGTGCTTATTTGAAAGTCATTTTAGGTACAAAGGCAGCAACTTGCAACTTTGTTGTATTTGTGAATCATAAGTCACCCACTATTTATAAAAAAAAATTAAACGTTACTATGTATTTTGGGAAAGTAATATGAAAAACAAGTTAATAACATTTTACAAATGTATTTTACCTGAAATTATACGAGTCAATCTAAAACGAGGATCGATCCTCCATACATTGTCGATGCTCAATATAAACAGCAGAGAAAGATTGACATTGAAAAAAAGAATAAAGCTCCGACAAATACTCAAAAAACCAACTTGTAGCACGATACTCCACTTATGTTCTTTTTGTTTGTAAATTTGTACGTTACTAAAGTGGAGAAGCAACAAATTTGTATTATTTAGTAGCGGTGAGAGTATAATTCATGTATCATATGTTGTTTTACGCAATAAAACTGCGTACTTTTCTTTGTAACCTTTCATATGTCTTTTCCAAAGTTCGCAATTCTTCAAAAATCTTCTCATTCGTCATTGCTTTTTCGAATATAACTGGTAATGTGAGCATTTATATTCAAATTCAGTACGTTTCCACGTTGGCGAATCATTAATATAAACCCTTATATACGGTATGATGGTAATTGTAAGTTGATTAAACTTCTTGAGAGGAATGATTTCTTTCCCAAAAAATTGCACAAATTTGGTAATTTTCTTTGCATTACCTAGTAATCAAATTTATATGGCAAAATGGGTCATTCTATGCATTGGTTCGCCCTCTACACGTGGTGTAAATGGTACCGTATAATGTTAAGTACTTTAGTAGTTGTCCTTGACATTAGGAGTGCCTATAATTTGTATTACATGTAAAGTCTGTCCAGAAACGAAGCGAAGGAATAAATTAAAATAGTTCATTTATTTTACATATAAGCGGTACACGATTTTGTTTTATGTACTTAATAGATTTCTTAAAATAGTTTTAAGATATACCGCTTCCATACGACTGAGTTATTTGTCAATCGCTGCTAATCCTTTAACAATGGGACGTACCCGTTGTAAAGTAAAGATCATAGGCGCGCACATGGGTTTTGCAGGTAAACAAACGACGACTGGTATGTTTTATTGAAAATATATAACGTATCATTTAATTATAAAACACTTCGTCTGTTAGAAATCATTTTATAGGGTTTTTAAAATTACGGTAAGGCAACAGTTATTATATAATATACTCGTACATATCTCATAACTCCTTATTACCTATACTAAACAAGAACAAACCAACGCCACTGGAATCTGCCAAACATGTTGATTTATTCTGGACTGATTATAGTTTAAATTATTCACTGGTGTTTATGCAATGCACGTTACAGCTAACCTCTTATATCGATCATATAGCTTTACAATACCAGTTTACTTGCGTTTCCTCTTAATTTAAATATCGTTTTGTCTATTTCGGGGCACAACTAAATGTAATTAGAAAGTAGGATTTTGTCTACTGTAAACGGATCTTCTTGGTATTTCTGGTTAATTTAAAATATGCATACGTGTGAATTGTAAAAAACTCGTACCAAGTTTCTTATGTATTTCTGTGTTTTGACTTATAAATTTTTTTTTTTTTTTATTAGCCACTTTTCATCCAATATTGGATATAGGCCTCCCCATATTGTTTCCATGTGGTTCGGTTTGATGTCCTTCGAACCCATCCTAGTCCCGCCACTCTTTTCAGATCATCCGACCATCTCATTTGCAGGCGACCCCTTCCTCTTTTTGCATTCCATGGTCTCCAGTGTTGTATTTCTTTGTTCCATCTTCTGTCCGTCTGTCTCATAGTGTGCCCAGCCTACCTCCACTTCAGTGTTGCTGCTTGTTCTACTGCATCTATAAGTTTGGTTTTTTGTCTTATTTCTTCATTTCTGATGCAGTCTGTTAATTTTATATTAAGCATCTGTCTTTCTATTTCTCTCTGGGTTTTTGCTATTTTGTCTGCAACGTTTCCAGTGAAGGTCCACGTCTGTGCTCCGTATGTGATAACCGGAAGCACACACTGGTCAAACACATTTCTTCTTAAATGTAGTGGTATGTTTTTGTTTTCTAGAATTTTATTTTGTCTTCCAAATGCCGACCATGCCAATCGTATTCTTCGTTCTATTTCTGCTGTCTGGTTTTGCTTTCCACATTTCATTATTTGTCCAAGATATATATTCATCTGTATATTCTATATTGTGGTTGTCTATTTTTATCTCTATTTTTTCATCCTGGTTGGTCATGATCTTCGTTTTTTCTTTGTTAATTTCTAAACCTATTTTTTCTGATTGTTGTTTTAGTTCTATTATCATGGTTTCTAGGTCTTGTGGACTTTCTGAAATTAATACCACATCGTCAGCGTATATGAGGTGGTTCAACCTGGTTCCATGTATATTTATACCCTTGTCTTCCCGGTCCAAGTTTTTAAACACATCTTCCAACACAGTGATAAATAGTTTTGGGCTCATAGAGTCTCCCTGTCTCACTCCTTTTCTAACCGGTATAGGTTGAGTGTTTTCGTGTAATTGGACTATCATTTGGGCTTTGTCATATATTGCATGGATCAGTTGTGTATATCGGCTGTCAACTCTACAGCTTTGCAATGCTTTCTCAATTGCCCATACTTCAACAGTATCAAAAGCTTTTTGATAACCAATAAAAGCTAGATAGAGTGGCAAATTGTATTCGGTTGACTTTTCGATTAATGTTCTTATAGCAAGAAGGTGATCGGACGTGGTGAATCCTTTTCGGAAGCCGGCTTGCTCTACAGATTGCTAAAATTCTAATTTATTGTTTAGTCTGTTTACTATAATTTTAGTGAGTAGCTTGCATACCTGAGGCAACTACGAGATTGGTCGGTAGTTTCCTAACTTGCTTTTATCACCTTTTTTGTATATTAGTACAGTAAGTGATGTGTTCCATTCGTCTGGTATTTTTTCTTCCTGTAAGCATTTATTCAGCAATGTTTTTATTTCTTTATTAATGGTTTCTCTCCCTTCCTTTATTAATTCTATCAATACGTTATCTAATCCAGGCGCTTTATTATTTTTCATGCCATTTAGAGCTTCTCGTATTTCCTCTTCTTCTATGTCGGGTATCTCTTCCCAATTTACGTTTTGTATTTTTGTTTTCAGTTGTTCTCTTATTACTTCCGGTACTTCTTGTCTCTGGCTATAAAGAGTTTTATAATAGTTTACTACTACTTTTAGCATTTGTTGTTTGTCGCTTTCTTCTTTTTCGTTTTCGTTTTTAAGCTTATTTATTTGTTGTTTTCCTATTGGTTTTATAATAGATTTCATGTTTTTATGTTTTTGTATTGTTTTATTTATTTGTTCTTCCACCTGTCTTCTCTTATCTTCTTTTATTGACTTTCTCAAAGTTTTGTTTAGTTCTGTGTATTCTACTGTTTTTCTACCTTTTGTTCTTAGTAGCCTTTTTCTTTCTTCAAAAAGTTTTTCTGTGTTTACACTCCACACTTTATTTCTTTTTTTTGTTCATTTTTGCTACTTTTTGTCCGGCTGTAATCATTGCTGAATTTATGGCTGTATTTATTTCGTCTATATCTTTGTGTTTTAAATCCTTCTTGCTTAATATGTTATTTAATTCTTTTTGGTAATCATCGACTTTTATTCTTAATTGTTCTCTGTCTATGTGAGTGGTTTTACATTTTATCATTTTGTATCTTTCTAATTTTATGTTAAATTTTGCTCTGGCTCTTACCATACGATGGTCGCTACTTGTATCGAAATTGTTTAGGACAGAAACGTCTTTTATTATGTTCTTTTCCGTTGTTAGGATATAATCTATTTCATTTTTTGCCATTACATTTGGGCTGATCCAGGTCCACTTCCGGTTTATTTTTTTGTCGAAAAATGTACTCATGGCATATAAGTTCTGTCTTTCCAAGAAATTTATTAGTGTTTTACTCCTGTCGTTTCTCTCTCCAAGGCCAAAATTTCCTATCTTTTCTTCTTGAGGTTCGCTCTTTTTCCCTATTTTTGCATTAAAATCTCCAGTTGTAGTGGTATAACGGGTTGGAGTGTCGTCAAATGTCGACGTGGGGGCATACACCTGGATGATTTTTATGTCGCAGTTTTTTGACAATTTCATTGTTATGTAGACAACTCTGTTTGATATTCCTTTGTATAGTGTTACGTATGGTTCTATTTGTTTGTTTATTATAAATCCTACTCCCCCTTCATTATCGTCTTCTTCGTTATTTCCTATATAATATAATGTATGTCCCGATGTTAATAGTATTCGCTCTTCTCCTTTTCGTCTTACTTCCGATAATCCATTTAATTTTTTGAGTTCTTCTTCTAGTTCTGCAAGTTTGTCGTCGTATCTCATTGATCGTATGTTGTAGGTAGCTATGTATAATGTTGTGTATTTTTGACTAGTACGTTGTTTTTGGCTTCTTGGCGGGTCTTTGCCTCCTCCAGAATCCTTGAGGTTGACCGGTTTCCCAGTGTGGGGTTGTGGGTTTATAACCCTACCCACCTGGGGTAATATTGTTTTAATACTCGTCTTTATCATCTTGTTTACATATGTGGGGGTGTTTGGCAATTAAAACGCCACGCTTGCCATTGCGGGTTGGCGAGTGGGAGGATATAGTAGGGATTTATGTGGTTTGGGTAGGAACTTAGGTTAGGACATATGCTTTCCCAGTAATCGGATGCGGGAAAGAACATGGCTCGCGTAGGCAGGGGCGCTTCCCTGAAGTACACCTATCTCCACCGGGATCGTAGAGAGTGTCTACCCGCTACCTCACTTATAAAATTACTACCCAACAATTGCATTGAAAGTTTAACATTTTTCGGATTGATTCACTCATTCAACATTTACCAAACCGACTACTACCTTAGGTGTCGTTACATAGTTCACTATATCACTTTATCATCTCTGCATCAAGGTTTGGTGGTTGAATTCCCTCTTAAAGAATTTTAATTACGTTTATTTTTGTTATGCGGTGATACTAATTTATGACGCTGCACAGCGAATTCGCTGTCACAAAGGCATTCGCCTGTGTCTTACATAAAGTTCTATTAAAGAAATTCAGTACTGCCTTCAAGTTTGGCCACTCAAATCGCTCACTAAGTGAGTTATACTTAAAAAATAGACTGCAAGTTCTTTTCAATAAAGCTATCACTAAACAATAAGGAATGGGGTCCCTCAAAGCGCTATACCCGGACCGCTACCATTCCCCTACATACATTAACGATTTATCCAATAATATTCAACCAGAAATCAGAGGTGTTCTGTATGCTAACGACACCACTATACTATGCTCTAGCCAAGATTTGAATTTAGATGGTGATCAATCAAAAACAGCGGCTGCAGCAATAAAACAATCGTGTAGAACGAATAAACTTACACTTCATAAAAAAACCACCTGATGTTTTGAGAACATAACACAGAAAGGAATATATCAGTCGCAGAACCGCCATTTCTAATTTATTCATACATCCGCTTATAATAAAAGTAAAAAAAAGTCCTGTATCTTATTTACATTCGTAATTTAAAAATTTATAAAAATGTACGCTTAATAATTTTTTTATTGTAAAGAGGAAATAAACATATAAACCTAGTCCTGTCAGGACTGTTTTTCTTTTTATAATATATACTTTAATAATTTTTGAATGGAATTTGTTTATCAAAATGACGTCTAATTAAACACATCTATGCAAGTAACGAATACATATCATTTGCAAAATATGAAAATCGCGGCTAAATTAATTAACTTTTTATATACATACAGGGTGTGTAAATAGTATCGCACCATAAGGGATTATGTAGAAACGGTTTGACATTTAGATTTGACCTTTGGTGGGGTTAAATAATACATAAATATACATATTTTGATATGATTTTCATTTTTATGTGCGACTGGTGTTTGTCAGAGGCAGCCATCTTGAATTTTTTTAAATGGCAACCTAGGTTGAGTTTGGTGTCATTTGGCAGGTAATTGATTTAGAAATACAGCACGGTGTATCATAAACTTCAGAATAGGTCCTTTCGCGATCATTGAATCCAGCAATTATTAATAATTCAATGCGTTCAATCTTAACTTAAGACAGTTTTATTAGTCAATTGACACCAAACTCAACCTTAGTTGGCTACCTCTGACAAACACCAGTCACACAAAACAATCGAAACTCATATCAAAATATGGGTATTTACGTGTGTTTTAGCCCCTCCAAATGTCAAATCCAAATGTCAAACCGTTTCTACATAATCCCATTTGGTGCAATACTATTTACACACCCTGTGAATCAGTTTGACTAATTTAATTAAATTTAAGACTAATTTATTTTTAAGGTAAAATTTGTTATGAGAATAACTTACTTAAAATTGCATTACATTTAGAAACGTTCTGTATGCTTTATAATGGTTTTTGAAACATTGACAAGAAGGGCTTTAAGTACTTCCTTGATTTTTTAGCATTTATTTATTATCCTACAGAAATCTTTCATTAAGAAAACGTATCTAATGTTTAACTGTCTTCAATAAAACATATATTCACAAAACGCACCTTTGCTCCTTCTATAAATTACCTTTATTTGAAAATATATTTTAACAAAACCGAGATATTCCAAAAATAACTATAAACATAGAATTTCATTATTAAAACTGGTTACCGTGGAGTGGTGTGACTGTGATCAATTTCAATACGTATTTTGATTTGTACATAAACGACGAGACAGAAAAATGCAGCGTATTGCCCAACTGACATACAAATGTACACACCCTAAGAACTATAATTTGCTATGTTAAAACTAATGAAACCAAAAATAAATTGTTACTGGTCAAAGTCATGCCAAGTGGTGCACTTAGATCGGTTGTTTTAATACGCGCCAAACTACCCATCTGATACCCAAACTGATCATTTTCGTCTCATTTGCAAGTGGGTCAAGCTACTGATAGCTGAGACAGAACGGCCACAATATCGTTCTTTACAGGACAAAACGAATTTTGATCGACGTTCCCTGGTTTCAGCGCGGCAATCGTAATTTCACTACGCAGACATGTTTTTAAGTGACCGATTTACGTTTTCCTAACATAAATTACGCTAAGACGAACGTGTCTGGTGTTAGAAGTTCCAAGCTAGGCTCTATGTAGGCCACTTCTTCAGGTACAGCTTCTTCTTGAATGATGTCCTCATCCTCTGAAGACGCCGTCGAATTTGATTCAACGACTTCTGAACTGATGGAATCTATCGCAGCCACACTTTTTCCAAGATCGATTACTAGCCGTGTCTTTTCCTGTGCGGTGCTCGTTCTGAATTGTTTCTGTGTCAAAAGCTGATACAGCACTTCATGTACTGATTTTTATGGGTCATCGTTACTGAGTATTTCCTGATGTATCTTTTACGCATTCAGTGGATGTATGTCTGTAGTTTCAAAACCATTTATTAGGTTCCTTTGAATGGCTGAAACTTCTGTGTCGCCGGAGTTATGTTTCGATTGATCGGGCACCAAGTTCACTTTATTTAGTGTTTCTTTAAGAAGCATCGGGAAGACGTCCTTTGGTTACTCTTGTTTCACTAGTGTGTCTCATCTTATAATTCGTTATGATTGCTCTCCACGCCGTTTTCATTGGTTAGAGAAATTTCTCACGTCAAGCGGCTGGCAAATCTGTCTATAATGACGCTCTTGTAAATAACGAACTGGTCCATAGACCATGATGGTGATAGCACTTTTGAATGGTTAGCAACTTTTTCAGGGTACTTTTTGTGCCACGCTTATAAATACCTCTTCCTTTTCATGGTTTATTATTGACATTAGTATCATCGTAGTTAAATATACTTTGGAGAGATATGTTCTTCAGCGTGTCACTTAAGTTATTAAAATACTGGTTGATATTGTCGCTTGACCGTGCTTTGTTTATGTTCGCTAATACACTATATGCGACGGCATTTTTGTGGAACTTCAACAAACTCCCAGCTCAGTCCGCCTCCGGCAAACTGTTCCCAAAACGCTGAACATTTGGACCAGCGTGGTCCAAATAAGCTTTTGCAAACATTACTCGAGAGAATTTTCTAGTTGCTCCTGGGTATAATTTTTCTAGTTTCAGGTACCACACCACAATATACAAATTACGCATTTTTGTGTTTGAGATAATATAAAATATGTAAGACACGTACATACCTTTGTGTACAGTAAGTATTTCAGCGCAGTGCACTAAAAATGCAGCGAAACGAAGGTGCAACGCACGAGTAGATATGTTGATACCAACGAAATTTACTAACACTAATAGTTCGAAGAATAGGTGCTGCGGTGTTGCAAATTTCGAGTCCCTACTTTACGGAACGTATTTAAGTTGTCGGGGCTGCTGGAATACACATACAGGCACACATGCACCCTCGCACATACGCGCTTGGTTTGCACAAAAAAATGCGTCCGATCAGTGGTATTTATTATTTTACCCTGGCTCCGTTTAGATCGTTAGATTGAACTTACCTTTTTAGTTGGATGTTATGGTTGTTAAAATAAACATGACGAGTATGAAGTTGTACATAACGGCAAGTAGAAATAAGTTTATAAATTTCTATATATGGAAACCATGACTACCTTATAATTTCGCTTTCTTAACTTAACGAAAGAATTAAAAAAATACATTGGATGGAAAATAGTATACGCATTATTCTATTCTATTGTAGTTGTGCCCATGCCTTCAAAACATTTAGGTTCTAGTAGTGCCAAAAGTTGGCAAGGTGGGGATTCTCAGTGGTACACTAATGGACATTATGTCGTTTCACAAAACCATTTTCGTAAAATGCGCGATTACCCAAAAAGGAACTCATTAAAAAAATTAAGATTTTGCTGTAGTCTGTTTTGAGGCAAATGACAAACGTTAACCCTCTTCTAAAATTGTTTCTGCAGATGATCTTGATGCACCTGCATATTTTGAGGCGTTTAGGAACTGACTATTTTGCGCCATTTAAATTTATACCAATTTCCTCGACAGATACCCAATTCAGTTTCTTCAATTACTGCGGTTCTATTAGATCCCAATTAGCATTAATTGTTTTTTCAAACCTTTCCATCGGTTTTTCAAAACATTATACTTGAGAATGTCTTGAATGGGAATATGGTTGAATACGTATTTTGCAGACAATTGTTTTCACACTATAACCTTTTTAACTGTTGTAATTAATATTTTTTCTTACTCTTATCACCTGAGTATACAGTGTGTCCCCGGATTGAGTTCACAATAGGTATGATAGACAAAAATTTTCGAATTGGAATTTTTGCATTTTGGGATTCCGATCTGCTTGGTCTGAAACCTATTTTTAGTTTACTTTCGATTTGTTAAAACCAAGTAGGCCTTTACAGTTGAACAAAAATCAGTTATTTGTCAATTTCGTTGCATAAAGTACTTTTTCCGTTTATAGTACGCCAAAGTGTTACTAAGCAAAGTTCTTCAGAAGAAATAGAAAATAGGAGAAAAATATTTTTATTATTTACTATTACGTGACAAATTTTAGATGATAAAACAGGGTGATTAGAAATTTTCAAATTAAAATTAAAATTTTTAGTTTATCAAAGAAAGAAATTAAGCTACAATTACTCTATATCACTTCCTCCAAGTCCTACTCATTTTTCTATCCTAACTCTAAAATCGTCGTATACTTTCGCTATGGTCATTGGGTCCCTAATTTTTTGTTTTAATAAGTCGATGTTATCATGAAGATCATATGAATAAACTTTTTTTTTCAAGTAACCCCATAAGTAAAAATCCACAGGGGCCAAATCCGGCGATCTTGCTGGCGCATGTCGTCTAATCCACATTTCAGGAAAGTGCTGATTCAAAAAATTTGTAATCAAACGAGTTGAATGAGCTGGACATCCGTTTTGTTGAAAATGAAAATTTTCTAAATTCACGGCTTCCATGGCAGGTAAAAAATGTTTCCAGCACATCCAAACAGGAATGTTGGTTAGCATTAGTGTCAAAAAAAGTATGGGCCAATAATTTTATCGTACCTTATTGCATACCATACATTTACCTTCTTGTACCGTTGACTGTTAGTTACTATACGAAAATGTGGATTCTCATCAGACCAATACCTACAATTTTGTGAAGACACGATACCATTATCTGAACAAAATATTTTTTATAAAAATATCTGTCGTTCAAAATCTTTTCTCCAGCCCATAAACAGAACAGCAATCGTTGACCATCGCCTCCAGCTTCTAAGTTATGAATGAATGTGGGTTTAACTTTATCTTCTTTGAGAATTCCTTGTACGTGCGATTTACATAGTGATAATTCAGTAGACCGCTCTCTCAATGGTAATTGGTTATCAGTGTTCACGGATTTTATCACCAAAAGTGTAGCAGCATCTTCATTATCATCAACTAGCTTCCTTTATTCAAATTTTGCACACTTCCAGTTTCTGTAAACTTTCTCACAAGTTTCTTTACTCCACTGACAGAAATTGCTACCATTGCAAATCGCTCGTTAAACTTATTAATAACGTGAGCATAAGATACTTCCCCAAGTCCATAACATTGTATTAGGTGAATGCGCTGATCGAGAGTCGACATTTTTAATACAAAAAACTAGAGAACAAGTAATTTGCAAATTACTGAGATAAGTAATCAATTTAGAACAGATACTTCAAAGTTTTGAAGTTTATTTAAGATAATAACAGTAAATTGTTTGCTTTACTACGACGCGATTGTTCGTTCATACAATACAAAAAAAACGCGGATTTCATGAAAGTGAGCTGATCTTTGTGAAATTTGTATAGAGCCATAGTTTTATTTTCTGAAGAACTTTTCTTCGAAAGTAAACTAAAAATAAGTTTCAGACCAAGCAAGGCGGAATCCGAAAGTATGAAATTCCAATTCGAAAATTTTTGGTCCATCATATCTATTGTGAACTCAATCCGGGGACACACTGTGTAGTGAGCAATTGCACACTAAATCAGGACACTGTATAGTTAGTACTTATCGTGTGAATTACTCTCATTTATAGTTTCAATGACATTAATAGACACAAATGCTCTAAAATATTTTGAACAAATAAGACATAAGGGTAGCTTTATTTGACACTACAAAAATTGGTTTAGTCTCAGTAAATGCACACCATTTAATACTTCGATTGTATGAGTCAAGTATGTTAATCAATAAAGTCGTGTAACTTATTTGCTATAAAAAGGATTTATATTAACCATGCATAATACTGATGAAACTATTTTACCTAGTAATGCTTATTAACCGCAGTTGTGACAAATTGCGACTGTCCTTTATGTTTACCGTCGAAACAAATATATGATATACAGCATATACAATAAATGACGTGTTCAGTTACTAGTCACAGGTTCCTTTACCTAACCTTACTTATTTATGAACAACTTTAAAAACGATTGCAACATAATACGTATGTATTTATGTTTCTATAATCCTGTTCGTAAAGTGGATTCGGGTTCCTCCAGAAATGTTTTGGAAATTAGCGCTTAGGATTGGAACTTATTAGTCTACAAACAAGTTTCGTTTTAAAAGTAGTAGTTTTAAATGGCTAATTTAGTTAGCTTTTCTTAACGTGGTAGTTTTTTGCAAAACTTTCTCTCTTCAGAATATCACATATTATGTTTTGAATAATAAATATTTTTAAATTATGTTGGTGTATTCAATCTTTTAATTTCTAATAAAATCATTTACAAACATTTAAATGAACAATTCGGCATAGTTTTTAAGAAATGTTGTTTTTATGTAATACTTATGAAACAAGTTCTACTGTAATCATGGGTATTGTATGTTCGTGTAAATTGATAATATGTACTTATTTTTTAGAAAGTGAATGTAGTGATTCTCCACGATCTAATACTTGAATCCACTCATTTATTTAAAAATACTATTATTACTCCTACTAATAAGTTAAAAATGAGCGATATGGAAGAAATATTAAATAATCTAGGATGGTCACGTAATTGTTAATTACATACATGCACGATGATTATATCAAAATAAAAGGTTTTGTTTTGATATCCATCTCATACATTTATTTTGCATAAGGAGATTGTGCGACATGTCATCGAGTAATGGGTAAAAAAGTCACCATTTAACGAATTAAATAAATTTCTCTATGACTATTAAATAATCTAGGCATTCTTTGAAAGCATCATATATAATAATTATATTAATTCTACACGCCCGTTGTATTCTCAACTGTAATCCACGACCTGAACACCAATCATATTGTTGCACTTGTGGAATACAATGGGCGCATATTAATCAAATCAATCACATCCCCTTAGCAATGCATCGTCTCCTAGCAATCGATAAATAAGTTCAAATTGTACGACGCCGTTATTAAATTTCCGCAGTTTGTCTTTCATTCTTTTCAAAATGAATTCGGATGGCGAAAGCAGCATTAGTAAAACATGTACACCGCCTGATATACCTACTGCAAGCGTCAAAATTCACAGTAAATAATTTGTTACCCGAAAAATCAAGGAAACAATATAAAGAGACGTATGACAGATTTATGGAATGGAGAAGTATTAACATGTAAATTCGTTTTCTAAGAACGTTCTATTAGCATACTTTACACAACTTTCTGAAAAATACAAATCTTCGTCCATGTGGAAAATATACTCAATGTTACGACGTACATTAACCGTAAATAACGAAATAAATATAGAACATTATTCCAAACTGCGTGCTTTCCTGAAACGTCAGTCGGAATGCTATCGCGCGAAGAAATCCGAACCATTTATTCCTAACGAGATAAATAAATTTATTAGTGAAGCACCGGATAATATATATCTTGCAACAAAGGTAATAACTTCAAAATTGCCATGCGTTATTTTTATATAAAATATTTTTAAGGTTGCATTGATAATGGACATAATGGGCGCATGTCGCAGTATGGAACTCGGTTCTATGAATATTGATGATATCCAAGATCTTGCATCAGCCTAATTACGATACCAAATACGAAAACACAAACTGTACGAAAATTTACCATTACAGTCAAATTTTACGGTATATGTAAGAAATACATCAATCTTCGTCCAGCTAATGCAAAAAGATCTTTTTTTTTAAACTACCAACATGGAAAATGCACTGTGCAAAACATTGACTTTAATAAATTCGGATTCATGGGAAAACAAATAGCCACTTATTTAAATTTGCCGAGTGCTGAATTATACACCGGACAAACTTTTCGTAGGACTTCAGCTACTATATTAGTAGATGCAGGGGGAGATATTACAGCCTTCAAAAGGCATGGCGGCTGGCAGAACACATCAGTAGCTGAATGGTACATAGAGGATTCCATAACCAATAAAATGAACACTGCGAAGAAAATACTCCAATCAATAGAAATGGAGCCAACTGCTTCTTCGAATATACTATCGAATAGTGCAATGGGTGCAGTAAATATGTCATAATTCAGGTCCACCAGTTGTGAAGATTACTAATTGTAGTAATATTACAATCAATATTCACAGGAATTGATGTTTTGATTGTTTAATTATCTATTATTTCTGTTCAGTTATAAATTTTCAATGCTGTAGTTCGCATAAATTGTATATTTTTTTAATAACATATTTATTATAAAGTTTTATTATTTGTAGTCATAGAGAAAGTATAGTCTTCTACTCTGGTATAATGAGCACTTGGATAATCAGGCCACTCCTCGCTTCGCTTCGTGGCCATTTCTTGGAATATCAACATTTAGTTTATTGAAACCGCTTGTAGAGCAATAATTACCCTAAAATGTTCCTTATCAGTTTTTCATTTTATCGCTCCTTTACTGAGATAAAGGCCGTCGTCACATTACGACATTAGGATAATATGAGTGTGTTCTCTATATGTACAGGTTGTCCCATTTTCGTATGTTTTACGGGGTATCTCGTTTATTTTTAGGTTAGAACCTTGCGGTTTTCGCGACACCTTGCTACTTTTTAATGAAACCAAAGACGCAGTAATCAAATTTGCCATAGCCATCTTAGTTTTTGTGCTACAAAGTGATTTTGGAAAAATTGCATTTTCAGTCATCCCCTGTAACTCTGTTATTGTCAGACATATTAAAAAAGTAAAAACTGATATTTGTAGATTTTTTTACGTAAAATCCAGTGGCGTACTCAGATTTTCTTTAGAGGTCACAGTTTTTGAGATATTGACATAACCTACTTTTTTTTATGAGACACCCTATATATTTTTTAAATCTTTTTCCCCGTTTTTGCCGTTAAATCAATCATGTTGGTCAACATCCTCATGAACTTGTTGTAGTTGCTAGTAACACAGGGTTGCTTCACAGAAATTTTTTTCGTTTCTTTTCGGCTGAACCTCTGAGCTGCTGCCAATGGGACAACAGAATCAAAATTTGTTCCTATTGTAACACATTCGTTGTCATTCCATTTCACAACAAGCACCTCTCTTTTTTTTATCAAAACTAAATTCGTAATGAGCTCTTGATTTATTTTTCATTTGTTTACTACTAAGAAGTGGACATTTCGGTAATATATCTTCTCTCATCGTTCTTGAAGGACGAAAACCCAATATTTTATGGTGTACTAAAAGGTCTAAGCTCGTAAAAAAATTGTCAAAATAAATGATATGACTTAGTGGCGATTTCACTGGTTCAAGCATATTTAACACCACTCGACAAGATCTTGTACATTATTTGAAGCTCCAGTATGTAATTGTAGTAAAAGCCAGATAAGTCACATAGAGCCCAAAACTTGTACCCAAATAGAATGGGCGTTCCCTTGATAAATTGCTTGAGGCCGTGTCTTCCGTAGTATTTGTCAACCATTTCGTCGACTGACAAGTTTCGTTCAGAAATTCCTATTTGTTGGAAAAAATCCCTTGTCATGTTTGAAAGAGGTCTGATTTTAAAAGCACGATCTCCTTTATTAACGTTAGCTGTCTCATCATCCATAAAATGAATTAAAGATTTAATTTTTAGAAATGGATTCCTGAAAAGTTTTTTATTCTTCCATACCAAAAGCAAAATTTTTCTGGTTTTTGAAAGAAGCGTAGCGAATAGTTTCTCTAGCAATATGATCTTTAATCCCTTCCTTCCAAAATAATTGAAAATGTTGTGTGTGGGAATAACCTTTGTAATTCTCTTTCATATTTTTAACTGTTTCTTCTACTTCGTTTGTCTGGTCACGTAACGGTCTATATTTTGGTGTTCCACTAGTCCATTCTGCTGTTCCTTCTGCCAAATTCCCTTTTATTAGCAACAGATTTAAGTTTTTCGAGATCCAACTTGGCTTGGACTTGTATCTTGCCTAGATGTGAATGCCTGTGGTTCTACTGAAGAAACTTCTGGCTCTTCTCCCATTATATGGTTATGACTTTCAAAAGTACCTACAACGTTAGATACTTTCGGTATATCGTTCAACGTCATATCATCATCCACTTCTTCTTCATCTGTATTTTCATCAACATTTGGTGGAATCAAAATTATATCTACATTCTCTTCTTTATCAGATTAATAAAAATTATCGTCGTTTAGGTTGGCTTTCATTTCTGCCATTTTAGTGTTGTACGTCATGTCTTTATATAAAAAATATAGATATTATTACGCTCTAAAATACTGTAAAAAGAAACACACTTTCTTCGAGCACTCAAAAGCGGGTATAAATTGGCCTTCGTCGGGATTTAAAGATTCTTTCGTGTCATAATCTTGTAATTATGCCCTTAATACATAAACAACTATTTTAGGATAATTATGCAGCCTCTTTTATAATACGAAAATAGGCAACATTGCAGAAACAAAAACAATAATCTATGTCAAACAGACGTTTAAAACTTCATATCAGACAGAGGTTAATAGACTTCTAGATGCTAAGTTAAAAAAAATTCCAAAGCCGCCCGCTTCTATAAAAACATCGATAGTACAGCGTAAACATATTCAATCATATTTATTTAATTTTTACATTTATATCGATTTACATTAATTAGCTTTATAAAGAAAAATTAAATGAAATCAAATTTTCTTTAAAAAATTTGTCTACGCATATTCTTATAAAATTAATAATTACTCAGATATTGAAAAAATTTGAACTAACACATGCTTACATAGACACACGCACACACACAGACACGTACGAACACGCACGCACACGCACGCACACGCACTCGGTTAAAATTAAATTTATAACATTGTAGTAACAAAACCAATAATCTATGTCAGAATGACGTTTAAAATTTCATGTCAGATAAGAGTATTAATATACGTTAACGTAAAAAAAAATCCAAAGCCGCCCGCTTCTATAAAAATATCGATAATACAGCTTAAGCACTTTCAATCATATTTATTAATTTTTACATTTGTTTAAAATTCTGGTTCGGTTATTTCCTTTTAGGCAAAAATACCTTCATAAAAAAATCATCGAAATCCATCAAGCGGTTGCCTCGCAATCTGCGTGAACTAAATCACCCGATTATTTTAATGTATAAGATTTTTTTAGGTTAATTATGCAACCTACCGCCTAACGAAAATAGGCAACATTGTAAAATGAAGATCAATAATCTATGTCACATGGACATTTAAAAGTTTATGCCAAAATGACGTCAATACACATAAAAAACCCAACTCCGTCCGCCTCTATAAAATACCGATAAAAAAATTTTCATATTTTCAATCTTATTAGAATGATTTTTAGACTTATATTAAAAAATTTTATAGACAAGCTATGTAAATTAAATTTTCTTTAAAAAATATGTCTACACATTTCCCTATAAGACTAACCGTTATCCACATATAGAAAAAATGAAGTTCAGCCTTAGGATTTTCTTGTCCCTAAGTTGTGGGCCGTACCAAACAATTGCGAACACAATTAATCGATATACTTAAGGACTATTCGATGATATTTCTATATGATAGAAATATTCAGCTCTTTCAAAGTGATTTGATAAAAACAAAAACTTCTAATAAACCCACCTATCCGCCACTGAATTCAACCTAAAATATAATCAGCTCCAGAAAAAATAAAACCAAGCTTAAATACGAAATTTGAGGTACTTACGTGTTGTTATTCAGGAGTTATCGCAGATAATAGCAAACATACACACACACACACACACGCACAAACGCACGCACGCACGCACGCACGAACGCACGCACGCCCCCCACACACACACACAAACACACACACACACACGTTGACACACACACGCTCACACACACACACACACACACATGCACACACACGCACACACACACACACACACACACAACACACACAACACACGCACGCACGCGCACACACACACAGACACACACACACACACACACATGCACACACGTATATATACGAGCACACACGCACACCCAAGCAGAGACAAGCACACACACACACACGCACACACACACGCACACACACGTACACTCATGCGCGCGCACACGAGCACAAACACACACAGTTCCACTCACACGTACACACACGCACAAACGCGCACACACACGCACAAATGCACACACACACACGCGCGCACACATGCAGAAAGACACGCGCGCACACACGCACAGACGCGCATAAGCAAACACACGCACAAAAACGTACACACCCACGCCACACACGCATCCACACATGCACCCACACATTGTTACGGTAAAAACGGTCACTAGGACAAGGTAAAAGATAAACCTGGTTTTTGCACGGCTAGCTCGGCGTGCGGGTGAGGGTCTATTGGGATAAAGCAGTCTCGTCTCCGTAGCTTACGTTTCTACCAAAGTCGAAATCGGGAAAATGTCACAATAGGTTCCGGTAGACGCCAGGATATTCTGAAGAACACACCGGGGTGTTTTAAAATGCGAATAAAACGACGGTATGCAGTGGTCCGAATACCCAACTTACCACACTTACCACGTCGTAACGCTCGTAACTCAGGTTCCGCGATACTGCTTCACCTGTAAAGGCTTCAAAAACTGCACCTTATCTGATCAACTTACCACCGTGCAGCAATATTCAAATTCAATGCAAATCTCTAATGTTCCCCTTACGTTAAATTACTAAACTCCCTTAAACTAATCCAAATAACACAAACCAACTAACTTCAATTCGGTTACAGCTCTTTTCTAAACTTGTAATTTACGTTACGTTAATTTAATTTGCCCATCAAACAAAAAAAAAATCAACACTCCAACTTTTCTCAAATAAAACGCGGCAACGCTTTACTATTCGAGCAATAAATCATCACCCTATGTCCAGGCTTAATATCAAAATAAATACCAAAACAGTAACTAAGTTAAACATCTATTAAATCAAAATAAATAAATAAAACAATTAAAATGTAAACAGGTCAATTTGAACATCAAGGTAATCGTATCTTCTTAATTTTTACCTCATTGAATTCTGGCCAGTAGCAAAACTATCTTAAACTTAATTGTATTCAAAGAAATTCAATAAATTTGGCTTCCTCCAGCACGTAAATCATATATATATATATATATATATATATATATATATATATATATATATATATATATATATATATATATATATATATATATATATACTGAATAATGAAGGTAAGATTTTATTTACCTCCTTGCATAAAATATTAATGGTATAAAAAAACAAAACACCTTAAATAGCTACTAAATGGACAAAGGAAACTGTCCGAAAACGTTAACAAAATGACACAATAAATTCCAAAAAAAAAAAATTAATTACTTCCAACAGGTTCCTTCGTTAACACACTTTACATAAAAACACAATCAAATTTTATTCTTTTAAGTCGCAAGATCAACAAACAAAATATAAATTACATTACCTAGGTCACACAGGCAAATAGGCGATAATCCTTGCTCGGCGAAAGCGTCGGATACAACTCGTGCAGTCCCAGTCGGTAGTTTAAAGTGGGCCGATTCAATCTTTTGATTTGCTTAATTACTACGAATTTATGCTTTGTTACTTCCACTTAACATAAATAAATAATAAAAATGCAATGTAACACTAACAAAAATGATCTCGGACGCCAAGTTATTTTTTAATTATGCTCGGAATAACTAAACCGAGGTTTAGAATAAAAATTTTACAAAATGCAAAAAAATAAAAAATATACAAACTATGTTTATTAACAGTTAAATTAGGGTTATATAAAATATATCTTAAAAATAGCCTTAAATTACTAAATTATCATTAAACACAAATACCTGTTCAAAAAATTTTTGTAGACAAACTTTTTAATAACCTCTGGTATCTAAACGATTACGGAAATATAAACCAAGGGTGATGTCATCTTTGCACCAATATTGCGCAATATCTCGGTATAACAATTCTTTACGTTGTAAACCACCAAAATGGAATTTTACTTCTTATAAATTTTTCTTCAAGAAATTTTGAATCTAATATTTATTGCTTCTTTCGAAAGTTCAAATAAAAAATTGTGATCAAAGTTATATCTGCATTAAATGTAAAACGCAATCATAAAATGAAAGCGTACGTACAAGTAGAATTAATTGTGCAATTAAAGTAGTAAAAGTGTAAAAGTAAAAAAAAGAAAGTGCCTGCAAAGAGCAAATGTTTCAATTTTAATATAATACGAATTAAATGTACCTTACCATTAAATCAATGGCACTTTTCACAAAATTTAGGTGGGAACCCAAAAACTGGCTTCCTGCATCAGGCAGTGTACCACAAGGAGTGAAAAAATTGACGATTAGAAAGTTGGAGGATGACGCGTTGCGCGAAAATATAAACAGAAAAAAAATAATTTAAAGAAGTGGGAGGATAAACCCAAAATGCAAATTAAGTTGCCTACCACATACTCATTAATAATTAAAATTTTTCTTATATTTACAACTAAATGAACGAAGAACACAAATTACGGTATATTTTAATACAACTCAAAATGGGTTGTTACATGTTGAAACATTTCGCTCGCTAGTTGAAAATAATTCGTCCTTACAAAAAACCCAGCGCTTCCATTATTTGTTAAATTCATTAAAAAGGGGCGTATAATCTTGTTTCATCTTTAGACATCACAGACAATAATTATGATCGTGCATGGCAAATGCGTACAGACAGATATGATACCAACGTTTAGCAGTTCTTAGTCAAATTGAGCAACTTTTTAGTTTATCGTCAGTAAGTAAGGAAAACCAAGATGCATTGCGTGCATTAGTTGATACCGTAAACAATATACTGCGCAACTTACAGTCGCTTTCTATTTCTACAGATTCATGGGATCTAATTGTAGTTTACCTCATAAGCTCAAAGGTTGATATAAACACAAGACGTGTTTGGGAAAAACAAAGCTGCAGTAGAGAAATTCCTACATTTTCGTCGTTGTTGGAATTTCTAAATTCACGTTGCCAAATTTTGGAACAAATGAATTCAAGTAAAACTCAAAGCACTCGTATATTCAAATAGAAGTCATAGTAGACTCAACTTGTTTCACAGTCGTTCGTATGGTTCTCATCAAACAGAGCACGTCTCCTGTTCAATGTGTAATGTTAAAGATCACTTAGTTCATCGGTGCCCGAAATTATTTTCGCTTTCTCAGCCAGATCGCCTAAATGAAGTCAAAACATCGAAATTGTGTATCAACTGTTTAAAACCAAACCACTTAGTCATCAATTTTCGATCATCCACTTGCAGAAAGTGCTTTAAGAAGCACCATACTCTTCTACATATAGACGCAAGCACCGACGCTAACATCTCTGCTAATGTCGGTCCACTTACGAAACCCACTGCACTAATAGTAATTCAAAATCCAAAAACCAGTAGTATCGTTACCACCCCGAATTGCTCTACTGTACAGGAAAACGTTCTTTTATCAACAGCTCTAGTCATAGTTTTTATACATTTGATAATCCTATACATGATAGAATTCTTCTTGATAACGGGTATTAAGGCAACTTTTGTTGTCGATCATTTAGCAAAAAACTCACAATACATAGTACTCCTAGCTCAACCTCCGTGACAGGCATAGGAAAGGCTCTTGTAAATTGCAACGAATTAATTACCTTTACATTGAAATCAATGCACTAATCTGTTCGTAAACAAATCACGTGTTTTATATTACCCAACATATCGAATAATTTACCTCACTTAAACTTTAGTATTTCGCATCTAAACATCCCATCAAACATTCAAATAGCGGATCCAAAATTTAACGTTAGTGCTCGAATAGACATTCGCATTGGCGCAGACTTACTTTGGCAAAGTCTACTTAGTGGTCAAATCGATAGCCACAATAATCACTTAATTTATCGCGAAACATAATTTGGTTGGATCGTTTCGGGCTCGTTTTTAGAACAAGGTGCAGCGCACTCTCAGATAGTTTGTTATTTTAGCAACGAAGTGTTGCAACAACAGTTTGAGGAATTTTGGACTATGGATGAATTGCCTAGTGATGAAAATATATGGCAGACATTCTCGGTAAAAGATAATCCTTTCGAAAATCGCTTTGTACAAACTACCACAAAATCAGAGTCTGCTCGTTTTATTGTTCATTTACCTTTTCGAGACAACCTTTCGCAATTAGGTCTCTCTAAATCTACAGCGATTTAGCGATTCCACACGTTAGATCATTTAGCAAAAAAACTCAGAATACATAATACCCCTAGCTCAACCTCCGTGACAGGCATAGGAAAGGCTCTTGTAAATTGCAACGAATTAATTACCTTTACATTGAAATCAATGCACTAATCTGTTCGTAAACAAATCACGTGTTTTATATTACCCAACATATCGAATAATTTACCTCACTTAAACTTTAGTATTTCGCATCTAAACATCCCATCAAATATTCTATTAGCGGATCCAAAATTTAATGTTAGTGCTCCAATAGACATTCTCATTGGCGCAGACTTATTTTGGCAAAGTCTACTTAGTGGTCAAATCGATAGCCACAATAATCACTTAATTTATCGCGAAACACAATTTGGTTGGATCGTTTCGGGTTCGTTTTTAGAGCAAGCTGCAGCGCACTCTCAGATAGTTTGTTATTTTAGCAACGAAGTGTTACAACAACAGTTTGAGAAACTTTGGACTATGGATGAATTGCCTAGTGATGAAAATATATCGCAGACATTCTCGGTAAAAGATAGTCCTTTCTAAAATCGCTTTGAACAAACTACCACAAAATCAGAGTCTGCTCGTTTTATTGCTCATTTACCTTTCCGAGAGAACCTTTCGCAATTAGGTCTCACTAAATCTACAGCGATTTAGCGATTCCACACGTTAGAAAACAAGTTCAATACAAATCCATCTCTCAAACAACAATATTTAGAATGTATGCCCGAATACATAAGATTAGGTCACATGTCATTAGATACCAATTGCTTAGACCCAAACGAGCAATATTATTTGCCTCATCACGCCATATTCCGCGAAGGTAGTCTAACGTCAAAAATAAGAGCCGTGTTTGACGGGTCATGCAAAACTACTTCGAATCTTTCGTTAAACGACGTCATCATGCGAGGTCCCAAGTTGCAACAAGATTTATTTGGTATTATTGTAAGATTTCGAACTCATCGTTACGTGATTTGAGGCGATATTAGCAAAATGTACCGACAATTTCTCGTTTACGAACCACACCGCGAGATCCAAAAAAGTTTGTGGAGGTCCAATACAAGTCAACGTATCGCTACTTACAAACTTAACACGATCACATACGGAATTGTTTGTTCCTCTTTTCTCTCGATTCGAACACTACGCAAAATGAAATAACATTTCCTGAAGCCGCAAGGGCTATATTGTCAGACGTATTTGTAGACGATCTTTTAGCTTGTGACGATTCTTTAGAGAACTTAGTTAAAATCAGAGATGACATTATACGCTTATTTAACAAAAACAGATTCGAATTACATAAATGGGCTTCTAAACATTCCTAATCAAAATAGCTCAACACCTTTAAGTATTGCCGACAAATCAAATAGAAAGAAAACCCTCGGGTTGTCGTGGAACACAAAATTAGATACCTTTAATTATGAGAACGCCCTTGTAAATAATAACTGTACCTTGAGATACTACACTTAAAAACAATGTCTTATTAGAATTACATGCGTTTGCTGACAGCAGTTAAAAGGCGTTTAGGACCTGTAAATATATATCAAAACCGTGGATAATTTTAATAATCATCTCGTTCATTTGTTATGCTCAAAGTCGAGAGTAGCCGCGGCTGGAACTAAGTGCCGCACTCTTACTTGCGCAGTTAAGTCAAAAGGTGATAACTCATTCTAAATTGAGCTTTCAAAAATACTATTGGTGATCTGATTGATGGATAAACAAAACCTCGGGAACTTGGAAACCGTTTGTCGCAAATCGAGTTTCTAAAATCCAAGCATTAACCAGTGTTCTCGACTGGCATCACGTCAACTCTAAAAGCAATCCAGCCGGTATATATATATATATATATATATATATATATATATATATATATATATATATATATATATATATATATATATATATTTCGTGGCTGCTTGCCTAATAGTCTAAAAAAAATGTCCAATGTAGTTTCATAGACCTACGTGGTTGTCAGAAAATACCGAAAATTATTCTAAAGAAACTTGGAAACCACTAGAAAATTTAGAAATGGCAAAACATAAACAGGTGTTTCTTTCGTGTCCTTCAGACTCTTTAATAAATACCCATCCTATGTGAAACATTAGAGTTTACGCATATTGTCTGCGTTTCTTATATAACTGTCGACACCCAAGCAAGAGAACCACAAACGCATCTAGTGATGAGGTAGAATCATCTACTTTTATCATTAGTAAAATTCGTTCAAATGTGCTCGTTTGCTTAAGAAATTCATCTCTTAACAAACCATAAAATGATTCCAAAAAATGGCAAGTTAATTACCTTGACACCAGTTCTCCACGATCAATACATACTTCGTGTCGGAAGTAGACTGCGCAATGCCAATTTATGGTACAATCAAAAACACCCAATTTTATTTCCACATAGTAATTTTACAGCCCTTTTGGTTCAACGTGAACAAATTCGATTGCTACACGCTGGCGTACAATCCACTATTGCTTCCATCAGGACAAAGTTTTCGCCGTTGGCGCTGAAAGTTCTAGTAAGAAAACTCATTTTTAATTGTATTAATTGTAAAAAAACAGCTCCAACACACATTAAGTATCTAATGAGAGATTTACCGTTGCATCGGGTTACACCTTCTAGAGTCTTTGAAAATTGTGTGGTGGACTACTGTGGTCCCTTCTGTATTACAGATTTTTGTCGATGTGGAAAAGTAGCTCATAAAGTGTACATTGCTACATTTTTTTGTCTCGATACTCGTGCTGTTCACATAGAACAGTTACTGATTTATCGACTACTGTATCCATGGCAACCTTTAAAAGATTTATAGCGCGACGTGGAATTTGCTCAAATGTATATTCCGACAATGGGAGAAATTTTGTCGGAACTAATCGTGAGATTCGGGATTTACTGAAATTAAATGAATTTAACAATAGACTGTCAAATTTTCTGACTTAGGCATTACCGGGCACTTTATACCCCCCAGACCACCGCATTTTGGCGGGTTATGGGAACGATCAGTGCGATCAATTAAACATCACCTCAAGCTAGTGATTGGTAGTTACAGTTTCACGTATGATGAGATGAACACATTGTTGGCTCAGATCGAGGCAGTACTCAATTCCCGACCGATCCCACCTTTATCCAACAGATTTGCAAGCACTTACTCCTGGACATTTCTTAATTAGTCGATCACTAACAACGCTACCTAACCCTGTCGCAATAGAAAAACCAATCTACATCTTGAATCTTGTCTCATTGTTGGAGAGGATGGCATAGTGACTACTTACACACTCTACAACAACGCAACAAGTGGTGCACATCGGATCCCAACGTTCACATCGGTTCGTTAGTATTAATAGAGGACCCAAGCCTACTACCACCCATGTGGAAAATGGGCTGAACACTCGACGGCGTTATTAAACGCTCAGTGAAAAATTTATCATTATTATTAGAAGAGACAGTGAAGTGAATAGCATAGAAATAGTATGAATTGTCTAGTTTTAGTTAGTTTATTCTTTACTTTTTCTATAAGCTGAAGCTTATCAACGGGGGCTGCTTGTTAAATCTTAGAGCAGATACGCCACTGTCAGAATGTAGAGGGACAGGGGTGCATTTTGCTATCCAGGGTCATTCAGTTGTATGCACTTGCATAGAAGTAACAGCGTAATATACCGTTATCCGGGAACTAGCGTTTAAATTAGTATAAATAAAATGTTAATGTAAATCTAATAAAATGGTTGTTTAAATCAGTATAGTAATTCTGACAATATCTGTAACTGGGACATTAATAAACATGAAAGTTGTTCTGGTCAGTCGCTAATTGGTTTTGATATCTGTAACTTAAACGTTAAAAATGGCTATTATACTAATCATTTAACCGATTAGTGCCTGGTGTTACTTTTATGTAACAGTAAAGTGGTGGCATCTAATCAGCTGTTTTGTCGCCCAAAGCACAAATTTCCACCCAATAATGTACCAGTTCACGTCGGAAAGCATTGGAGATTAGACTAGTTTAGTAGAGAAATATCGTTTTAGTGATTTTTGAAATTTTGCTTAGTGAACAACTATAAAAAACAAAACTCAAAAAATATAGACTTCGTTGATAAAAGTAAGTACTTTTACTATATTTTGTGAAATAAAGTTGATGTAAGTATAAGAATAGTATAAATATATGTCAAGACATACTTTTTGTGTATACTGGGCTGACATTTTTATTTATACACGAGTTTTAGGTTTTGAATTTGAGTGTTACATATATGTAACGCTGTGTTGTAAAAAAAATTGCCATTTTTTTTATTATTTTAGAAGTCTTGCTGTCATGTTTAAGAAGGGATTTACTATTCATGAAGCAATTGACGAAGCTTTTGGCGAAGATAATGAAATAAATGGCTCAATAGAAGCCGGTTATATTGCACCACAAAATCCAGTTATTCTTACGGATAAGGATTCCCGAAACCAGGACGAGGGTGGAAATGTTAATAATTTGAGCAGGCGTTAGTTACGGGCTGATGCAGAAGTACGAACTGCTAAGAGAACACTTGAAGGAGATATTTCCATGAATGAGACACAATCGCAAGAATCTGATGAAGAGTTGTTCGAAGATGGCGTTTCTTGTATCAATGATATAAATGTGTCACAACTCACGCCGTATATCCAAAAGTTTCCGACCCCCTGGGTTGGATTTCAGTAGATCTTGCCCACCAGGAAAAACCACTTCCTGAAGCAGATTGTTCATTGTTTCAAAACAAATCGATTGTTAAGTTCATTGAGATGTGCCTAGATGGAGAAATAATATTATATCTGGTAGAAGAAACAAATAAGTATGCTCTCTTCAAAAATTAATATTAACAATGCATGGTGTTTATATCGAAAACCCAACAATTCTGAAATCGACCAAATAGATTTTAGACGAGCCATTGCAAGTTTATTTAAAAAAATATCCACTCTGCAGATAAGGGCACTGGGAGAACTCCATCGCCTTTTAGTAATGCACAAGGAGTGATTTATGAAATTAGATATAGCAGAATGAACCACCTTGTTGAAAAAATTCCAAACGACACCGGAAGGCGTTCTTGTAAGACATCAAGACACGCCCAGTGCAGAAAATGTGATGTAGGCCTGTGTATTGATTATTTTATATCCTACCACACAAAAAATGTTTAAACAAAATCTAAAAATACCTATTTTTAATTTTTTTTGTATATATATATATATATATATATATATATATATATATATATATATATCATATAAGTGAATTAACGTTTATTAGTCTCACTAAAACTACAGAACGGCTGGACAGATTTGGCTAATTTTGGTTTTGAAATATTTGTAGAAGACTAAGGAAGGTTTAAAAGGTGAGAAAATATAAAGAAATTGCAAGCAAAATATTATAAAAAAAATACCTGTCAAACATGTGCGTTCAAAATAAATAAAAAAATGTTTTCTCTTTATAATTTTAGTCGCAAAATTAATTTCCCTTTTTGACAGTTACGACAAATTATTTATTTCTAAGGCGGTATGAAGATCGCTGGGTCACCTAGTTTTCAATCAAATCCTTTATTTTTGAATATACGTATTTTTTACGTCCAGTAGTTCCTAGCGTTACATATATGCAACACCTTATCCTGAAAGATTTAAAAATCTAGATGCAAAAATTTGTGACCTTTTTTTTAAATTCTAACAATAATTTAAAGAAATACTAAAATTTGTCATGTGTTTATGATTTTATCAAAGATTTACCGATAATTTGCGAAATTATAAATTATTGGTTAGTACCGTATATCTTAAATGCAGAATAAAGGCTCGTAAGTCAATCTAATAACACAACAATGTTTGGAGAAGCTTCCCTGTTGTAACGTTTTCTTTTGTCTTTTACGTATTTAAACGTTTTATGAATTTTTTTGTATTTTCTAAAACAAAAATGAAGCTTTTGTTGTTGATCAAAGTAGGATGAAAGTTAACAGGAAAATGTGATTTACGCTTTTGGTATCGATATTTAGGGAAATCATTTTACTAAGTAGAGAGGAAACATTCATTAGTTTCTAGTAAATAGGGTAGTTTTGTGTAAATAAATGTTTTCGTTATTTTCATTAGGTGAATTTCGTTAACTAGAGTTGGGATTGCATCATATAAAATTAAAGAACGCATTCAATTATTGCATTGTATGGTACACCTTTTGCAAAAGTTAAATATAGCCGCCAGTTCAGCCCCGTTTCGTTTGATAAGGTTTGGTCTTAAAGAGAAGAATTTGGCTTATATACAGGGCATTAAAGGCTAGAAAATTTCGATTCACCATATATCCAGATAAGGGTTCGAGAAGAGGTAGGTTCTGTTGACGATGCAATTTCTCCCGACGGAGTTCGAGTTGAATTCGTGGATGGGCGTACTGAGAAAATTTGGGTAATCTTTCCTTGAATTGGCTAATTAAATGGGAAAGGCTTAAAAAACCAATGTGGCGACAAGTGAAATTATTCACGACAGCAGAAGTAGCTTAGGATTTGAAGCGTTTAGTTTGTCATTACGGTGACGTAGTGATTACCGCAGAACAACGTTGAGCAAGCTTCTTGTCGAAGGAACTTTCGTAGCAGGGTTCCCATCCCTCACAGCCCAATTAAGGTATCATATAATTGTTCAACCTTTATGAGACCAGTTTATCGTTACGTGCAGTTGGTCCATAGGGATTTGTAGGAATCCAGGATGGCGTTTAGTGTTTGAAGTTACCTAGTACTTTCGTCGTTCTCTGGAGAGGTCTTCTCTTTTGCGAAAAAATATAACGTTCGTTCCAAAGTTTCAAACGTAAAGTTTACAGTGCACCGATAACCAAATAATCCGTACGAACTTGTACATTATTAAAGTAAAGATAATAAGTAACGCGCTGTAAATAATCCAGATTTTGTGCATAGTTAACGGAGGATAAAAGGTAACAAGTAGAAATATAATAAAGTAAAGTAAAGTGAACAAATTTCGTGTTAATGTAAATAGTGCACACATGATCAATTGAAATTTGAATCAAACTGAAAAAGAAAGCAGCCACTAGCTGAGTGATACCGGAAGTTGTGAGCGTCGCACCAGCATCAATCATATCGCCGGGTGTCCTCATGGGTGCCTGTGTAACAAAAGGGACTCCCCAAGTAAGGTAACATTTCTGTGTTTTTTATTGTTGCGGTTGACAAAGTTAAATAAATCCTTGTGTGTATTTCTTTATTATGTTATCTATATGCATAAACGTATGAACGCACTGTTCTTTTGGAGATTAACTTCTGATTATTTTATCGTTTAAATTTTTAAGATCAGTGCATTCATTTATATAATAATCTAAATTTATTTGAGTGTTCTATATTTGTCATATTGGTATATCGAAATTACAGTAATCCTTGTAAAAGGCCGTTAATGAACCTAGCTAGGGTCACAGCCCATTTAGATAACTAGGTGATGCATCTCTCAGATAAACAATATTGTATCCGATGTTTTATTATTTATTTACATTACATATCTTTAGGTTATTGGATTCGTTTTTTTTCTTTAACGTGAACCTATTATTACACAGGATCTGACGAGATGCGTACTTAATGTTTATTTTTTTTTAATTTGCTCATGGAATTAACGTCATTACATTGTGGTTATTCTAATAAAAACAATTACGACCGAAAGCTTTTCAAGTGATCATTTAATTATAACGCAATATTTAGAGGCCGATGAGTCATTGCATTATTTTCTTTTATGACTTGAGCATAATTAATTGCGATTTTGAGAAATTTAATTTCAAGTGGTTGCGTACAGAATTAAAGTATATTTTTTGTTGTTGAAGTGAAGTTACTTAAAGAATCGAATTTTTTGAGTAACGTAACGTAACAGTAGATTATTGATTTTTATCCAATTAGTGAGTGATTTCTGCGGCACGCAATTATTTCAGTTCAGCGTGCAAATATTTTTAAAGCCTTTTAGATTGGCGAGATCTGCTGCTCCCAGTTCCGCCCGCGAAGAGTATGTTTAGGTAAGCGAGTTATTTGAGTATTCTGCAAGCTGTGAACTGACGTAATTAGGAATATCATCCCCTATCGTGACATTTCAAATAGTCTGGCGCACTTTTCCGGTTTTATGTCGTTTCAACGCCTATTTGGACTCATATATGGTAAACTATCCCATTGTGCGCAAAATTTAGTACACCGAACCCATCCCAGTCGCTGGCTAGTCTAGCAAAAGCCAAGTTTAGATGTTATCTCGTTTTACTGCCAGTTTGTACCGTAACAAATCACACAAAAATCCGAATAAAGTTAATCTGGGCACTAACTGGTTAAGTAACAGGGTTAAGTATATTATTAAAGAATAGGGCTGGGAAAATTTTGATAGAAATTTAGTTAACCCTACAACGATAACGTTAATTTTTATTATATGGAACACATGGTACACACACAAATTATTGTAAACAAAGAAATATATATGATGAAATACAAAAAGTACACTAAATACTCGTATCTATCACGTAGGGTGGACAAATAGCCCTTCAGTGTTCAGCGCAGATGGCACTTTTGCATCTTACACATTTATCACGTCCTTTTCTATTCTTGCTTCTAGGACACGTATTGCTGTTGAGAAGTGGATACTTGTGTCCCAGTTTCAAGCATATCGGCTTCTTTCTCACCCAAGACATCTAAAATACGTGCTCGTAACAATTTTGATAAATTTGGGATTCTAAGTCTGCTTTGAAGATGTGGCATGACCAGTTGCGAAGCAAAGTTCTTCAGGAATTCTCTTCCTGGCTCTATTTTGCTATTAGGGTCTTGTTTTATTTTATTTTCTCTGAAAATGACGTATGCATTGATTGCTGCTCCATCGAGCATCGAATAAAACACTCGTAGAGGCCAACGACGAGTTTTACGTGCCACAGTTTTTGAGTTACATAACTGGTCGTACTTTATTTTTATCATAAACAAAGTCGGAACTAGGAACCATTTTCTTTTTAGTTGAAGATTCTGGAGGTATGGCATAATTATTTTTACGTATTGTTCCTACCATTGTAAGTTTCTTTGCTAATAATTTTCCGGCTAAATCTGGAGATGCAAACCAGTTATCCATTGTGATGTTTCGATTAGTACCATATACTGTTTCGCATAGCTTCAAAACATAATACGTTGGCAAGCTCTCAGAAGTATCCCTCTTGTCTTTTCCAATATACGGTATTCGAGAAAACATATAAAATGTTTTAGAATCACATGCCATGACAACCTTTATTCCGTATATGTCAGGCTTGTTTGGAGTATACACTACATCTATCTCTAAATCTGAGCAGTTGCTCATCTACTGTAATGTATTCTCCTGGTGTGTAGTTTTGGCAACAAATCTTCATAAATGTATCCCATAAAAATCTGATAGGAGAAAATTTGTCTTCACGTCTTTTATCTGCACGTGTTGATTTATCATCGAAACGAAGACAATTCACCAAAAATTCAAAACGTTTTTGGGACATAGTAGCTCTAAAATTTGCTAGACCAAATTTTCTGAACCACAATTCACAAGTGTTCATACCATTTTGTTTTAGGGTACCACTCATATGCAAAAGACACAACAGGGCTAAAATTTCTTCTTTATTACTTCTACCTAGAAACCGTTGATTACCTTTATGTTTTGTAGTTTGTCTAGTGATTTCATCGTTGGTGCACTGAATAATATTATCAATTATTTCTTCACAAAAGAACAACTTCCAAAATGATAACTCATCTGGTGTATCAGAAGCACATGCTTTTAGTCCAGGTTAACGTAATACAATATTTTTTTAAGAGTTCTTGTGTTTTTCGTATAGAAAGGTGAAGTGTACCATTTGTATCCACTTTTATCGTAAATAACTTTTTTTGGTAAAGTTCCTTCTTCTGAATCGCTTTCTAATTCAATGTCTGATTCTTCTGAGAATGAGTCTGAATGAACATTGTCAACTGATTTCGCATCTTCACTTTCGTCTTCTTTACTGAAAGCGTCTACTAAACTTTCTAAGAAGTCATCACCAGCTTCATAACCACGAGTAATTGCTTCCAATTCGGCTTGAATATAAATTTTACTTGATGAAGCCACTTCACTCACAATCAAAAATTTTAGCGTCAACGGTAACGTGGTGTCGTATGCGACACAAAACGCAATTTCACAAAAAGTTTAAACAACAATAAAATCACCACTAACGCTGTCGACTAAACACTACTAGAGGGAAAGGTACTGCAGAGGTCATTTTCCTTAGAGCAGCGCATGCGTACATTAGAACAAGTATAAAAAGTGCAGAGTCGCCCGCGACGCCACGTTAATTTTTTCGTTTCAGTGGTTAACTGTTCTTTATTAAATGAATTAGATTTAGAATTAAAATATAAAGTAGAGAATACTTTAAATGTGAAATTATTCATTGAAATATATAAAGAAGCAATTAAAAAAAACTTGTTTAAAATATATTCATGTTTCCAATCGTAAGATGATTTTCAATAATAGTAAAACTGTTCCATGGCGGAGGCCTGAATTAAGAACATCTGTCTTGAAAAATAGATTAAACAGTCTCGGCTTGACATACATCAAAGAGTCTTCTTTTAACCCTGGCCTAATTAGACTTTATTAAGTTGACCGCTGCATCAAAAGAAAATGTTATTATTATTAATTTTACAGTCATGATTACCTTTTTTCTTCTAATATATATATATATATATATATATATATATATATATATTATATAATACGGGTTCACCTAGGTGGCCTTTATCAGGATTCAGGATGGACTGGAAGGGTTGCAGGCGGCGGAGAGTCTCCTGCTATAGGATTTATATCTGCGAATCAGTTAGTTAATAGTACAACAAGCTAGAAAAATAGTCTAGGTCTAATTATCTTGATATAATTTGGGTAATTAAAGTAGGCACGCAAAACAATTAGGAATGGAACTCGGAAAAAGGTCAATACGTTATGTTAACTTTAAATTCTACAAATTTATATTAAACGATCAAAGTGGTTGATGGTGGTGTAAAGTGTACTTATATAAATCTATTCTAAGAAACGGACAATGGAATTGATTACATACAATTGTGCTTTTTGAGGGCAATGACTTTGTATGTAGTTTACTAGGTCAGATCTTATTTTATCGATGTTTGTTTATAACAACTCAAAGCGTTATTTTTATTTACGTCGTCTTAATTAAACTGCGCGTCTTGACAATAATTATTGCTGATTATGCAATGTGAAAAAGGACGGGGTTAGGAAATAGCAGGATCATGAGATATAGGAAAATTACGAAACCGATGGTAGTTGGCCACCGCTTTTAATGAAGGGGATAACTTCGTATCTCGATTATCCGTATAATAAAAGTTTCAATATTTTCCTTTCAACAAGCGATTTATTATTATCGTTTCACAGTAAATATACAATAACGGGAGTATGTTTCAGAAATTAAATCGGAATTTCTGCTTTATAGAAATGGGTTTAAATTTAAAAAATATTTATTCTTTCAGGAAGCGGGTTGTAATACTTTGTTAAGTATTCTGCATACGAACACAAAGTGTTTGTATTAATGACTGGTAACAATTTCAACAGGATAATCTGGCAGAAACGGAAATTTATGTAGATTATTTCGCGATTAATCGTCTGGGTTTCCAGTTCGGTCATGTATGTAAATGTACTTTTAATTAATCAAACGGACATACACCCTTAGGTTAATTAGAAGGACGCTAGACTGGACAGGCGTACACAGGCAGGCATCTTGGGGAATATTCCTCAGAAAGTCTCAGTACTTTTCAGGTGACAACCTAAAAGCAAAGAGTAGGATTTTGTACATTAGGATCTGTGTTGCGATATTTTTGCGGACGGGATCGATTGCCTAAGCAGAAAAAAAATCATTAGAACGGTAAACTAGTCTGGTAAATTTACCCCAGAATGGGTCGACAGGTAGATATAACAGTTTCTGATCCCAACTAGGTCGGAATAGAAATCAGGAACGAAGGCAGGAGGACTTCGGCGAAGAGGTAAATAAGATGTTTGCTTCAGGACAGAATTAAAACGACAATTAACATCGCGTCGCGGTTCCGCTTATATAGTCCGCGGTCTATTGTGATTGTGCGTGATAATTGAGCTTTGGTGGGATTCTTGTATGGAAATCTAAAGCGATTTCTTCACTACGGAAGAAGGCGAGGTAATTAATTATTGGAATCCACCAGAGCATTTTAATGCCAAATAAACGGATAACTACCTAATTAATTTATGGATTTCAGGACCTTTACAGTATTTAGAGCTTAAAAAGAATTGTTGACCAAATGTTAAAAACGAAAATTTAAATCTTGTAAAGAATTTTGCAATTTAATTAATGAGTCAAATCCTTAGAATGTTGTTTATAAAATTGCGGCAAATAAATTGCATCAAAATTTTGTATTATAAACTATTAAAAAAGATAATGGTACTTTCACTCCACCAGAAGAAACCATGAATCATATGAACTACTTTATTCGCGTAGATAATTAAAGTACTGACAATAATTTCCATAAAAATGTTAGAAACTTTATTAATACTGAAATCAGTAATGAAAATGACCATTTCGAAGTTTCAGAAGAAGAAAATGTTATTAAAAATTTTGATCCTAAAGAAATGGTATTACAGGTAACATTATCTTATCTTCACATATGTTCCGATTCTCATAACTACACTATTTAATAAATGCTTACATGCTTGCATGATCATTTTTTCTAAAAGAATGGAAGGAAGCTGTAATTATTACTATTTTAAATCCCGGAAAAGAACATTCAATGGATACTTGAAAATGTAGGTCAATAAGCTTATTAAATTTAGAAGGCAAACTTTTAAAAACACTTTTAATTTTGATAATAGTAATAGATTGTTAAACAATGATCAATTTGGATTTCTGTCTCAAAAATGTACTTTTGATGATTTATTAGGATTTAAAATTTTATTGACAAGAATTATTAATTAAAAAATAAATAATTTTAATTAGTTTCGATGTTAGAGGAGCTTTTGGTTCGGAATGATGGCCAGATTTTCATGAAAGATCTGAAGTATTTGATAGACAAGAAAATATTTCAAAGAGGATGTCCACAAGGATCTTGTTGTGGTCCCGAAATGGAATCTCGTGGGTAAATTTACCGTTTAATAAATATACTAAAATTTTTGCTTTAGTTCGCGATTTATTAATTTTAATAAGTACTTCTAATTGTTTGTATTTTAAAAATTATGCAAACATTGAAATTAAAAAAGTGCAGGTTAAGCTAATAATAACAAGATTAAATTTAATGAAGAAAAATCAAAAGTTAACGATTATTTCCAGTAAATAAACCTTTTAATTAAAACATTAAAGTTTATTTAAATCATAAAATACAAAGACAATGTTGAAGTTTTAAAATATTTGGGTGTATATATTGACTATCAATTTTTTTTAATTACCACGCAGAATTAATTTAATTTCGCAATCATATTGTAATCTGTCAATTTCATGACATGACAACTAGCCAGGAATAATTATTACATACCCCGAAAATTATTACATACCTGTGGTGAGGGTTGCATAACTATGATGAACTTCATAATCGTTACAATTAATCAAATTATGTGTTGTTATTTGATATTCTTTAGTAATCAACGGACGCACAACATATTTGAAAACTAACTAAAAAAAAGCATTAAGAATTTTTTTTAGATTTTATGGTTAAAATTAATGTTCACGATTGAGTTTTGGAAGTTGGTGGAAAATTATAATGTTGTGTTTATGCTTCTGTTGATGTTGACGAAGCAGAGAACATAACATTCGTCGTCGCCTTTTTTTTATTTATTTTTTTTTTAGGTTAGTATGCTCATGCTTTTGGTTAGTATGCTTATATCTTATGCTTATATGCTTATTCGTAGACTGTTCAGGATTCCTTCTCTTCAGCCCTGGTCATTCCATTATTGTTGGTGTTGCAATGTTTTTTGTAATTGTGTGGTTTACAATCATGAGTTTATTATTTTTGGTAAAAAAAAAGAAAAAGATAATTTGTTGAGGGTTTTTTATTTGGTGTAAAGAAAAGAAAAGGTTGAGGTTTGATTTATTACAGTTGTGAATATTTAGATTTAGGTGTGCGTGTGGTTGAGTGTGGTGAGGGATGTTAGGGTGTTGACGATTCGTTAGCCGGTATCCTTGCGTGGTCATTATCCAGTAGACGGTGGGATGCGGAGTGCATATGGTATGATATCAAGGGTCTCTTTTATCTCCTCTGGGATGTCGTCTAATAATTGGGATAAGATCGCGGGGGGGGGGGGGTGTTTAAATTTACGTTTGGGATTTTTTCCGTGGGAATTTGAGAGGTTGGTAGGTGTAGAAAGTTGTGATGATTTCTTTGGTTGGGATGGTATCGCCGAAAATTATTTTGTGTCCAAAGTTTTTCTGAAGAGTTTGGATTCTGTTTGTGATTGGTGGTATGTTTGCGTGTGGTATTGTGAGGTTGCTGGGGTACCTGAAGTGTAGCCCGTGTATACGTCTAAATATCCGGCGTTCACAGGATGACAGGATGCTATAGAGGAAAGGTGGTTAGGGTTAATGTTTGTGTATATTGGTGCTCGGAAATCCATAACAGGGCGGATGTAAGTTTTATGTGTGTGTTGGAGTGTTTTGGGGTGGCAACCTGTGATTCGACCCCGGAGGGCGCCCAGTAGGTTTGCACGGTTTCTAATTCTGTTAAGCGTTTTCCTAACATCGGGGAGCCAACTAAGTGCTCTGGTGAATAGGATACCTAGGTATGTGATTTGGTCTTGAAGGGGGATTCTCTCTTGGTTAATGGTGAGGGAGACGTTTCTGGAGGATAAGTTTGGGAATTTGTCTTCGACGTAACTAGGGTGGCAGAAAAGGATTGCTTGGGTTTTGGAGGGGTTAATGGAGACTCTTCACCGGTTGGCCCAGTTGGAAAAGTTCCGAAGGGTTTTGGACATGCGGTTGGAGGCCGTTTTGCTGTTCCGATTAACCGACCAGATGGCGGTGTCATCTACAAACTGCGCAACGACTACTCCGGCTTAGGTAACTTGAGGGATATCTGAAGCAAAGATGGTGTAAAGGATGGGGGCTAAAGCAGAACCTTGCGGAACACCTGCTGTGGGTTGGAAAGGGTCTAAGAGGTTTTTCCCTACTTTTACCCTGACCGATCGATTGGTCAGGTACGAAAGCAGGAGTTTGGAGAAGGGGTCGGGAATGTTAAGGTTTCGGATTTTTTGTAGGAGACCGGCGTGCCAGACCCTGTCAAATGCTTGCTTAATATCCAAAAACACAGCCAGATTGCATTGCTTATGGTTGAGTGCTCTGGTAGTCTCGGTAAGCAGCTTCAACAAGGGATCGTGACACGTTCGTTTTGGGCGGAAGCCGAATTGGCTGTTGGGAAGGAGGTCGTTAAATTATAGGTGTTCTCTGAGCCGCCTGGCTAGAATTTGCTCGAAGCATTTTCCGAGGCAACTCAGGAGGGATATGGGTCTGTAGGAATTCGATGAGGTTAGGTCTGCGTGAGGTTTTGGTATCATGACGGTGGAGGCCGATTTCCAATCCGTCGGGAAGTAAGAGAGGACTAGGCACTTATTGTATATGTTTGCGAGTAATTGGAGGCATGGGCCCGGTAGGTTACGTAGGATTTTTCTATTGAGGCCGTCGCGGCCTGGGGCTGAGTTTTTTTCTTTTTTGAAATGGGCATTGACCTGGTCGGGCGTAATTGGTGCATAGAAAGGATTCTCGTTATCGAGTAGGGGTTCGGGAAGGTTAAGGTTTCGGAATTCCTGGAGGCGGTTCTCGAGGAATTCCTTGAAACAAGGATCGAATTGGGGATCGTTGGGGGATTGGAATATGGATTGGACGTGGTGACCAAAGAAATCGGCCTTTCCTTGGTAGGAGGACATTAGGTTGCCTTGAAGGTCGGTTAGATGGGATTTGGGGTTAACTTTTCTTCTGGTCAGTCTGTCAAACCGTTGCCAGAAGCGTTTACTGTCTCGATAATCCAAATGGGAAGTGGCGTACCGGCTACGCAGACGTTGATACGCTGTTGGAAAAAGTTGAGGGATAAGGATTCGATGGTTCGGATAACACGGCGTTGGTGGTTAGGGAACAGGTCTAGGGGAGAGTGGGTAAGGACTTGTATGAAGGATTTGATAGTGACTGGATCTGTGTCGGGAATAGGTTTAAGGTGAGCGGTGTCTTAAGAGTCAGACTCGCCAGACATGATGGGATCAATGATTGCCATTTATGACGGAGAACTGGGAGGTTCCCGCCGCATCCGGCACTTGAAGGAGTAGGTGGCGTGGGTATCCCCGCATTTGCTACACTTTGGGTTTGCCGCGGACTTACAGGATGTGGATCTGTGGCATCCGCCACAGTTGGGATACTTGGTGGAGCGGGTCAGGCACTCCTCAGAGGTATGTCCCACCTGCGTGCCAGTGACACAGTACATAGGGAAAGGTGTAGGGATGAGAGAAGGTTCGCAACGATATTGTCTCCCGAACATGGAGACACAGGTTGCGACAAGGAACTCTAGGGTGGTTTAGGAATTTCTGATTATGCGGACTAGGGTAGTGGGTTTATTGGTAGCCTTCGAGGTGATGCGCATGGCCTTTCTCATGTAAGTCAGGTCGATTGCATCGAGGATCTCGTCGGTAAGGATGTCCTTATCCACGTGACGAATCACGCAGGAAAAGGAAGGAGGTTTAGGAATGGCGTTAAGTTGACGGGGCCGGATTACTGAGTTAAGGTAAGGGAAGGTTCACCGAAGTAGTGTCGCAGCCTAAGCTGCGTACCATCCGGAAAGGGAGAGGAGGTCTCTAAGAGACAGGTTTGATTGTGGTTGAAAGTTAATTTCAACTAGGGAAGGTTGAGGGATTTCAAGGAATTATAAAGGGATTTTTGGGTTTTAATGGATTTGGGGATATTGCGGATGCAATATCTCGAGGATTGGGAGCGTGTGGGTATAGGATAGGGGGAAGCGGATGTGGGAATCAAGGCAGGGTACGGTGTAAGTAAGAGCGGTGTAGGTAAGAGAGCGGGTATGTGTGTGTGTGTGTGAACAGGTGTAGGTAAGAGATCGGGTATGTGTGTGTGAGCGGGTTTGGGTAGTTTTGTGGAAGAGGTAGATCGTGTGGAAATGTAGGAATGTGTGGATGTGGTGGATATGGAAGATGCGTTTGAATGGGAACGTGTGCGTGCGGAAGGTGGTGGAGAGGCGTGTGTGTTTCCTTAGGTGTGTGTAGGTGTAGGTGGACGGGTATCGACGGGGTTAGGGGACACAACTTTGACAGTAGCTCGGTGGCGACCTTGCTTATCCATCTCGGCTGCGTTGTTAGTAATAGGGTTTTTGTGGAATTTGAGGATTAAAAAATAAAATAAAATCTATTTATCAAAAGGCCGGGTCTCTGCCGAGGTGCAGCCTCACACCCCGAGGAAAAAAGGCTTGGAAATCAGAGACCCAATTCGAAACGGAGGAAATACACAGTTAAATAAAAACAACTATGTAATTAAATTAAAATTCTTTATTAATGATACCTATTACCGTTGACCTTGACCCGACGACGATCCTGCTGTTGGCGGTGTCCTGGATGCTTCTGGAATTCTTCGCTGCTGCTGCTATATTCCGGCGGATCCTGCTTGCGGCTAGGCTGTGGCTCCTCTACTGATGACCGCTTCTTCGTATTATCTGTATGTAAGCAGTGACAGATCTACCTCCGAAGCGCTAGGTTATTTTTGTGAAGTTAAGCGATTGTAATAAAAATCTCAAAGCGCTTACGCTGGCTAGGGGCTTACGTTCGTAACCGAGGTTCGGACTGCCCTTCGTCGTCGCCAACATCTGCGCAGTTTTCACTTGATTCTCTAGTGAACTGTTCATGTAGCTTTCCCCCACTCTCGATGATTTCCAACCACCCAATCTGTTTAGTTGTAAAATATCGCAACCCTGATCAACTAAAAGCGTGGCCACTGTCCTACAAACAGTGGCCAGTGTAGGTTTCTGCATTGGGCAGTTTTAAAAAATTCGCTTTTTTTTTGGGAAATTGTCCTATACTGTTATACTCCAATGGCTGCTTCGTGATTCTCCCAATTACTTAACTGGAGAAAAAAATCTATCGCACTCTACGTTTCTTTGAAGGCAACGTACTCATTGACTATATTAATCCACTGTAGGTTCATAATAACAAATGATCTTGGTTGATACGTTTTGGTGATCGGTACAACTATGGTTATTCGGTTTTCTAAAATATCAACATCAGTTTTTTTTGATTTTAAGGAGCTCGTCTGTCCTGTAAGCACCAGAAATTCCAACTATCAAATCAACCTAAAATATTTAATCCATAAGTGTTTACGCAACAATATAAAGTAGCTTAATTTGGTAACCTACACTTTGTTTTCGTAAACAAGCCTGTAGTTTGGCATGTTGTGAAATATAAATCTACTCCCTAATCTTTTACATTTTGCTCAACATAGAGTATGTTGCCCATAAAGTACTTTTATTGACTTTCAAAGGTTCGCTAAAATAAGCGAGAACAACGTTTTTTGGGGCAGTATTCACTTCCTTCGCTCTGCACCAATCTTTAAATCCCTGGTGGTTAATTACATACCTTCCTTTCAGCCAACAAAATTTCAGGTGGTTTTGCTGCTGCCTCTCGTATGAAGTTAGGGGTAACAAGTCGCGACATTATTAGCTTTTTGAGTATTTTCCGACCAAATCGACTTTTTTGCAATTTGGCAGTTATAATTTTATGTATTTATTTTCACGCCCAGCTTACTTTGCTTTATATTAGTTACAACAGGATATTTATTACTCAGAATGACTAGCAAATTGTTATTTTTAATATTGGATGATTGCGAATAAAATAGTACACAAACCTTGCAGGAAGGCTTCACTACTGCCTCGCATTTTAACTGATCTCGTGCTTCTCTCCCGATCAGTTAACCAACGCTCGGCTGTAATGAAGCACTTCCTTGCGCGGTTCGTAATAACGCATGTCTCAAAAGTTTTGGTACAAAATATTATATTCAGTTTTATAAACAAATATGTTTATTTAAACTCATAGCTATCAAACATAATTAATAGACTTATAGCTAACAAAATCGAGAACTTAAATGAAATAAAGTGGTCCGTGATTTTCAACAAGACGTTATTTTCAACGAACATCTCTCATAACGCCTTGGGCGGCTGTAATATCTATCTCTCGAATTTTTCTGTAAATCGTCCGTCTTAACTGTTCTTCATTTTCGGCTTGCCGTCCTCCATCATACACGTTTCTTACTCAAATGTTTCGAAAATTCTTGTATTGGACGGGCCTGAGGTAGACTAGGGGGATTGTCGTTTCGTGGTAAGAATGATATGTTATGGGCGTTGAGCCAGTTCTGAGTTTCCCTGGCGTAACAGCATGGTGCTAAGTTTGACCAAAGCATTATGTACTCTTCAGCATGATGTTCATTAATGATATCATTCAGTTTGACCCGAGAATTCTGAATATAGCACTGACTACCCAGCGCTTCGCCTCTTACATGCCGCACATGAGGCCTCGACACCCTCTTATAGAAATCGCGCACCAAACTAAAATTTTATCAGCAAATTTTGCATTTCCTTTATATTTAACATTCTCTGGACAGTTTTCTATGTTATTAGTATAGAAGCAATCGTTACCCTTAATTTTCCAGTTACTTAGAATGAAATATGTTTCATCAACCTTTGTTTTTGGCAAAATGTATCCGCATTAATTCCCGACAAAATCGTGGTATTCATGCCAACTGATTTGGCGTATACCTCGGACATTTTCTTCTTTTTCAATATTCTTGACCATTCTTAACGAATTCCCTCCAAACTGTATCCTTAGAAGTTCTATACTCCTTTGCTTATTTCCTGACCGACATTCCAACTCTATTTGTTGCACTTCTTACTAACCAGTCTGCTCTGGCTTGGGTAAACGATCTAGGCCTTCCACTTCGTTCACAATCCAGTATTGTGCCATAAATAGTTTTGGGGCAAATATTTTGATTTTTGCCCCAAGTTTTGTTTCCAAAGCCAACCTAATATTTTATCATGCTCGCGTATTTTACATCCATTGAATTTTGTGCCAAAACGTTTGACACATAAGTTATATTATTATTGTTTATCAAAGAATGCTAAAATTAGATGAGGTTTAAAGCAACGTGTTTTTAAGGAGCTACTTTACGGTGTTTGTATATGGTATGAAGAAAGCTTTGGCCAAAAAGGAAAATAAGATTAAGTTTGAAAGAATGCGAAGTTAATTAATGCTTAAATTGCAAAAGCGTTTAGAAACATCCCCCACTTTGCATTATTACTGGATTGATACCAATTGTACTAAAAGTAGAAGAAATTTCCAAATTACACAATATATCTTGAAACATGAATAGCTACCATTTTATTTATGACTTTCCTGCTAGTTTTCAAAATTAGGATCATTCAACAGAAAATTTGAAAGCTAGAATAAACGTTAATAATATAGAAACAGATGCAGTTATGTTTTTTACAAACAAAAAATTATTTAAATTGGTAAACGACAAAAAATTTCATTTTCATTTATTAGAAAATATAAGAAGAATTATCACAGAATTGCAAATTAATGATTGGAATATAAAATTTATGTGGGTAACGGAAAATAATTTAAATGAATTCAATATAAAACTTTCTTCAGCAGAAGACGCTATAAAAAATTACGATTTGAATTTATACTATACAAAGTTAGCAATTTGTATTATAAAATCTAAATTAGAAAATGATAGCAAATGGGAAAAAATATTTGGTTAAATTGTATAAAAGGTAGTAAATGAAATTATTTTCTCCTATCGTAAAATACAGACTTAACTGTAAATTATCAATAACACCAAACATAACAACTACGTTAACAGGTCACGGATTAATTAAAAATATCTTTATAGATTTAAAATTTCAAATGACGCTTTGTGTACATGTACTAAACCAGATAAAACAATAGATCATGTTATATTTGGCTGTAAAAAATTAATAAGTTAACAATACTTGGGCAACTCCTAAAAAACCGTATACGTACATATATACTTTCAGTTCATAAATTTGTAAATAGTATAATTTGTGAATACTAATTATAAATTAGTATAAATTATCTAATTAACCTTTTACCGCAAACTCTCCTTTCTTTGTTAAAGATACGTATTTTGCAACGCACACACGCACACAGGACACACGACGCACGATGTACGACACGACACACGACTCACTACACACGAGCCACGAAACACGACAGACGCACACAACACACAACACACAACACGCAACACACAACACGCAACACGCAACATGCAACACACAACACAACACACAACACACAACACACAACACAAACACAGAACACACGACACACGACACACGACACACGACGCACGACGCACGACGCACGACGCACGACGCGTAACGCGCAACACGCAACACGCAACACACAACACACCACACACGACACCCGACACGTGGCACGCGACACGTGGCACGCAACACACGACACGCAACACACGACACACCACACACGACACACGACTCACGACACATGAGGACGACAAGTGACACGCGGTACGCCGCACACGACACGCAAGATGCGACGCAGCAACACACCTATAAACGAGACTACACAACAAACAATACAACACACAACGCAGAACACACCGCACACGACACACGACACGTGATACACGGCACGACACACAACACACGACACGACACAAGACACGCCACACGCGACACATGAACTACGACGCATAACGCACGACACCTGACACGCGACACACGACACACCACACGACACACGACTCACGACACATGAGGACGACAAGTGACACGACACGCGGCACGCCGCACACGACACGCAAGACGCGACGCAACAACACACCTACAAACGACACTACACAACACACAACGCAGAACACACCACACACGACATGTAATACACGGCACACGACACACAACACACGACACACCACACACGACACACGACTCACGACACACGCGACACATGAACTACGACGCATGACACGCGACACCCGACACGCGACACGCGAGACACGACACACGACGCACGACACACCACACACGACACACGACTCACGACACATGAGCACGACAAGCGACACGCGGCACGCCGCACTCGACACGCCGCACGCGACACGCAACAACACACCTACAAACGACACAATACATAATACACAGCACACGACACCCGACGCAACACGCGGCACGCCCCACGTGACACGCGACAAACCACACACGACACACCACACACGACACACCACTCACGACACATGAACACGACAAGCGACACCCGGCACGCCGCACGCTACACGGAACACGCGACGCAACAACACACCTACAAACGACACTATACAACACACAATACACGACACACGATACACGTCACACGGTACACAACGCAAGACACGCCACACATGAACTACGACGCATGACGCACGACACACGATTCACGACATACGCAATTTTTTGATGCAACGTGTAACTTTTCGGCAAAAGCTAGTTGAAATGTGTTTCATTATCTGAATAATGATTAATTTTATAAGAAATTGTGCAAACATAATTTTTAATGAGAATTTAATATTACATAACTTAGTATACAATAGTCTTAATATAAAGCGAAATAGGCGTGAGAATAGAATAATTATGATTGAGAATGCTTAAACTATATTTGATATTTTTACAGAAGCGGGAGCTTTGACATTTTTTTAAATTTAGTATCTAGATGTCAATTAACTTTCTGACATGAAGTTTTAAACGTTTGTTTGTCAGAGACTGTAATTACTTTTTTTTATTTACCCCCTAGATTTAGGGTGTTTTATTGTTACACTAATAGTATGCTGGTATGGAAATATTGGAATTATTCATCTTCATACGCATTCTTCCAATATACATATAATTAAACATACAAATGTAATACGCCACCGCTTAGTATTTTTATTATAATCGGCAACCGCCGTATTTGTTCGCGATGCGCCGGCTCCTCGTCTTCTTACACGCCGGCCACTGTATTAGAGGGTTCTCACTAACATCAAATCTGATAATATGTCAAAATTAATTTAACATTTGCCTCATTTAATTGAAATGAATGGTAACCACGGATCACTGTATAATAATACTTAAAAAAAAAGGCAACATATCAATCATGTGAAAATAAATTAATCAAATTTGACGTTAGTGAAAAATATTGTACCAACTTTGTAAAATAACTCCCAAATCTAGGGGGCAAATAAAAAAAATATGTAATATTTTTTTGATCTAACAATATTGCCTATTTTTGTAATGAACTTATTATAAAAGTAAAATTAATACATTTTTCTAATTTCCATTTTGTAGTTTGGACGGTATTAGTATTTATATTAGTAATGTTATTATTGCATTAATGTATCCTAATTCTGTACTACAAAAGTAATTTCGGTTACACACATTTTTCGTCATAATAAATAGAACGGTTACTGTTGGTATCTTTTGGTAATTGTCACAATCAGGTCAAATTTATTAAACGTTTTTACATTGATATTGAATATTTTGTAGGAATTATGAATTTTTGAAAAATCAGTGTTTATTGTTGTGCACAAAGATATATTTGCGACACTGCTCCTTAAAAATATTAAAATATTTTAATTGCTTATGTTTCAAAATCTACCACTCCCTTAACTTTAGGTACGGTATAATATGCGGAATTACTCATACTTCATGTACATAAAAAGTAACAATAAACTGTGTACGTTCCATAACAAAGTGAAAAAGCTTCGTTTTGTATTACGTCGATTTCAATATTTAATTATATTCGTCATTATAGTTGTAGTTAGGTTAGTTTAAAGACAATAATAAATAAATTTGTATCATTCGATAAGGCTTAGTAAGATAGTAACTATTTGATGCATCTGGCAAAAAAAAATTAGTAAGAAGGGGAAAACCTTCTGCTTCGTAGGTTATAAAACAAGTAGAAAGTTCTTGCGGTTTATTTAAAGTTATCGGGATTTGTTTAGTGCAGTTGGCGGGCGGTGCACGTAATCATGAGGTTGCCGTTAGTTTTGAAGATTATCGCAGTTATATTTCCGATGAGCTATGGATATCCTCATACTGTTAATCAAAGTAAGTTTTCCTTCAGTGAAACCAATTTTAGAAATGAGATCTTTATCTTAAGAATTAAAAAAATTTCCACATTTAGTTAGAAATTTGAAAGTCGCGATTGTGTTTATAATCGCAAAGCAAATCTTTAAAGTGTCATACTCTCGCATTTATTTTATGTAAAATAGCTGTAAAATGAGATACTATCCTTGAACTAATTGCATTTCTATTGTTGTAATGATTTATATTATTCACATTACTGACTTAAAATATAATTTACTATGTAATTAATAATTAAAAACTGCATTGTATTTATGTATTCTGATTTCAAGAAAGAAATTATTTATTACCCTGCTTTAATAAAGTTCCGATGTACCTGATCTTAATTATCTGCGTCTCTTATAAAATTATATAAGATAATTATTAATTGTACAAAGAAAAATTTTTGTTATAGACAATGACAGCAGTAAATTCAAATTTAAATAGTCTAATACTCTACTTGGTAATTCCCATTAATTTAAACCGGTAAAAGTAGAACTAGCTTCGTCGCATTTTTAATACTAAAAAATGTACTTTTTAATTAATATTAATTTTTAATCCATAAATTCGTTGATTTCAAAATTGTTTGTATTGATGAAAATATTGTTTGATTGCAATCGAGGGGGCAATAATACGAGTATGCAAAACAATACGCGCTTAAATCTATTGTTTAATAAAATATAAAATATTACAACACAATGTTCATATGCGATGATGTTTGGATTAGAATAAAACTGAATAGAATAAGAATATAGTTTTTGTCGATTCCTTGATTAATTTGTTTTAAAGGCCCTTAAAGATTGATTCTTAAGGCTTATGTTAATATACCGGTAGGTGCACCGGCTTAGAACGTATAGGAATCACAAGTAAATTTAATGGAGGTGAAATATTGGGTCCCCTGCTAATTTTAGAAAGAAGTTGTACGGCAGCTTCTTAAAAGTCTCTGTAAGATAAGGTCGTCTACCAAATTTGAAATATTTGTATTAAGCCATTTGAAGTTATTACCAAAAGAGTTTTACAAAGTTTTTAAATAATACATTTATCTTAGAGGTGTAGTTATTGAGGTACACCATTGCTTTCGGTGAAAGAAATCAAAAATTATTCACAAGTGAGCTAAAGTAATCACAAGTGAGTAAATTTGATAGCTGTTAGTTGTAATTAAAATTCATTTGTATTAATTTCGTGCAAATCAATTAAAGTTGTGAAAAGAATAATGAATAGTTTGTTCTATAACTATAACTACGAAAAATGATACATACGACGATAAAATTTTTAGTTATTTTTTTTAACTGAAATTAATTTTTCCATGCAGTTGTTAGATCAAACATCGTATATTTGTCCCACTCGAGTGCAAAGCACGCTCACGCGTCAAACTTCTCACTCGCGTACAATGATGAATAAATTTATCTCACTTATAATATAATGTACAGTTATATGCCGATCTGCTGTTGTCAATAAAACGTAAATATTGACTGATGATTAAAGCTAGTTCTATACGATGCAATTGACGCATTAGGACTTGCCTAAACGATAGCGGTAAATTACAAACAACTAAAATGGTAGGCACAAAACCCAAAATAATTAAATGGATACTGAATTGATCGTTGAGTTTAAAAAATGTATTAAATAAATGAGTTGTTGGGTCCACTGCTATTACTAGTTCTCCACCTATCAGAAAGTGTTCTACTAGTATTGTTTATACAAGTCTAAACGTTTCGATAACAGTTCCCGCTATCATCCTCAGTGGTAATAAAACCTTTTAGAAGTGTTCAAGATGTAAGTGTTATCGACACGTTTAGATTTGTGTAAAGGTTAATACAATAATACATCATTAAAAAGACAAAAAGTTAAGTATTTTAAATATGGGTAATAATGGTGAAAGTTTACATTTTCAAATATATTTGTATGATATTATTTAATATATCTATATATATATATATATATATATATATATATATATATATATATATATATATATAGGGTGAATCACGACCGACGCCACGGAGTTCTAGGATGAAGCGGCATACAATCGTTAATTTCTAATACAGTGATATTGTGTACGTCAATATGAGCAACATTCTTAAAAATATGTTTAAATATACAGGGTGCTCCAAAAAAAGTGGTATATCAAAGTTATGTTTTTTTAAATGACACACCCCGTATATTATTGCATTTTAGAATTTTACATAAAAAATAAGTAGCACTTTCATAAGGGTTCCCTATAGCTACATACAGAGTGTTTCAAGTTATATCAATTTTTCTGAAAACGTAGGGTTTTAGGAAAAATTAAATAGCTGCTAATAAAATTAAATCCAACAAATTTACTCATAGGTTTAAGTAAAATACTGTTCCCTTAATCTATTTATTGACTGAATAGTAAACACCTCTGTACAAGATGTTCATTTTTTTTCAGTTAAATTAGTAGAGCATTCATACTTAAATATTCAGCTTACCTTAAATGGAACACCCTGTATTATGTACGCTTATCGTTTAGCTTAGTTAATTACCTTTCAACTTCTATAAGGGCTTCCTTAAAATTTTCAACTTATTTAATACTTTTTGTAATTTGTCTGTTCCTGTATCATTTGTTAATTGAAATATCCTCGCAAAATGCCTACTCTTAATGATTTTTGGCTAATGTAACACATTTTGAAATTGAAATTATAGAAACTTTAATTTAAACGTTTATAAAGTTATTTCTACACTATGTAGATTAAACTAAAAATCGCAATAGATTATTTATACACTTATCTTTACTCTTGATAACCGTAACAACAATTTGTCACCTTTCAAGGCTCTGACGATGCTTGGTTCGTCGAAGCGACACCCATCAGCTTCAATTTTAAAAAATAAAGTGAAACTTTAAAAAATTTATTACGATTTTTAGTTTAATTTACATAATGCAACAGTTTCACAGAGTAAGGATATAAAGCATGTACACAATGGAAGTTAAAATATTATTTATGTGGTATGATAATTTGCTCTAAAATAAAAAAAAATACAATAAATGTTCGATATGATGTCCATCTTCTTGAATACACAGTGTTATTCTTTTTTCCAACGAACATCTTACGTTTTGCAACATATCAGGGGTGACTGTCTCAAAAGCATTTCTGATTCTTCTTCTCATGTCATCTGCAATAGTGGGAGGTGTGCTGTAAACTAAATTTTTGATATAGCCCCAAAAGAAGAAATCCATGTATGTTAGTTCAGGAGAGATAGGTGGCCAGGCAATTGGTCCACCCCTCCAAATCCACTAATCAGGAACGTGAGAAATGTGTAGGTGTTCCATCTAATTGCAACCACATATTTTGTCTAATATTTAAAGGAATACTTTCTAAAATTTCCCAACGGTCTCCCTCTAAAAAACCTAAGGAATTTTGACCATTTAAATTGCCATCGAAAAAATACGGGCCAATCACATGATTGCCAACAATTCCACCATACATTTTAACACTCCATCGATTTTGACGATGAACAGTATTAAATAAATGTTTATTTTCGGTGTTGTAATAATGGAAATTGTGCCGATTCACTAATCCATTATTATGGAATATTGACTCGTCGGTAAACAACACATTTTCAAAAAAATGTTCATTGTCACTAACTTGATCAAGAACCCATAAGGAATAATCAATACGTTTTTGAAAGTATAACCTTTGATGTATTTGTATATGAAAAGGGTGGTATTCACATTTCTTTAAGATAATCAACACAATAGGCTGACTAATTCCTGTTTCTCTTGCAATAACTCTTGTACTAGTATTTTGGTTATCAACAGCGGAACCTAACACCAAAGGTTTGAAGTTTGAAGTAACCTTTCAAAAACTTTTTTTATCAGGATGCACCTGAGTACACTCTTGAAGCAAGTAAACAATTTTCATAAAATTCACCAATGGTAAAAACCATATCAATTCTTTCTTATTGTGAATAAACCATTATTAAATTGAAAACATGTCAACAACTTTCAACAGACTCGGAAAAATAACAATACACAATAACAAAAGTCACGCCCTATGTCAGAATTTTAACATTAACAAATGCGATACCGGCAATTCCACAGCACACTACAAAACTTACAAGATTAGTCACATTAACTTATTGGTAAAGAAAAATACTGTTACATTAGCAAAAAGACATGTAGGCTTTTTGGGAGGATATTTCAATCTACAAATAATACAGTAACAGACAAACTCCAAAAATTATGAAATAAGTTGAAAATTTGAAGGTTAGGTACAGGAAACCCTTATAGCAGTTTAAAGGTAATTAAGTGATCTAAATGATAAGCGTATAAAATACAGAGTGATTAACTTAAAATAAGCCAGTATGAATGTTGTACTAACTTAACTGAAAAAAATCAACACCCTGTAAAGAGGTGTTTACTATTCAGTCAATAAATAGACTAAGGGAACAGTATTTTACTTAAACCTAAGAGTAAATTTGTTGGAGTTAATTTTTATTAGGAGATATTTAATTTTTCCCTACATTTTCAGAAAAATTGATATAATTTGAAACACTCTGTATGTAGGTATAGGGAACCCTTATGAAAGTGCTACTTATTTTTTATGTAAAGTTCGAAAATGCAATAATATGTGGGATGTGTCATTTAAAAAACATAACTTTGATATGCCACTTCTTTTGGAGTACCCGGTATATCTAAGGTACTACATTTTAAAAATATTTTTGATCATACAGTGTGTTTTATGTTCTTGGAGCAAACTAAACTTTCATTTTTTTTAATGAAACATTTATATTTTTTACATTTTTGGAAAACCCATTAAATACGCTTTCCTTTTATACCAAATTGTATAGGTCCATCTCCTTTGGTTTTAAAGATATTCAATTGTTTTTCGATAAATTATTCCACTTGCGGTCGCCGCCACTGATTTGGTAGGCGACTTTTGTTTATTTTAAAATGACAAAAAAAATTTGGTGGTCCTGTAGTATTTTGAAATATCTTAATTTTCAGATTCTTGTTTAATAATGTACAGGGCGTCACTGTTTGCACCCCCATGATGTTCATGTCATTTGATCCTCTGTTTGATATTATTTCTTTTTCATCAAGCATGTCTTATACCTAAAATTAATAATTTTTAAATATTTTCAGTTTATTTGTGAAATTGCGATTGTAATACAAAAGTACTGAAAATAGGGGTATTAAGTTGCCCATGGGATTCTAGTTTCTTACTAAAAAATTTGGTCAAGTAAAAACAAGAGTGAATATAACAATTACACATTGATTTAAGGAATTATTTTAAATTTAACAGATTTTTTTGAACAAAATTATTGCATAAAACACTCTTACTTCTAGCCAAATTTAAACCAGTCCTTAGTAATATTTCTGAATTACTCAATTTGATTATGTTCAGGTCAAGGGTTTCATTTTTTACGTCTGTTCGTAAATGTAAACGTATCAAGATGGTCATGGAATTGTAGTTTCATGCTAAAGAATTTTTTAATCAAGTTGTGTTAATTTATAAAAGCAACTTTGGAGTTCTTGAATATCTATCGCTTACAAAGTTTTGAGTTACTCTCAATTCTACTGTAAAATTCGAATTTTCGAATGTATTTTTAATTTACTTTTTTATCTATTGGCATTACCAAATTTTGTCTCAATATTGTGACTTAACTGTGCATTGTTTTCAGTAAATTAGGCTGATTAAAATAACTGTAAATATGTATTATTTTTATATGCAATACTGTGTGATAAAATTAACAAATACAAATTACAACAAAACAGGAACAAACAAATGAAAAAGATAAAAATCAATCTCATTAAATGCTCGAACGTTCTTCCTTCAACTTCAATACATTTACTAATACGTCGCGTCGCACAAAATTATTTTTCACTAACTCTACTGTCGGTCATGCGATATTTTGAAAAAGCATTTCTGATTCTTTCCTTCATATTTTCTGGTGTGGTTGGAATTTCTTTATACACATAACCTTTTACGTAATCCCACAAAAAGAAATCGAGTGGGGTCAGATCAGGTGACCCCGATGGCCAAGAAATGGGCCCTCCTCGACCTATCCTCTGATTTTCTTTCCAGTGGTTTAAAAATGTTCGTACGTCACGATGGTAGTGGGCGGGTGCACCATCATGCTGGAACCACATATTTCCATAAACTGCTTCATTAATATTTTGAAGAACGTTAGACAGCACGTCTCTTAAAAATCTAAGTCCACCTCACCGGTTAGAGAATCTTAAAAAATAAGGACATATAACATGGGACCCAATAACCCCCCCCCGCCACACATATAGTGACCACATATTTTGTTGGTCAACATGCCTGACTCAGTGAGGATTTTCTGTCTGTTCACTAAACCATTACTTTTGAAGGTAGCACTCAATAAGATAGAATTGAGAAAATTAGGAACTTCTGCAATTTTTTGCAAAAACCAGTTGCAAAAATTAATTCTTCGTTCAAAATATTGACCATATAGTTTTTTATGAAGTTCTATATGATATCCATGGTGTTTATGGGCACGTGTTTTTCACGCAAGATATGTGATATTTGTGAAGTACCTACATGAGGATTTTCTTGGATTGCAAAGTAAAACTGCAAGTTGGTTTTCATAATTTCGCATTGATTTATTAACAACTTTCCGTTTTTTTTTAAATTTAACACTACCTGTTTCTTCAAATCTTTGTAAAAGGTCTTGAAACGCCTTGGGTCGCGGCTTGTTTTCAGCATCGGGATATATTTCTGCATAAAATTCTACTTGCCAATAAGTAATTTTTTTGACATTCTCAAGAATAAAAAACGTTAAAACTATTTTCTGAGTATTTATAAATTAAAACACAAATTAGGATTAAACTGAATAGAACAAATTGTTACAAACAATTTTTCTTTTTTCAACGCAATATTCTCATGGCACTCTTGTTTTTTAATAGCAAGTTTAAACGTTAATTCCAAATAATCATAATGTTTGTTTGATCAGTAACCAATTTAAATTTACAGAAAGACGTAGAAAATGGGAAAGTTGATTCGAACATAATCAAATTGAGTACTTCAGAAATTTTACTAAGGACTGATTTAAATTTAGAAATTTCATTAAGGATAGCTTTAAATTTGCCTTGAACGAAAGAGTGACTTGTGTAAGACTCTGCACCAATTTTGTTCAAAAATTCTGTTAAATTTAGAATAATTTAATTCAGTCAATTTGTAGTTGTTATATTAACTCTTGTTTTTACTTGGAAAAATTTTTTAGCATGAAAAAGGACAGCAAAGTTTCTTTTGTAAATTAATACAACTTGATTAAAAAATTCTTTAATGGATGGTTTTGTGTAGAAAATTGAGTACTATTAGATATGATTTTGTTATAGACAACCAACTTTACAGATGCCAAACATAATAACTAACCAGTGATATAAGAATGATAACCAACTTTAAAATGTCAAGTGAAACTAAATAAATGACAAGCAAACTGATGTACGAACAAATTTATTGAGTGGGTTTACAAGAAAATTACGGTTAACAAGAATTAGTAAAACCGATGCAAAGTGTCGACAAAGTAATAGTTTTTTTTATCTTGACATTTAGGTCATGTTCTTGGGTTCTAATTAAACCTAGTCTCACGCCTACAGCTCGAATGTTTGGCTGCATAACTCTTTTTTTAATTATGATTTTAACACGCATACGATTGACCGAACAGTATTGTAACTAAGTCACGTGCTAATTAGAGATTAATAATTTCGATCATTAAAATATCTCGATTACTAATCGCCTTTATTAATTCACTTGTTTGTTAAACAACTATTAATTATTCCCAAACATAACCCTGCTTCCATGCGCACGCCACGTTGTATTAGGTATTTTAAAATTACATATAGAAATTATCAAATACTTACGCTTACTATCTCAGAAAGTTTATTTTTGACAACGGTAGATTAGGTTCTTACGTGCAAACATTTATTGAGTTATTTTACTCGCATTTTGTCATGGGCCTATTTGTCTGCGAGCTATTTTGGTCGGGCTCTTATGTCAAGGCTCTTTTGTCGCAGGCTATTTTGTTGGCGCACCCGTTAGCGCAGTAACGTTGTATAGTTATTTGATATTGTAAATACAAAAAATATATAGAGAAAAGTGATATTCCACGAAAAACTCCACATTCTGAAATTATTGGTGGTAGTTTTCTGTTTTTTTTTAAATAGAGCACTTTGATAAGTTTTCTATTGCTTGGTGTATCTTAGAATGGCATTTATCCCAGTATACAGTGTTTTGCCAAGCTGCTAAAAAAATTTAACAAATCATATCATTACATACATTCATTTCATTCTTAATAGACAATATTTGGTACCCTTTCTCTAATAGATTAATGTTCAATGATGTGTAATTAGGGTATTTCTTAGCTTCATTTATGTAGAAACAACATAGCATTGAGCCTCAGGCCTAGTATCTCATCGATAACACTTTTAACAACTTGTTCCTGGATTTGTTGGCCCCATTTGAAATTCTCTAACCCACTATTCTTTCTTTCCGTGCAGTTGTGCAATGTAGACTGCTATACTCGGAATTATAGTTACTCATTTTTAATGACGTCATTTTCTAATCTTTGTTTAGTATATTCCAAACAGCGGTGACAAAAAATTTTAGGAAAAATTGGTGTCGATGGTTATTCATTTGTCATATACCTGGTTATGTGAAGTATCCGTCACTGTCAATACAAAAAAAAACTTTTTGGTCTATCAAATTTTATTTTATGATCCTCATTTAAGTATTTAACCATATCGTTACAATTACATTAACATGGCAATGCAATATGGTGTGTGGTTTTATAAGCTTGTTCATAAATACCTAAATAAATACTGCAAGATTATTTTTATTTTTGGAGACTGAAAGTGAACGAATGTAAAAAATATAATATACCTACTGCTAAATTATCATTTGTAATATGAAAATGTAAACTTTCACCATTTATTACACATAATAAAATACTTATCTTTTTTGGGTATTTTTAATGGTGTATTTTTATATTATATAATTTAAACGTTTCCATAACACTTACAGTTATCTTCGTCAGTAGTAATATCTATTAAAATTGTTAAAGATGTTGAAAAATTAAAACATAACCATAAGCCTGCTATTAATGTAACAGTTTGAGAAACGTATAAATCCAACTATAGAATTAAATTTTAGTAAAGAATAACTAGATCATTAAACATTAAATATGGTTAATATTGTTGAGGTTGTTCTGATTTGTCATCTTTACGCCAGTTTAACAATATTTAATTTTTAATGATCTAGTTATTCTTTACTAAAATCTAATTTTATAGATGGCTTTTATAGGTTTCTGAAACTGTTATATAAATAGCAGGCTGTTTTAAATTTTCAACTTTCACAAAATTGTTTCAACATCTTTAACAATTTTAATAGATATTACTACTGATGAAGATAGGTGTAAGTCTTATTGAAACGTTTAGATTGTATAATATACCATTAAAAATACCCAAAAACAGATAAGTGTTTTATTGTCATTTGTTAATTTCTGAACGTATAAAAATACATAAGGGACTATTAATTTCTGAACGCGATAGTAAATATTCAAACCTAATATTGATTGGCAACAATATCTACGCCATACGTTTTTACTCACCTAGATGACGTAACTACAAATGGGTATAATTACAAGTATACATCCATTGGCTGCAAGAGGTGCATCGTGACATGCTGAATGTTTGCTTCTTAAGCAAAGTAACATGCGAAGTTCAAGAGAAGTATGGCGTGTTTGGACTGTTAGTGTTGCATTGGCAAGTACCATAAATAAGGTCCCTTTCTATTTTAAAATTTAGGGGTGGGAAGTTTTCAAAATGTCACTCTTAATGTTTTTGGTCATGAGTGAAAATCTGATCTTTTATAAGCAATAATAAAAATATCACTTAATGGGAATCATCAAGGGTGCAATGTGTATTTGAACGCCCTGTATATATACGTATTTCGTTTCTTTTTCTATTTAATCAGTTCTCATTTTCACGTTAACAAAATGTATTGTTTTTATGTGTCTTCATAAAGTTAAATTAAATTTATATATCGCTTGCTTTATATTGTATTTCGGATTAGAATTTGTCGTATTTAGCTTAAAGTGAATTTCTTTGTTAGAAATAATTTACATTAGGATTGAAATTATATAAATTTTCGTAAGGTTTAAAATTAAAAATGCGTTTGTGATTGAGATAAAATTCCAAGTTGGTTTTCATATTAAGTTTCTAGTGTCAAGATTCTTTTGCAGTACAGTTTACCGATTCACTTTCAGTTAAAAATCATTATAAGAGAAGGCAATATTTAGCTGAGGTACCATAAGTACTAAGGAAAAACAACTTAACGATACCATTCTGTCTCGATTGCTGTGAAAGCTGACGTTGCTTGTGCATTCTGAGGTACCCTTTAGGAATACAGTTCGTAGCATGACGTAATTTCTCTTGATCATTTACAGGAAAGGGCTTATCGTTTTTACCGCGCTTTATAATTTGAATGTATGAGTAGTATGATTGGTTGTCGTTTTTTAAAATCAAGTATGGCATAACTGAAGAAGTTTTGAATGGATGTCCTCAGTCTTGGAATGATGCCGCATGGGCCAAGGCTCGTTTGCGCTTCGTCGTATACACGAGGATTGGTGCGTGCAGGTAGTGAAATATTTACGCCTTGCTGGAGGTTAAGTGAAGCTATCGAGGAAATTTTCGTTACCCTTAATTGGAGGATTATTTTGTGTCTTCTCGCCCCCTGGAGTATTTATGTATCGGAGTCGTAAATAGCGATATATTATCGTCCATGGAACTTGGGTTCAGTGTCGAGTTCAAGAAAAGTGGATGGTTCTAGTGTTAGTTGACGTTGACGGCTTCGTGTAAATGGCTAAGCGCATAACAAACAAATATCGCTGTAAATAAAGAGAGCTTTTAGTTTTAGTGTAACCATAATATTCATCAAGAACTTTGTAAATATCATTAATAAGAAGACGTTGTTTAAATAAATATACCAAATTTTAAGTTTGAATGAGTAAAATTAAACAAGTAATGCTTTGTAAATGGTGGTGCATTTACGTTGAATCAAATGAAGAATTAGTTAACGTAGTTGTGGTTGAAGTAACTGTCGTAAATTAAGTTAGAGTAAATGTGAATAAGATTTGTCGTTTGTGAAATTTCACATGGAAAGCGTACCGTAGTAGTAAACTGTCGGATTATTTAGTACCTGGTGGATCTGTTGTCCGACCGATTGTCTTAGTTCAGAGGAGGAACATCTATTTGTTGTTGGTGTTATGTAAAGTAACGTTTATTTATTTATTTTTTTTTTTTGAGACAATAATAAAGTGTCTTTTTATTTTTTTTTGTGTTTATGTGGGGGGATGCAAACGCTTGCTTGTATAAACTATCGTATATAGGCCCTTCAGGCAATTTTGGGAACAGGCGTATTCATTTATTGTTTATATCCTGATTTTTTTTTGTTGTGGAAATTTTGTGTATCGAAAGTTTATATTACCGATATTTTGTATTATTTCTGTTGTATTTAGTGAAAGGTATTTGTTTATAATACATGGTAACTGACCTTAAAGGGCCTTGCAAGCGCCGAGTGAAATTTTATTAGTTTTATTCTAGATTTCCTATTTTGAAATTGCGAAATGTAATGTTCTTTTAGGTAACTATCAAAATTTGAGATGCAAATGTCATAGTATACGACCATTGTTATTGTTTATAACTGCGCTACAACAGTAATCAGCAAATAGAAACCTTTTGATTCACATTTACGATTGCTAGTTCTAGGCTTCATTTGATGAAAGTTATCTAACTTTCTTTAAGTAATTCATTAAAGGTAAATTTTTGAGGAATGGGATTCATTATGGTTTGACGTAATGCATTTTTTAAATAGCGTAGTATGAGTTTGCTGTCCGAAGAGATAATTGTATTTTTTGTGCATACGAGGGTATCTCGAAAAGTTGCGAGATATCTCTGAAGTATTTTTGTGGGTGTCGACTTATCGATTGGGGACATTCTAGTGCCTGATTTGCCGAACAGGTAAGCAAATATAATTGTTTGTTATGGCAGCTAGGTAACTTATTTTGGAATTTGGGTATTACATCCCGATATTCACCTTTAATAAATTTTCATAGATTTTTGATCGCGTTTGTTTAAGTTGTGGCGACGTGTGATTTTCGTTTTAATTGAATAATTAAATTGTCGTATTTCCAGTTATTCTAGGATTAGTTGAGCTAATAATTTTTGACCTAGATATATCGAAATATTTAGTGAGTTTTAGGTTTTATTACGCAGTTTAAGCTTAAGCTTAAAGCTTTTGATTTTATTGAAGTTTAGGTGAAGCTGGCGTTAATATTTTTGGAGTAGACTTTGTAGAAGTAGTAGATTTTTGAGTGAACGTTTTGGTTTCTTGTTAGGTTAATATAATAATCAGTTCATGACGTTTTCCCGCTATAAGTGATTTTAACAGGTGGCGCCTTTTTCACTTCATCTACCGATTTTGACGATTTTTGAAGTTGCTACGAGTGACTTTTACGATCTAGAACCCCGCCCACACCACCGAGCTATGCGTGGCACAAATTGCCTTTACGGCCTGGATGCTCTAGTGAGTATTTAACCTGTAACAGGGATAAAGTAGCTGTGCTCTTTACTCCTAAGGTTAACCCACTTTTTTTGCCTGACAAACTAAAAGATTTAAAAGTATTTTTGACGTGAGATAGCAATTTAAATTATTGGCCATACAGTTGCCACGGTCATTATATGAAGCCTTTGTCTTAATTGACGTGTCTATCTCATGTTAGGTAGTAACCATATGAAGCAAGGTAGTAAAATAGGAGTATAACACATTCACCTACACCCGCTGTACACATAACATTTTTTTGATTTATTCACGATTCTATGTTATGCAGGACATAAATTCATATAAATGTCAGGTTTGGTATTTGTGAATACACATTGATTTTACTCCCCGTAAACTACAATTTAAATCCCGGTCGTGAAAAAATGCAACATTGTTAACAAAATCGTTTGTTGTAATTTATTATTTACACATTGCTGCACAACTCAGCGAATCTTTGAAAAGAAATTGAACTGCTTAGTTTAATAATTTACAATTAATATAGACACATAAACTGCTACACACTTCTCCCTGTTTTAAGAATACGTTTTTCTCTTACTTGCTACATGGTTCGCAATGACAATAATTTTTCTTTCATTACAACAGATAACTTTTGAAGGCATTGTTCGAGAAAGCGTTTGAAAGAATTACGTAATATCATTGCGGTAGTTGCACGCTTCATGTCCTCCAATGCAAACTATACTCAATAAAGCTTTTGCCTATCCTTGACGCGCCAAAAAAGTGTGTATAGAAAGAATTTTGATAAGTTATAAATTCTTTATCAGTTATAGTTTTATTATACTTTTATACAAAGATGTGAATCGTGATTGTGGAACTCTGTATCTTAATGAAAATTGCGAACAGTTTGTGATGTATAGTTTAATTCTGCTAAATTACTAAATAAACTGTTTGCGTTTATTTTTTTTAAAGATGTTGTAACAAGTGCGGTAGATCCATGTTGAGTACTAAAGTAAATTGTTTTCGTTCTTTTTAGTAGGTCAAAACTATTTCATGTTTTTGTATGTGTTTTACATTTTTGATACAATAAGGATTACGTTCTAGTTTTACTTTCATTAAACCTTTAATGATAATGAGTTTGCGGTTGTGAGTACTTATAATGAAGTGTTAATGACAATAAATTAGAAATTAATTTTACTTAGAAAATGTTTATAAAATAATTTGATAATATGTAATTATGAATTACTGCCATTTATAATTGTAGGATTATTCAAGAATATCCTACAAGTCTAGCTGTAATTGTCATGATTTCTGGCATTGTGTTTCTCTAACAATGCGGAGTCAAATTCCCTTTGACAATACGCTTGAATTCCGCTACTTTATCGCATTAACTACTAAATATACACACAAACAATAATTACGGACATTTTCCTTAATTAAGCCAGTGTCCATCCAGTGAGTTTATTATTCTAAAGTGAAAGCGGTAAAACTGGTATTATTATCACCGTGCACATCAACATGTTACACAATCAATTTCTATTAGAATTTATTTATTTCATTGCATAGAAGACACAGAAGAGATGAAATTGAGTAAATTAATTTATAAAGACGTCGTTTGGCTTTTGTATTTGGAGAAAGCATTGCATATGAAGTATTTCATGTGATTTCAAACGAGGACACATCCTGAATTTCTTAACTAATTTTTTACTATATAATTATATAATTATGTTAATGTTTTTACAATGAACTTCCGGAAGATGAAAACCATTATGTAACGATGTCCCTCATAGTAAGATTTGCATCGTGGGTTACTAAAGACCATTTCATGGCTTTTATGGTAATATTCATTTACACATGTTGATAAACACAATGTGTGTAGAGAATTAATAGTAAATAATATCTTCACCTTTGTTACATAATTAATTGTAATATGTAAATTTCAATAAAATTATACAACTACAATAACAACGAAAATATAAAAATTGATAATTTGTCGTTAAATTAAATATTTCCTTACTTCTAGAGGCTAAAGGTGATTAAGGCTGTAGTAACATCCATTTTTTATATACGGTATAATAAACAGAACTCACCTTTTTACATATTCACCTAGCAGATATCACGAGTGTTGCATTTCACGAACAAATATTAAAAATTAAATCAGTTTTGAAAACATTGTATATTTGAACCTTCCCGAAGTTCTAATCACAAACTGGTAGGAAAAAGGAAAGGTCACGTATTTCATTCTCTCCTCAAAGGGAGGGCGGGCTGTTTGAGCTTTCCAAGCTCCTTCAGCCACATGGATTCTCAGCATACATATACATACATTACGTATCTATGCATGGTGGGATTAAGGATGGGGCTGGCCAGGATAGGATCGGAAGGAACGGAGTTAGGGTTCTGAGGGGGAAAACACTACCCCAGCATTCGCCTAAGTAGCCGCACACGGTGTGCGTATACGCAGTGACCATGTATATGAGGAAAACCTCCTGAAAAAACCTCATACAAGGTAGACAGTAACGGGAATCGAACCCATTACCTCCCGAATGCTAAGCAGGTCGTGTCACCACTACACTACCAGCTCGGTCACAAACTGGTAAAACCTCCTATAAGACTGCGAAAGATCTATCACGTTACATAGTACGTCATCACATACAATTATATTGTGTAATATGAGAAACATGAGTCAACATTATTTTCGTTATAATAAATTCTGATTAGAAAATATACACCGAGATGACAGCACTTAAAGTTTCACAATTCCAAAGCACAATTACTTATTTATTGTGATTTATTTTGTAAACATTAGAGAACGTTGATTATCGTAATGATAATGGTTGAAAAACAATATCCTTGAAATCTAACAGGTGTTTGGTACGTTATTTTTGCAGCCTGCAGGTTATGTAGGTTATAACCCATTGACACTGCCCTATTACTTACAAACAATGCAATTTTTAACAAAATGTAAACATTTAATAGTTGCAACGGAATTATAAAAATGGCAACGTTATTACACAAAATGGATGTTAGGTTAAGCGCCTAAATAAAGTAGAACTTTTATACGTACGAAGATGACATTTAATGTGGAACATAAATTCTATGGGAAATGTGATGTTAATTCATCTTCATCTTCAGAAGCATTTTACCACAAAATATATTATACTTACATAATTGAAATACATTACTAATAGAAAGTGTATGAAATATGTACTTACACACTTGTATTACTAATTGTAGGTTATAGAAACATACTTGTTCAAGTGTAAAACTTCTAATTGGAGTCACTATCTACATCCGAGCTTTCAGAATAGTTTCCAATGTTAATAATCAGTTCGTCAACTGTGATGTCCAACATTTTTTATATTTTTATTTATATAATAAAGGCGGTTTAGTAAATCGGTTGACTCGAATTGTACCACAAGCATAAATGTTCTTTTCTCTGAATTTTAGCAGTAAGTCATAGGATGAAAAGTAATTATCATAATATAATTTATGATAAGGTTGGTTTATTCTTTGGGAGAGATGTTAAACTACTGAGGCACCTTGGCCATAATCTTTCAAATTATTTTCATCAAGACCAGTTGTTTTTGATTGATAAGGAATAAAATCATAAGCTATTCCACTTTTTCCACAAAGAACAAATATTTTCACACCCCATGGACAAGGCATTCCTTTTATATATTGCTTTATGGAAAGTTTGTCCGTAAAAGGTATCATCTACTCGTCAACGCACAAAATTTCTTCCAGTTTCAGTTCGAGGCAACGTTTTCTAACACTTTCCAATATAGGTCACCCTTGATACAATATATCTCTACAATTTTATGAAATTGTATGAAATATGAACTGACACACTTGTATTACTAATTGTAGGTTATAGAAACATACTTGTTAAAGTGTAAAACTTCTAATTGGAGTCGCTATCTACATCCGAGCTTTCAGAATAGTTTCCGATGTTAATAATCAGTTCGTCAACCCGTTTATACCATTGCTTTATTTTTTCTTCAGTATGTCGCACACAATTATTCCATACGGTTTCATCACATTGCTATAAAGCTTCGTTCCACAAAGCAATTAAGCTCTCATCTTTATAGCTATCTCGTCCGATACGAGTTGTCATAATATCCCTTTGTGTGTACCCATATTAATTCTATCGCATTAAACTCACAATGATATGGTGGTAATCTTAATACTTCGTGTCCATAGCTTCTTATTATTTCATATACGTCGTACCTTTTTTTTGTATTTGATGTGACTTAGACCATACAGCTCGGTTTTGAAGAGTGTGGGATCTTGAGTTATGTGATTCTGTGTTAACCAGGAAACCATATTACCTTTTGTCCAGGATGAGCTTGGTAGCTTTTCAACTAGCATTGAATGGTATTGTGCATTATTAATTATAATTAGCGAAGGCTCTTCGAAATTCGTTAGTAAATGTTCAATAAGCCATTCTTTCATTTCATTTCACCATGATAATCTTCCTTTAACGATCTTGATGAAAATAACAGAGCAGCACCTTGTACAAATCCTCTGGCGGATCCGGCATGAATAACAATAAATCTCTTGCCATCGTAGCATTGAGGTTTTCGTACACTCCTAATGACTACATCCAGTCATGATTTCCTGCATTTCCTTTGGAGTAGATCCCCGTTTCATCCATAAATACTACTCGCCGATGATTAGGTGAATTGATCTCTTTAAGGTATTGTTTAACAAATTTAATTCGCATTTCTGCTATGTAATTTTTTCCAATAAAGCTTTACGGTTAGAGTCTTTTTTGAATTTAACTCCTATCGACTAGATTGCACGATGAAGACTTCTGTCGCTTATTAATATGTGACTGTTACGAATTTCGGCATTTTAAGTTGCAACTGTGACATGTTTTTCCGTAAATAAATTAGTATGTCAAACATGTGTAAAAGATTGTGATATAATATTACTCACTTTTTGCATACATATTGTACAACGTATTCCTTATGCCCATTTCAGGTAGATCGTCAGATTTTGTTTTCTTGCGTGTTTTTTTTTTACCCCGACTTTTTAAAACAGGGTTAAATGCAACTCAAGACTTGATGTTTCTCACCGTCTTCTTAGATAGACCCAACGCGCTTGCCACACGCTGTCATGTCGCGATTGTAATGAATTAAGATATAAACACATACTGTCATACTTAGGTACTTTTTAGACCGCAGATACTGATACCAGGGGGCCATGTTTTCTGTCTTCCTCTCGAAATACTGCAGTAAATTTAATACAAACTCCATTGCTTGTGTGTGCCAGGTTTTACCCTGTACTGACATTAGAATCGCAGAGACTAAAATGAATAGTAAGAAAGGTATAAATCAATAACAAAGGGAACAGTTCTGAAAAGAACTGATTTGAAGTGTAATGATTAAAAAAAGTGAAGGAATAGTAGGAAAGGTGCAAATGAATTACAAAGGGAGTAGTTCTGAAAAGAACTGGTTTAAAGCGTGTAATAAATGATGATTAAAAGAAGTAAATGTAGGTAATGAGGAAACAGTCAAAGGATAAACAAACGAATGGAGGTTATGGAGTATTAGTCAAATGAGAATTAAATTCATATGCATATAAAACAAATTGTTTCCGTTTATAGGTTCATTCGTTCTACTACATTTGCTTATTCAATACCGTATGTCGATATCGTCAAATGCACTACGAACGTTCACCATCCTTATTTGATTCACTGTTTTATATGAGAAGACAGTATGAACAAATTGGATAGCTAGATTGATAAATTAATGACGTATCGGTAAACATTCCTTTTAAGGATAATATATAGTGTGTTCCAAAAGTTTGGAAACGCTCAATTATCTCAGTTATTTGTAAAGTGACATAGATAATAATTGGGAATTTTACATTATCAATCATGCTCTATCCAACAAAAATATTTTCAGTGACGCAGTATTGCCGCTCCTACTAAAAATTAAAAGCAACTTTTATAATTCAAGCGTAACGCCATGTATATTATTAAATTCTTTAATGCCCGGAATAAATCTCAATACATCTTATGTATGAAGTCCATTTACGAAATAATTGACAGACCATTTAGACACTTTGACAGGCTGTAAAATCTATGATCATTTCTGAAGAAACGAATTTTGTGAAACCATTATGCCTAAGTGGGACGGGAATTATAGTTGCTTTAATAGCATTGTTTTTTCTGATGAAGCGACATTTATGCTAAATGGGAATGTGAATCGTCATAATTATACGTACTGGTCAGATCAAAATCCGCATTGGATGAGAGAAGCGCTTTCCCAGCACTCTCAGAAAATGAATATTTGGGCAGAGTTGTATGGAACTCGCACTGTAGGGCCATTTTTCATAGAAGGGAATTTAACAGCTGGGAGATATTTGGATATGCTTTAAAATTTAATGGTTCCTGAAATTCAATGTTCATCTGCCCCAAACTGTCACAGTACATGGTTTCAGCGAGATGGAGCTCCTACCCGCTATGCTCGTATAGTGCGGGAATATTTGACTTTTCCTAACAGATGCATACAGAAGGCTTTTTATATAGTGGCCAGGTAGGTCTCCCTACCCCTCGCCATTAGATTACTTTTTCTGGGGACATCTAAAAAATAAAGTATACGTTACAAAATCGGAGAACCTCGAAGATTTAAGACAACTCTTACAAATTGTGTCTGATCTTGTTACCGAAGATATTGTTCACAAGGTTACCGAACAAATTTACTACCACCTAGCCTTTTGCCAAGAACTGCAAGAATAACATTTTGAAGATTTAATTTAGTACATAGTACATAGCTTCGTAATTTTTTTGAACATGTTTCAATAAATTCCTTGTTAGAAGATTAGATGTTTATGTGTTTGTCAATCGATAGCTTATGAAAAACTAAGCTAGGAATGTACAAACCATTTTTCTTGAACTCCTAAGGTTTAGATTTTACAGCCTGTCAAATTGGCGAAATGTTCTGTCAATTATTTCCTAAATGGTTGAAGATAAGTATAGGACTTCTTACATAAGATGTATTTAGATTTATTCCGGATGTTTAAAAATGTTCCGTTTGAATTATCAAAATTGCTTTTAATTTTTAATAGAAGCGGCAACACTGCATCACTGAAAATATTTTTGTTGGATAGAACATGATTGCTAATGTAAACTCCCCAATTTTCATCTATGTCACTTATAACACAAATAACTGAGATAATTGAGCATTTCCAAACTTTTGGGACGCACTGTGTAATATTCGAGAACAATGAAGCCTCATGTTAAATGAATAACTGATGCTGAATTAAAAATATTAAGACAACTAAAGTATGTCCCAGAATATCAGAAAGTAATAAATCATGTTATTAGTGAAATAGAGTGGTTTTTCGCATGGAAGTGGCAAATAGAAATCAGTAGCAAACCAGGTTAGTTGAAACGAAGACACTATAAATGTGCCGCTTGCAAAATATTATGTTAAATAAAGACAGTTCTGGTAAACCGCAAACAAAAGACGACCTTTTAAAATTCGACTTACGTCTAAAGATCACACAACTGATAGACGTGCGGTTGGGATTTCGGCGTATTAAAAATTGTAGATTAATTATCAAACAATTTAAAGGCGTATTAAACATTTATTTTAGATGTAGCTATTTATAATTATACTTATTTAAGATTTAAGTATTGCAGGCGTATTATATAATTGTCGTTGTAAAGTTTAATCAAACTCAAATTGTCAATATTATTTCTGTAGACAGTTTTGAAAATGAGCTCAGATGAAGATAATTGCAAGGGTTTGATAATGCTTATAATAAATAGTTTAATAAATTTTATTAGATTTTATTTTATAGCAATTATTTTATTCTCACTTTTACTTTACCGCAATAGTGCGGTAAAGTGTAGTTTACCGCATTAGTGCGGTAAAGTGATAGTTTACCGCATTAGTGCGGTAAAGTGATAGTTTACCGCATTAGAGTGGTAAATTAAGACATTACTATATGTCATTAATGTCGCAAAACTTGAAATTACATGTTTATAGTAGATAAATATAGTTTACATTAATTTTTTTATTTAATATTGTCATAAAGGTAGATTTTGGAAACAAATACGATATGCAAAGTCAGTCTTTATAATCCTCATCGGATTCGGAAGAGCTGTGATCTGGTCTTACAGGTATTATAACGGGTCTGTAGTTTCTTCCATTATCACATCAAGTTCCCCCACTCTCTGTTTCTCTTTAATTACATGATCAATACACATTTCCACTTTTCTGTATTGACATGGTCTATGGCTTGCATTAAAAGCTGTCACATTTCACTTAATTTAAAAGTCGTATTGTTACGACCTACTTCACTTTTTATTTGAGCCCGAACTAACTCTATGGGATGGAGTTCGCAGTGATAGGGTGGTAATATGTGTACGGTATTCTCGCGTGAAGAACAGAGTTCATCAATAGCATACTCAATAGTCAATATATTTTGCAGACTTTATAGTATATGCCTTTAATAAGTACGCTACTGACCTAGCGCTGTCAAGATGATTTATTGCTCTCTGATATTCTGGGACGTACTAGAGTTAAAAAGATTCGCCGTTCTAAAAGTATAGATTAAATTGCATTGTACAACTTTCTGGTAAAAACTGTTTGAAATCTGTTATTTTATTTTCTCTATTGCTTCATTTCTTCCAGGTTTGTATCACACAGACTAAATAAAACTCAGGATTAACGGAAAATCAGAAAAACATTTAGTTTTAATGGAGTAAACGTTCATAAAATTGATAGTGGCGAAATATAATATGCGACGACAGTTTACACACGCGATTATAGAGGAAGAGTGATTAGGCAAAAATCAGAAGCATAGTTTTCGGACTGTCTTCGAGTAAAGTAAAGTTTCCTAGGGCTTGGGTCTGTAGACTCTGTATTGGTGCTGGCAGAATGAATACAGGAAAATACATTAATACTATGAAAGTGTAAACTTTCACTATTATTACACATAATTAAAATACTTAGCTTTTTTGGGTTTTTAATGGTGTATTTTAATTTTTTTTTTATTTTACATAAATCTATACATTTCGATAACAATTAGAGTTATCGTCTTCAGTAGTGCTAATTCTTAAAGAATTGTTTAAGATATTAGAATGCATCTATGAAACATGAAAAATATGAAACGCAAATATAAGTCTGCTATTAATATAACAGTTTGATAAACGTATTCAGCCAACTATGGAATCTAATTTTCTTAAAGGATAACTAGATCTTTAATAATATTAAATATAATTACACTGCCTCGAAGATGACAAATCTGAACACCCTCTAACTGTCGAAGACAACACTGAAAAATGCCATAATCAAAGTTAACTCTAGCAAAATTTAGTCAAACTAGGATGTAAGTTGTGAAAAACGTTAATTTGAAATTGATAAAAGCATTCACAAACAGAAACTTGACATATCAAGTAAAGATCTAGTCAAATCTAACAAAAAATGTAAGCACATGTAGCGATAAGGGAAACAGCTTAGGGTGATGTATTTATCTATAACATTTTTTCACTTAGTACAAATTGTCAAAATTACATTTAATTAAAGAAATTTATCCAAATCTTTTATGATTGTTATAATGAAACGTTATGACTCGTATTAATATCTATTTATATATTCAATACAGAACCAATACAAGTGGTTTAATAAACGACTTTTAACATCGATTACAATGTGAAATAGATTAATCTGCTATTGACTAACAAAAATCGATCAAAAAAATTGGAGAGCTCTTAAAACCGGACATTATTATGCTTTGTAACGTAACAAGAGAGAGTTTAAGAACGAATTGCAACATTATAAATTGTAAAATGTATATCTACGTGATCATAGTAATTTCCTAATTTTACTTAACTTCCAAACCACAATACATACCACACTTAACACACAGATTATTTCAAGAAGGACAATGGCTTAATTTATAATTAGCTTGTTTCTAGTAGACGACCTTGTTAATAACGGGGCAACTTTCGACCTGAGAATCAAATTTGTATGCTTTCAAGTGTACGGTGAGAGTATGTTTAAGAAGAAAGTAAAAGTTCTTAATTTATGTTAGAGGAAGTTTAATCGGCTGATCTATTTTGCATACATTTAATTATCTCCAAACTATGCTGTAAAATTACCATTGGATGAAATGCAAATTTAAATGCACACTCATCACAGAAAAACATTTTTTTAGTGCTTAATTGCTGTGCTTGCTATTAATTAGAATAACAATGAAATCACCTGCAATATATTACTTGTAAAAGGTCATTTACTTACGGAATGTTCCGAAGAAGAAAGTTAATTTTATTTAAGGTCAGTTTTGTAGTATAGTGCAAATGTCGAGGTTGCCCTTAGAAGTAGTTACTTTGTTCTACATTGCATCCTTTCATTTATTATAACCCATTATTTAAAAATAACAAATTCATAATGAAAATTTGTATTGTGGGAAGTATGAACTTATCGGATGTGGAGATTTTTGTTACTAAAGTTTTTAAACCTGAGAGGATCACTATCTATTATTAAATGTTACAAAAAGCTAAGGTTGTCATTGCAACACAATGTTGTATGCAATTGATGCAAGCAATCATCTATTTAAAATCTCCTTGAAGTTGAGCCAATTGTTAGCGAAGCTAATCAATTCAAATAATATGTACTTTATTGAGATGGGAGTATACAGTCCTCTATGTTAATGTATACAGGGTGTGGCGCGAAGAGTTTTGATTAAAAGTAATGGCGGATACAGTTATGTTAAAAATCTGAAATTGCGAAGTAGTAGGTTTTGGATGAGTTCAAATATAATATTGTTCTGAATGTGGCACTTCCGGTTATACCGGAAGTAGACGTCAGCTTTGTTATTTTAACAAAGATATGATGCAGAGAGTCTTACTTGCTTTTAATTCTCTAACACCCGACCATATTTCCAGAATTACAAGACATAACTTAATGAAAAGGATTCATAAATGTTTAGAAGTAGATGGTGCTAATTTTGAACAAAATACCTAGTCAACGTTTTTAATGATATCCACAATTAATAATCCTTTCAGGCTATTGGTTACTTTTCAAAATTAATAACTTATGAAAAAATAACAAAATATCACCTTATATAATGGAAATCATGGCCTACCCTTTACTAATGTTGAAATAATTAAGTGTTGGTATGTTTTAACTAAGACAATGAAATATGTCAAAAGTGGTTGGATTTAGGTATAGGGAATACTGATACCAAACGAATTGGCTTAAAAAGATACAGCCGAAAATGTAATAAAATACAGGGTGTTCTATTTAAAGTAAGCAACGTATAAATGATTTAAATTCTGCATGTTGGCGGCTAAGTTTAAAACGTTCTGTATGAAAGATCAATGAGATGGATATATGAAGTTAACGGGCAAGCGCTTGTTGTTTATTGGTTACAATTTCACCTCACTAGCTTCGTTATTAATGGAGATATCGTTACTCAATGTAGACTACGATTTTTTCAAAATTTTTAAAGAAATCTAAATATCTCGAAAATACTTCATTTTTGGTATAGGACATTGTGCCCAAATTTTATCTATAATTTCATGCAGAATTCGAAAATAAAATAAAAGATATTAGGTTCCATTTAAAATAACAAAGTTGACGTCTTCTTCCGGTATAACCGGAAGTGTCATATTCAGGACAATATTATATTTGAACTCAGCGTCATCCAAAACCTACAGCTTCATAATTTCAGATTTTTAACGTAACTGTATCCGCCATTACTTTTAATCAAAACTCTGCGCGCCACACCCTGTATAAGTATGTACCCTTACTATAAATGTATAGTCTAATACTTAGACACTGATTTTACTATCTATCCGTTAAAACTTTTCACACATGTGCGAATCATGTATTAGAATTTACGATATCCAAAAACAAAAATATACCCATAGATGGTTGAAAAACGTTCAAAAATATAAGAATGCTCAGGAATTTGATAAAACTGCACCCATCTTTATGACGGAAAGTCGACAAAGCAACAAAAGTAACTATAGCAAGTACTGCAATTTTAGCGTGGGTTATACTTCTGGCTGCTCTAAAACCTCCCAAAAATATACCCTAAATTATTTTTTGTCTTGTAGCCTGTTTTAATTACTGAATTAACCCCCGTCAGACCCGAATTATTTTTCCCGGGTAAAATTTATTTTTTTTTTTGTATTTCTAGGTTATTATATTTTTGTCATGTATTTTCAGCAGATTTTCATAACGTACATAGCAATGTACATATAGTACCGAGCAAAGAAAATGGAAGAAAAACTAAACAAATTTTTATCATATTACAAACGATGAAAATTATCTTCTTTATTGTCATTCATGTGGGGCATGTGATCTACATGACCGGTTTAGATTTCTTGAAGTGGTCGCTTTTCTGGAGCTCTAAATAAATTTTGATTTGGTGTAAGAGACGATGAAGGTCTACCTATTTTTCCTTTTGAAAGTATTTTTCCTACAGATGTTAGACTTTCAGCCACTCTCATTTTAACATCTAATAAATCTAATTTTTTTTTTCGTATTTCATTCCGTTCACAGTCTTTTCTATATTCAAACCAACTATTCACAAGTGCAAAATCTATAAAGTGCATAATTACTCTCAGGGTTAATTTTTTTGATCTTATATAAATTCTATATAAGCTTATTATCTAGTCTAATAAATCTACTCCACCCATACCATAATTATACATTTTTATGATTTCGGCTCGTTTTACTTCAATGTAATGAGAACCATTCTTATCCCATCTGCCGATCTCCGAATATCATCCTCCTCACCTATTCCTACAAAATTTGATGCTAGACAAACGGAATTATTATCATGTTATTTTACGACGACTATATTGTCTTCGCTGACAACTTCATAAGAGTAACCTCTACCCTTCTTTTTTAAATCTTTATCAGATAATAAAGGCGGTTTAGTAAATCGGTTGACTCGAATTGTACCACAAGCATAAATGTTCTTTTCTCTGAATTTTAGCAGCAAGTCATAGAATGAAAAGTAATTATCATAATATAATCTATGATAACGTTGGTTTATTCTTTGGGAGAGATGTAAAACTACTGAGGCACCTTGGCCATAATCTTTCAAATTATCTTCATCGAGACCAGTTGTTTTTGATTGATAAGGAATAAAATCATAAGCTATTCCACTTTTTCCGCAAAGAACAAACATTTTCACAGCTCATGGACAAGGATTTCCTTTTATATATTGCTTTATGGAAAGTTTGTCCGTACAAGGTATCATCTGCTCGTCAACGCACAAAATTTCTTCCAGTTTCAGTTCGAGGCAACGTTTTCTAACACTTTCCAATACAGGTCGCCCTTGATAAAATACATCTCTGCAATTTTCGGGTCTCTCCAAATTGTTCACTAGATGCAAGCATGTTCGCAATTGAAAAAATCTATTCCGACTCATATTTTCTAACAATGAATTTATTCCTAATACTCGTTCCCAATACATACGAGTTGTAGGAAATTTCTTCAAACAACCCATTATGATATGTAATGCAAGTAATATTTGTATTTCAGAAGCTGAGGTTGGCCTGAAAGTAATATTGTTTTGTAAGATGTAGGCAAAACTTGCTAAAGTACTTGATAGGATATAAGGGGTTTGAAAAATTTATATTTTCATCATTGTAGTGACAATCAACATTTGTAGCTTGAAACGACGTGTGACCCCACTTTATGTTTTTCTTTTCTATAGGGCGGTTGTTATTTGAAAGGTTATTTTCAACATCACCTTCAATTTCTTTGGCGGTTTCCTGCATTCTCCGAGAATTAAAAATATGTAGAACATCATCTACATCCTCCTCATTACTCATAACATCTATACCTTCAATTTCAAAAAGGTCACCATTGTTTACTAAATCAAGTAATGTTTGTACATCGTTGTGGTTTTGGAGATTGAATTTTTTCTTTCTATCCATGTTAGTCCAGATAATTTTCTGAAACAAATATTATCACAATATTAGGTTTTTATTATTCTTTTAAAAATAAGGTGCAGATTGGTACCATATGTACGTTCTAATGTATATAAGATTACAACACACCAGACATTATGAACATTATTATTATAAAGTATATGAATTTTCAAACTTTTATAACAATGATTTCTAAGAATAGACTTTATTCTACATTATCTGTATAATTTTAGACTGGACTAGTTTACAATTTTATCATAAAATAAAAATATGTTCACCTACCTCAAAGCAGCTAACTCACACAAGATGGGCCATTACTGAAATGTTATATTTATTTCCAATAACTCCCAACAGATGGAACCAAATATAACCTTTCTAACAAAAATAGTTCAAGTATTTGTGTATACATATATGGTTTCCGCGAAATTTACAATAAATTTTAACGAGATAAGAATTTGGTAACTCAGTGTACATTGTAATGTGCATCAGGTCTGAAGGGTTTAAGATATGTGTCATATCTGCACAGAAAGAAGAAGAAACCATTTAATCAATTTTATTGTTAATTAATCTTAACTAATTAGCAGGATGTTTCAACTTTATGGTGTTACATTAACTTGCAAAAAACACGTTAAGAATACGAGGGATAAGCCATTATTATTGAGAATAAAGGAACCAGTGTAACTTTTTAAAAATTTATAATGCACTTAGCCATTCTTTCCTTCCGCTGTTCAAATGCACTAAACCAAGCAGCAACACTATTAAAATGACACCAAACAGCAGCATCGGTTTCTTCCTCTGAAAAAACCTTTTTCTTTGTAAGTTCTTTTTTAGTCGAAAAAACAGACCAAAAATTGCACATTGTCAGATCCGATGAGTATGGAGGGCGTTTGATTACACTACTCTTGTTTGCATCAAAATACTGCCGAGTTAGCTCTACAGTGTGGGAAGAAGCATTATCGTGATGTAGCATGATTCCCTTCTTTGGCATTTTATAACACTTCCGGTAAACAGTGTTTGACGTACCATTTAGATGTGACAGTATTCTGCTCCTCTAGCTTAATAGCGTTCACTAGACCGGTACTTCTAAACAACACAGCGTACATTACTTTCTTCATTGCTCGCTGATTACTGATTATTGTTGGTGTGCGAGACATGTAAATCCAGCTATTCCTCATAAAGACACTTTAACGCCGTTGACTTATTTTGTTTTTTTTTTCAAACCTTTAAAATCAATTACCTAATAATTTAGTTTTTCAAAACCTAATAATTCAGTTTTGAGAATAGTAATAAGAAATATAGTCTGGTTGTGCTTTTCGGTTTGCGAGGTAGTTCGTTACGATAGTAATAAACGGAATATTAAATAGTTGTCACCAATTGTATATTGTGCTAGGTGACCCGGCAAGTAAGATCGCGCTTATTGTTTCGTGTAATGATTGAACTTAAGTCAATATTTTGCAATTTTTTTCATTGCTCCTTACAAACTTTATACAGATTTCAGACTGGTCCAAATAGTGCGTTACGCGATTTGGAGAGTGACTTAAAGGCCAATGGGTAAAATGAACTGAATAAACGACACGGAGGAAAAAATAACACAAAAAACATGCCAAGGGCACTAACCGTAATTAACAACACACCACGACAATAGAATTACAAAGGTTCAAAATTTTTTCCATCATGTTCTACGGACCTTTGCATTTTACTTCCTCAGTTGCCTAAATCTCACCTGTTGATAATATTCTAACTATATCCTTGACTCTTTCCCTTATATTTTCTCTGTTTGTCGGCGTTTCTTAAAAAACAGATATTTTAATCTACCCTAAAGAGGTTAAATCCAGCGAACGTGCCG